>CM026279.1:1430371-1810873 GCA_014851415.1 Cnaphalocrocis medinalis
TCGTCTGAAAGCTCGCTATTGGGACGGCCGCAACCGTCCCGTGAGATGTACGGGATGTAACTTATTTAAATTAAATTATAATTTTATACGCCACGTTACGTTTTGAGTTCGAATTAAGCTTTTTAACAGACTTTGTTTGTATAATTATCTAATAAAAACACAATGTTGTGTTTGCGTAGGTCTTAAACAAATTGGGGACAATGTGTCGCCGTATTTTAGGGGTAAAAAATGATTCTCATAAGTTTATTTTCACAATCATTAAAACACACTGTTGAAACTATTTAGATATTTCATTTAGGCCCACTTTGACTAATATTTACCCGAAAACACAAAGGTATTATTATTATGTATGTCGTTAAATCCATAACTTCGGGCAATTATGTCCCGGATTTTTGGGAGGCGTGGGTGGGGCCAAAGCCAACACGTAGAGGAGTTCTATAGACAATTTACTCTAAAAGTGATGTGACACCAGCCGGCGACATTATTATTATGAGCCCGTAATGTCCCACTGCAGGGCAAAGGCCTCCCTAATCAGAGGTACGTTTTGAATAACATTATACCATTATAGCTTTGAAAACAAAATGTTATCATAAATATGTTCTAATCATATTCCATACATATGACACAAGTTTAGCTTAGTAAAGAGTTCGATAGTTATTAAGTCTTTAATTGTAAACTTTTGGCAAAAAAACGATTATTAAATGAAATGAAAATATCTTACTTATAAATACCGCTTTCGCGATTCAAGATGAAAAATATGGCACAAATAAAAAATTACAAAACCGAAAACAATTTTCTCTCTTCATAAATCTCAGTTCTTGGCACCAATTCAGACAACGAATGAAGGTAAGCACGGAATCCAGGGCCGCATCGAGTTTAAGACAGAGGCAAATCGCCGCCGAGTCCGGCCCACGCTGCGGCGATCTATTTTCGATTCACTCGCTACGAGTCGAGCGCACGGTTTCCATTGATTTTCGTTCGGCATCCAATATTTTTGAATAGCTCGACCGCAACTGGGGGCCTGGTACCTACTCATTCTAGACAAATATTTGTATAGTTTGAGTAATCAAATGATAGATAAAACGTGTGTTCTTGATGCGATTCATTACATTCAAAAGCTAACATTTTTATATACAGCCAAGCCTTGGCTTTTTCGTTCCGTTTCCAATAGGAAAATCACTCCTTTTCCTATAATTCTGCCTAGATTTGGTAAAATGTAGTATGCCCGCATTATTTGGCAACATAGAAGACGAACAATACAAACATAAGGAAAATCGGTTTCTTGCGATAAGAGTAACAGTAAGAAAATATTTATTGATCACAACACAGACCAAAAACAAACAAAATAAAGAAACAGAGAAGTTGCGGCCAACAAGGTTCAGCCTAAGCATGATGCTGCAGCCACCGCAAGCAGCTGCTGCAGCAACTATGTCATGCGATAACGCAATGTCGTACGTTTCAAAAATAGAACTCCTGGGTAGGTTTAATCTCGCTCAAATTGCCTTCGGCTCTGGCCACAGGGAAACTAATATCAGTGGGAGATCTCAAAAAGAGGCAGAAAACGCTCTGACCGCGAGAAACTAATATCTACGAGACGTTTTACAAAGAAATAAGATGAAACGTTTATTGCATTTGAAAATCAGACACCCACATACGTAGTTAGACTTCATACACGTACACATTAACTTTACTGGCCCGATGGTTTAATTGGTATTGAGCCTGTCTCATACGCAAAAGGTCGTGGGTTTAATCTCCACCCTGGACAAACATTCACGAGATGACTTCAGTTTGTTCAGTGTCGGGTCTAATACGAGATGTTTATTATAATTTTCATACTGTTGATGTCTGATATCTGTAACACAAGTGTTTAAGCTACTTAGTACGCAGTGGGGTTATGTAATGTAAGAGAATAATGTGTTTTATTTTTCAAGTTAAGCGTGGCTCTCCCATGGCTAATACATAAAGAGTAATTTACTTGCAAGTGATCGAAATGAAATTTCCTTGTTTTTTTTTTTATTGTTTAGGGGGCAGACGAACAGGCGGATCACCGGATGGATGGTAAGCGATTACCGCCGATCGACACCCACAACACCAGATCCTCCTTCCTCTTCCTCCGCTTTCCTTTTGTAAGATTGTTATTTTCTTTACTTTTTTCACCTTTGCTGTGTCACCAAGTCTAGAAACTATCAGTTTCCGGGAAAAAGATGAAAATTGCAAAAACTACGGCATATGCAGCACCTACAGGTTTCTTCATGGTGTTTTCCCTCAGCGCGAAATAGAAATATATCAGTAATTATTTAATTATAATAATATAATACTTGTGACTCAACTGGTATTGCGAAAAGTTTTTACTAGGCTTGTTCTCCTCGCAATGTACCCACTATCTGTCACAATATTACAATTTATATGTACGACTGCTCAATCCCAAGATGTAAATAAGAAAAGTATGAATAAAGCAATTTGTCTCTATCAAGTTCAAAACGGTCACGTATCTCCGCGACATGTGTTGTATTTCTGTCATTCGTAAAGTGTCTACTATTTGTGTTGACATTCGCCATTATTTGTTCAAATATTAGTTGAGTTGAAAGCCTACGGGTGTTTACTTCGTCGTCTCGTCAAATGTCTATTAAATTATTGTTAGATTGTGTATTGGCTGCTTTAAGAGCGATGGCTCAGTGGGTTTACGTCTTCCATACGGGATGTCGTGAGTTCCAATCTGAGAATACACTGGATTTTCCAAAATATGTAAGTAGGTACGTATTTTGACTAGCCCTATGGCGCTTCATACGCTAAAGGCCGTCAGTTGAATACCCATTCTGGACAAACATTCGTGTTTGTTCAATGTCTTGGTGTAACATTGTATTCAGGTACCTACTAAATTGTAATTTCTCCATTGTCTGATATCTGTAGCAAATGTGCTGAAGCTACTTGGTACGGAGTCAGGTCAATGTATGAGATGATGACTTTTTTTTCTGTGACCTATCACTTAAAAAAAATGTCAGGGGATTTGTAAAACCCTATAAGACTTCAAGACTCTAATTCAAAAAGCACATATTTTAATCTAAGCTACCATCACTACCATGTTTATACCTATGGTATTGGTATTGCTCAATTTGGTCTGCCTATATCAAAGCAGCTTTGGACCTAACTTTCCTTAGTAAAGCAATAGCTCTGCCCTGTTACGCACAAGTATGCTATTTTAAATTATACGAGTTACGCGTAACCAGTGCGAAATACTCTTAAAAAGTGTGATCTATATGGCACTAAAGACAGTTTAAAAAAAAAATGTATGAATGAGCCAGAAACTCATATGACAAATTCGTTTAACTTAATTTTTTATCGTTGCAGCCATGCCTAACTCATTCAATTTTAAGTTAACAGAGATAGGCATCATATACCATAAATTCTGCTACTTAATCTAAATCTGTTAACTTGAAGTTAAAATAGTTACGCGTGGTCACTCGATGCGCGAGGAACAGTGGGCGGCGTGCACCTTGCGGCCATTTATTTCTTTACAATTCATGTCATTCATCATCAGCAACCCACACTCGTCTACTGCTGGACATAGGTCTCACCTAATACACGTCATTGCTCCAGATTTTCGGCCATTCTCATCCAGCCCACACCAGCCAGCCTTCCAATGTCATCATCCCATTTTGTCGCAGGGCGTCCAACACTTGGCTCACCGAGCCGCGATCTACACTCAAGGACTTTACGGCTCCAATGGTTGTCAATTCTGCGGCTAATGTGACCAGCCTATTGCCACTTCAGTTTGCTAATTCGGTGGGCTATGTCTGTGACTCTGGACTCTGGTTTTCTGTCGGATTACATCATTTCTGATGCGATCCTTCAGAGATACTCTGAGAATAGCCCTTTTCATAGCTCTTTGAGCGACTTTAAACAAGTGGACTACTCCAGCCGTGAGTGTCTACGTTTCGGCATCGAAAGGCATGACCGGGAGGACGCACTAGTTGAAGACTTTCGACTTAAGACTTTGAGGGATGGGCGATGAGAAGACTTGACGAAGCCTACCAAATGTTGCCCAGCCTAGGTGAATTCTTCTATTAGCTTCTCTCTCGAAGTTGTTTCTGCCTAATTGGAGCGTTTGTCCTAGACAGACCTTCCAGATTCCTGGACAATTTCGAGAGGTACTCCATTAACTGTGACCAGTCCCGGATCAACGAGCTCGTTGAACATGATCTTGGTTTTATCTAAGTTCATCCGAAGACCGATGTGTATGGAAGATTCAGCCAGGCTGCTCACCATCTCCTGTAGGTCATGTAAGGTTTCTGCCAAGATGACGATGTGGTCTGCAAATCGCAGGTGTGACATCGCCATTAATATTGATTTCGCGCTCTTTCCAGTTAAGCTTTTCGAACATGTCCTGTAGCGTAGCGGAGAAGAGTTTCGGAGATATAACATCTCCTTGTCTCACACCACGTCGCAGCAGGACAGGCTCGGTTTGGCCATTTTGGACTAAGGACATATTAGCGGCGTCATACAGACACCTTAACACCTCGATATATCGCCAATCGACTTTGCACCTCTGTAAGGCCTCGAGAAGTTCTCGACGGAGTCAAAGCTTTTTCTTAGTCCACAAACGCCATGCACAGGGGCTGGTTATATTCTTTGGTCATCTGTATAACCTGTCTCACTGTGTGAATATGGTATATGATGCTATGACTCCGTCGGAACCCGGCCTGCTCTGCAGGTTAAGCTTCGTCAAGTCTTCGTGTAAGGTGATTCGAAATGACTCTTGAGAACAACTTATAGACGTGACATAAGAGTGAAATTGGTCGATAGTTCTTCAGTAAGGTTTTATCGCCTTTCTTGAAGAACAATACGACCAAGCTCCGCTGCCACGCCCTAAGAGTTCTTCCGGAGAAAAGTTCCTCCAGCACCGGCTTTCAGAAGCTTGGTTGTGACTCCGTCTTCTCCCGGGGCTTTGACTTTATAACTGGCTATAGAAGGTGTAAACTTCCGAAAAATCTCTGGCTTTGACGTGGTGACTTCTCCATTTGTTATGGTCAACTTCGACAGGTGGCTTCTTCCAAGCTGGTGTACGAAGACTTTGGGCCCTGGTTCTGCTCAATTGCTCTCTGTATTGAGAGTGCATTGAAGCTTCGGAGGTCACTGTCTTAACAGCTTGGAGATGGACTTATTCAGAGCCCGTTGTTCTGCCGAAGTGACTGATGGATCGTTCCGCCTCTTGTCCATTAGGCCCAGAGTCTCTTTCGAAAGTTTAGACCGCTTGCCCGTACGTCGCAACCCACAGAATTTTGCACCCTCGTCCCGAAGGATTTTCACCACTTGGTCGAGTTCTTCGGTCAGTGTGGTGGTGTGGCGGCCTTCCTTATCCCGGAGATTCTTAGCACCCCCTGCCTGTCTGCCTGTCGTTAACAAAACCAGAATAGCAGGGCTGCCGGGAACTGGGGGCCGAGGCAATATTGTCTTCTTCATTAGGAGGATTATACCATAACCCACCACGCTGGACCAGTGCGGGTTGGTGGGTGGTTCGCCAGGGCCTCTTTCGTTGATTAGCAATCGCTTTATTGGTTCAGCTAACTATTGGTCAAAAAATACAATTCAGCGATATTTAACAATTTGTTAAGGTTTTTTGACAATTGGTTAACCGCTAGTCAGAAAACAGGGCCTTTTAGTCAAACGCATCTAATACAATAAAGTAGATAACATAGATAGGCTTTCCCTGCATCGTGTGTTTTGGTTGCACCCAACTCTTCTAACTTAAGTTATCACACGACGATGAATTTGTATGAAGTTCTGGTTATGCGAAACTCGTTTATCTCAATTTAAAAATTAAGTTTTATAGATATAAAAAAAAATTATATGTCAATATGTTCTAGAAGCATTTACACACCTAATCTGTCAGTTTCAATTATATAGCATGTTTCCTTAATACGCTACAAGTAAATGTTTGATTAAAACTTCAAAGCCATTTTTCTCAAAACTATGTTTTTTGAGATAGCAGAGTTGTGCGTAACACGGCAGAGCTACTACACCCAATGAAAAATAATGTAACATTTACGACCTTACGTGTGGAATTGGATCAAAAGTATCCCTCCCTTTCGCTTTGTGCTAAATATCGTTATCATAGGCAATAAGGGATCAAGAGCCATCATATAAGACAGCCATCTGACCCTGATCAATGTCCCTCACACGGAATAGGTATATCGCCTTCCCTTGAATAATATATGACGGTGCCTTTGTACTGTTTTAGCTTCTACCTGAACCATACTATAAAGATTATCAGTAATAATCCATAAAACGATTTTATCTACACTCACGCCATAAATTTCAAGTTAATGACTGAGAGGTAAACGTTAAGACACAGGACCAATTCTCGTGCACTCGAAATTTAAGTCGAATTAGAATTTTGTATGGGCGAATGTATAAAATCTCTAAATTCGAATTCTATCTTCGATCTTCTACGAGAGTTGCCCCTCAGGCAATATTATTATACTTTGTCTTAGAACAAAATAAAAATAAATGTATTGTAATGCCCGTTAAAAGTTTGTCTTTTCAAATTATGCGACATTTTTTTTGTACTTTATTCTTTTTTAAATATTTTTTTCTTCACCCCTTAAAACCAGCATCACTAAGGTTCATTCTACTCTGCCTTTACAGGTAAAAATATGTTAGCAAAACGAAAAAACATCAAATCATACTTATCCCAAACCGTTTGTATACTGGGAGTGTATTAAGCTACGAGCACGTTTCAAACGAAAGAAGCCCAAGTATGAAGTAAGATAATAAGCCGGAATTGGGTCTTCATATACGGAACCATAAGGTGGGTTGGCACGTGACCGCAATGCAAAATTACACCTTACTATTGAGCGTTATTGCTTTGTAATAAGGGCTAGTTTTGCAAGGAACCCGGCAAGGTGGGAAGGTGCGACCTGGCCGAGGATAGTTTGATAGTCGGACCTATGATTGCGTTAAGTGATATAGTTTAGGTACATTTGTTATGATAATGTGCATGTTTATATGTGGTTGATGATGCAGCCTTATGCGATTATTACCATAAATAATAAATGAATTGAGACATCAGCACATACATTGTCCTGGTCCCAAACTAAAGTTTTCCCTTGTAATATAAAAACCAGAAAGAACGAAGGAACCACAAACACCCAGACCCAACACAAATATCTGTTTTATCAACAAACATTTGTTTTGGTGCGGGAATCGAACCCGCGATCCTTGCTTTTGCATTGCGCTAAACGGGTCGTCGAATCAGATGGTAGACGGTAAAATATATCTTGGGGTTCAAGTGGGATTGAATTCTACAACTTCCTACGTAGCAGGTGACCGTCCTAGTGATCAAAGGTAAGTACTGTCAGCCACACATCAGGTTACCACAACCTGTAAATTTTTCTCAATTGATATTCAACCTAATGTGTATCACGGTAAGATGGGAGTCGATTGAAGAAATTTGACAGTTTTGTATACTTTGATGAGTAATTGTACGTACCTACAGCCACGTACAATATTGGAGACTATTCGTCAGCTCTTGGCGAATCAGTCTTTCACAAAAATTCGTTGACCTAGTACGGGATTCAGTTATCTACATTTTAAGGCCACAGTTATGCAAAAAAAAATGTGGGTTTGAACCCCACTTTTCGCCTCTAGTTTAAAAAAATTAAGTTAAAACAAATTTCAAGGAATACCTGAAAAAAATATTAATACCAAATAACATAAAAAAAAACTTCTGAAACTGCCAGCATCCTAACATTTATATCGGCAAAACTATATCTCCAAGTCTAGGCGTAAGCGCAATCGATCATCTCTAAGACGGATTACAAGTAATTTGGACCGGGAGAAACTTGTTATACCAGAACTAAATGAAAACTGTGCTAAAACTTCTGTGGAAGTCCACGGTCAAAGCTTTAGTCTTATTCTATTCCCTCTTTTTTATTAAGTAGGTGGCAGACGAGCAAACGCCTCACCTTTTTTATATTGAGGACAAACAAGATGATTTCATTCCGCCTGATGGTTAGCGGCCGAGATCAAAAAGGTTGGCTGGCACAAAAGAACAGACTATTACTAATTGAGTCTGCCATCCTCGCCCTGAAGGCCTGCTGAGATGCTGTTTCACGCCCGTTTAAAAAACCCAGGATTGTAAGAAGGAGGAAACACATGAACTGGAAGGGCATTCCATGACTTGATGGCTCGGGGCAGGAATGAGCACCTGATAATAAACGATTGTCGCCGCTCATGGTTGAGTAAATTGTGCAATAGTAGATTCAAACTTGCGTTCCGAACCTTATCCCCTTCCACCCGAACTGGGCTCATCATCACTCTCTTAGGAACAACGCGTAGACGCAGCTTCACGCTGGTTTTATGAGGCTGTTGCATACTCTGGTCGGGTTAGCCCATTCATGCCAAAGCGTGGCTGTTCCCACGGTTCCTCATTCCATGAACCAGTATTACGAATCTTTTACCAATTAAAATTAACGACATAAACGTAAGAAAAAATAACTATTCAAACAAGATGAAACGCTCTACCAGTAACTATGCGTGGTTTTTCTCGTCGAATAATAACCACATTTTTAATTAATTGTAAATCATTTACTGCTTAACGGTTTGGCTGCATTACAGCAGCCGTGGCCGTGTAAATAATTGGTTAGCTGTGATATATTGCTTATAACCATAAGCCATACATCACAATTAATCTTTTATTTAAAATTCAACGCCGTATTACTTCCCGTTTTTAATTAAAGTATAATGCTTCGCTAAAATCTAAATAACCACTATTTCATACTTGCGGGTGTTTTCCAGGGTGCGTTTTAACCATAATTCATTGAGTTGAAAGTTGAAACATAACTTCTACGTATAAAGAAGCTAAGTCAAACAAAAAAGTGTGGCGAAGGAAGCGGTGGCAGATAGCCGCGCGGGGAGAGGGCGAGTAAGCAAGTTGTTGCCGGTCGGCAACAACTCATGGCGCAAAATGGTTTTATTACGGCGGTTCTATGCGCTAGTAATATTAGTTCAATGTCATAATTATAGGATCCAAGCAGTCTGGTTATTGCAATGAAGCGACTGTCGTCTTACCTTCACAACCCTAAACAACAGGAATACCAGACCAACTTTATCACGGTTACATGTTTCAAGTACTCCCCGAAATGAAAATATGCGGGTTTCCTCACGATGTTTTCCCTCACCACCGAGCTAATGGTTGAAACACGCACATAAATTTGAAAAATTGAGAGGTGAATGCGGCGACACTAGTAGTTGATCATGAATATCATATTAAACCCAAAGATACAGGGTTTACATGTTCCAAGATCCAGCCCTAAAAAAAATAAAAACCCAAATTAATTCAATTTTTCCTTAACACGCAGTCACAAAATTGCTTTCCCAGCTCCTCGCCCGAAAAGCTTACTGAGCACCCACAATTTATCTTTGGCCAAACTTTCCTAAATATTCAACGTCCCAAATCATTTGAACGTCCATTACTATCACCTCATTGAGCTTCCTACCACCTGACCGGAACTATCAATTAGGGCCGGTTAATTAGGGATACTAGCAAATAGTCCGAGGAAACCGCTTCTAGGGGGTAATAGTCGTGGTCTCTTTCGAGGTGGGGAAGCGAAAAGGTTTCTGCTAATGAAATGGAATGGACAACGGTTGAAGCGACCAATCAAATCATTCTATCATCTTAGTTTGTAATTCCCAGTTGCATACAGCTGTCGCTTTGGAGTTAGGGGTACGCTTAGACCATGCGACTGCTCCAAAGAATAAAGTCCGATTTGCAATAGTTTTAATATAGGAGATCAAACTTTCTGCTCCAAAGAATAAAGTCCGATTTTCAATATGTTTAATATAGGAAATCGTACTTTGTCTTTCGGAGGAAGCGCATGATTCAGGATTCGGAGAATGAAGCAACTGCCGTCTAACCTTTGCAACCTTTAACAAGGGAACCAGACAACTGTATCTTGGTATAGTTTCTGAACTAACCATGATTGAGTAGGTACCTCTGTTAAAGGGTTGTGAAGGTTAGAAGGCAGTTGCTTCTTTCTAATAACCAGACCCCTCAAATTCTCAATTATTGTCCAAGCGTACCTCACCCTCTTAGCTTCATAATCATCTTCAGCCTGTTGCATTCCACTGCTGGACATACTCGTAGCCGTCCAAATGCTTGCCACTTTGATCGATCTTCGGCTACTCGCATCCAGCTCCAGCCAGCCCTCTTGCGTCTCTTGCAGCTCTTAGCTTACAGCTTTGAATTTACACGCTCAGGTGAGATTAGTACCAGTAGGTAATACCCTCGAAACAACCTTTGAGGCCATGAATAGCATAGGAAGATGATAGCTCCAATAAAAAACATCATCAGCTGATTGAAATTCGACAAAGACCTCAAAAAATTATCGCCGCTCAGATTGAATTTAGGCTACTTACATCCAACTCCCATCACATATCTTGCGCAAATCGTCACTTAATCTGACCATCCAATGATTACTACCACCTCATTGATTTTCCTACAACCTGGGCCAAAACAATCAATTAAGGCTGGTTAATCACGGATACAGAATGTCATAGCGTCGCTCGCGCAGAAACGGTCGCCTTTGAGTTTAACCGCACAAACCGACAGCGGTACAAAGGTGTTTCTGCAAACAAACTAGCCAGTGAAACGGAATGGCCAAATGATTGGGTACGGTGTGAGGTGTAGGGTGTTAAATTTTAGTAATGTCACTTTAAAAACAGATAGTCTGAAGAGTGTTGAAGTAAGATTTAGAAGTGTTGAAGTAGTCATACTGACTTTCTTGGGTACTTTTTAGGGTCTTGGAGCCAAATGACAAAAAACGAAATCCTTATAATTTCATGTCTCTGTCCGTACGTACCTATGTCATAAGCCATTTTTTGATTGAAAGTATGTTGAAACTTGGTAAGTATTTGTACCTTGTTTTTTTGTTGCTTTTAGTTCCTCACGCATAACTTTCTACTGAGTAATCCGCTATCGATATTCGCTCTGGAGCCTTGAAAAATTTCGCTTTTATAAAAATGTTTATTTCACTTATTTTTTCCTCTCCCAGTGAGCCCCCAACTTTGCGGACTGCAATACATAGGTCGTCAAAGGCTTGAGTTAAATCCACCCTCACAATTAAACGTAATACCTGCTCTATACCCTACAGCTCTGTGGTGTAAACGTGTCAACACTGATTTTGGCAAGAGAGTTTCTCAAGTCACAACAAAAGAACTTAGATACAGGTTTTTCCAGATTAAGTATCTAGGACCGACTGACTGTTTGTTTTTTTTTTTTCAATTTAATCTTATTTGACCCAGGTAGGTTAGTTGGGCATTAGTTTACCTTCTCACGTGAGCCTCTCTTGCTTTATCTTACCTGGAGTGCAATCCGACAAAGAGCCGTAACATCACGTAAATGGATGATAAAAATTGGATGGCATCCACTCCCGAGATCGCCGAGTGCTCCGGGGAAATCACTAATGCCGACTTTGAGGTCCAGGGCTGCCAAATCAATGGTATCTGGGTCATGCACATTTTTTTCTACCTCTTGTATCTTCTGTGGCTTGTATACGTCGATCATAGAAAGCCTAGAGACAGCGTGAAGGCGATAATAGTGTCGCCGCAAATGAAGGCTATATTCGCAATGTAGGTCTTTTTAGCATTTTTGAAATTTAAAGTCAATACCAATGGATTAGGGTCGAAAAATTTTCAACTTAGATGGAAGTGACATTTGGACATCTCGCAACCAACCAATCACCGACCAGACACTTAGTAGATGGACCTCAGTTCTACAGTACGCCATCTACCGGATTTTTCACACGCGATGCAATAGAGGCTAATACTATGGCATATAAACGACTGCCATTTGACTTGCACAGGGATCAGGCTAGTTAGATCATTTAGTACGATTATAATATTTATCGTCAATAATTGCAAACAAAACCGGTTTGGTTATTTAAAATCATGGTGACATAGTTGTCATAAACATGATTTTAGCTAAGTCATATTTTTCCTATTGGCATGTCAGTAGTTAAAATAAAACAAGTTAACCATAATCATCTGTATCTCGTTGCTAACCCTAGCTAGAGTATGCAACGATTTTGAGGCGTAGATTTTATGGTATTTTAATATTTCGTAATTTGTTTGAGTTTGAGAAGCCATCTCTGGAGCACTTAACTACAACAGGGGTTCAGAAACTTTTTTTGACCACACGTCACTTGTTTTTTTTGTTGCTAGCAGTAAACAGTTTGTTGTAGCAAATATGACTTCGTATGGTTTTCGCATGTTCTTTATGTTCTGCAGTCACTAATTTGATGTGATGTTCGACTTCATCAGTATTTTGTGCATCACAATATGCCTGAGTCAGATAATTATGTCCTTGAGTAGCAGCCGTGGCCCGTGGTAGAACTCAATAAGATGGGATGGACCGACGATCTAGGGAAGGTCACGGAAATTCTTGAGATGCGAGTAACAAAAGAACGATCTGTGTGGAGAACAATGGAGGTGGCCTAGGTCCAGCGGTGAACTTCGAGGCTAAAATGATAATGATGATTGCGCCCGGTCAATACTCTTTTGTGTATCCTTGCTTGTTGTCTATTGCCTCCAAGTTTGTGATACCATTGGGATACTTGAATAGCTCCGGCCCTTCAGAGGCGTCAGAGCAGTAATGGCGGTTTATCGCCCGCCATCCCCGCCTTCCGGCTAGTGTTGCCGATCGATAGTCGACTATCGATAGTATATCGATAGTCTATCGATAGTTGACGTCATATGAATAGTATCGATAGCCTATCGATGGACTACTACGGCGTACGTAATATAAGGGAGTGGGAATCACCAGCGTAGAACAACTATTCAATCTCGCAAAAGATAGGGAGAAGTTCAAGAAACTGGCGGCCAACCTTCAGGATTGAAGAGGCACCCAAAGAAGAAGCCTATCGATAGTATCGATACAATCGATAGTATCGATAGCTTAAAACCAGGCAATACTATTGCATGTTAGAAATACTATCGATAGTATCGATAGTATTGCTGTTCATTAATATGAAAATATCGATACTATCGATAGTATTGATGCACTTAATTTAAAATCTTATCGATAGTATCGATACTATCGATAGTGCTATCGATAGGGTCACCTAATTCAGATGAAAACTATCGATAGTTACACTATCGATAGTTCGTCAACACTACTTCCGGCTCCAAGCGATCAGCCTGGACAAAGGGTAACCCTTGAGTGTTTGATACTTAATTAATATTCTATACTTTGGGGCAGAATAAACAGGGTTATGAGGGTGGGGCTTACATCCTTTTGAATTGGAGCTGTGTTAGTGCTTTGCAGAACGGTTTTCTCGATTCATATCGGCATCTACATATTAAATGTTTATCCTGAATTAGGGAGAGCGGTCTATAAGTAATATAATGGTATGAAGCTATTTATGTTAAGAATGCGAGGATGTATAATAAATATAAGCACATTAAAGCACTTACTGCTTGACGTATCGACCGCGTCATATCGGCCGTGGTCACAAGCGGACTCGCGTTTAGTCCCGTTTATGTAAAGTATTTGTATAATGCATCGCAAAAGTTTAAAAACATAAAGTAAAACATTATAAATACTATGTCCCATACGCAAAAACACATACATCGCTTTAACCGTCTAAAACTGCACGTGGCTTTCGATCTTCGTTACACATTTTAAAAGAAGCAAATTTTTTTCTTAGTACTTACATTTTTTTTTCTGATATAATCTTAGGCACAATGTATCGGTTTTCACTGTCAAGTAAGACACTTATAAAAATGGAAAAGATAAAATGACGAAACAGGCTTTAGCCAAATGGGTGCCCAGGGAAATCATAGTAATGTACTTCTGATACCGCAGCCTATCAGCTAAAACGGTATAAACGTTTCTGAAATTCTAAAATATGTATTTGATACTTTGTCGTTTAATATTTAAGGTAGCCAAGAAACAGTTATAGATTGGGATATATTTGGAGTAGTTTTAGTATGTATTATCAGCCTTTATACTGTTCTACTGCAGGGAAAAAGCCTTCATCATAGAAATCAAGACATCGCTGCTATGATGGAATTAGGCTTAATCACTAGTACCACGCTTGCCTAATGCGGATTGGCGATCACAAACCGTAGCTATGTTCCAAAAATTGGAAACATACTTTTGCTCTACAGATAATAAACTGACGTGAAACCATAATATTTTTTTTTCTTTATAAGCTTGTAAACTGTTTGCTAACTATTTTTTTTATGTGTCAAATAAATGATTTTTCTTTCTTTCTTTCTTTCTAAACACTATTTTTGCTTACGATGCAATCGATACCTATTGATACAATATCAAACTAACAGAGTGTGGTAATAAATTGTACCTGACGTTTTTTTATGTGTTAGACGAGTAGACAGATCACCTGATGGTAAGCGATTGCCACCTCACATAATCACCTGCAACACCAGTGAACACACAAGTGCACTGTCAACCTTTAATCCCCTTTCCCCCCCAATTGGGCTTCCGGTACACTCACGCACTTGGTCTGACGCTGCTTTACACCGGCCTAATTGAGGAGCGACGCGCAGTTGTGACTCTACTGGTGTTACAAGTGTCTATGGGCGGCGACAATCGCATACCATCAGGTGATCCGTCTGCTCGGCGGCCACTAACAAATAAAAAAAAACAAAAAAAGGCATAACCAATCAGCATTCCGTCCGTTGCACACCCCCAATACCGAATCAGTACCATTCAATAGCGGATTCTAAGCGCAAAATGATTTCATGGGCTAACTTTTACTAACAAAGTGAGGTAAACACAAAAGTTGATTCGCGCACGGTGGGTTTCAACGGTAAATATCCAAAGTTGAGGAGTTCATTTCCTCTTTCGAGCTCCCCGTCGAGGGGGGGGGGGGATTTCCCCCCAGGCTTTTCATAACTCATTACAATGTCCGGCCTAGTCCGAGACGGAACCGGCTCGGTGATTTTTTTTCTCATATTTGTTTGCGTTGCTTAGCGGAGGTTTTTCCGACATATGCGCAAGCGAGGATTATAGTAAATATTACATTTTATTTTTTTATTTGTTATTTGGCAGACGACCAGAAGGACCAGATGATAAGCGATTTTCACTAATGGAGTTAAACCTGCCAACTTCTTAAACCCCTTTCTCCACGATTGGGCCTCCCGGTACCTTCACTCAATTGACAAAACACAGCGCAAACGCTGCATTATTTACGTTGTCAGAACAAGTTTTTGTAATTTTACTATCGGTAGATATTTACATCATTTTAATATCGACTTCGTCTTGCATTTGAACTTTTTAGTTTAAATTATTTAGAATAATAGTGCCTACCACTTCCACAATGGCCAGGCAGAAAAATTACTCCCAGATAAAAAAAAAAAAAACAAAAAAAGGCATAACCAATCAGCATTCCGTCCGTTGCACACCCCCAATACCGAATCAGTACCATTCAATAGCGGATTCTAAGCGCAAAATGATTTCATGGGCTAACTTTTACTAACAAAGTGAGGTAAACACAAAAGTTGATTCGCGCACGGTGGGTTTCAACGGTAAATATCCAAAGTTGAGGAGTTCATTTCCTCTTTCGAGCTCCCCGTCGAGGGGGGGGGGGGGATTTCCCCCAGGCTTTTCATAACTCATTACAATGTCCGGCCTAGTCCGAGACGGAACCGGCTCGGTGATTTTTTTTCTCATATTTGTTTGCGTTGCTTAGCGGAGGTTTTTCCGACATATGCGCTAAGCGAGGATAATAGTAAATATACATTTTATTTTTTATTTGTTATTTGGCAGACGACCAGAAGGACCAGATGATAAGCGATTTTCACTAATGGAGTTAAAGCGCCCTGCCAACTTCTTAAACCCCTTTCTCCACGATTGGGCCTCCGGTACCTTCACTCAATTGACGAAACACAGCGCAAACGCTGCATTATTTATGTTGTGAGAACAAGTTTTTGTAATTTTACTATCGGTAGATATTTACATCATTTTAATATCGACTTCGTCTTGCATTTGAACTTTTTAGTTTAAATTACTTAGAATAATAGTGCCTACCACTTCCACAATGGCCAGGCAGAAAAATTACTCCCAGATAAAAAAGAAAAAAAAATACTAATTTGAATTTCGACCATGAAATTCGAAGACATTTACAATGACTACACACGCAAACTAAACTGCGCAAATCAAGAAGATACGATGGACTAACAAAACATTTCAAAGACCCTAGGTTTATAACAATTTAAATTGTAACAAATGAGATAAGAATTAATTTCTGGATTCAAATTCAGTTCGAATTGTGTTCTTTTGTCCCCGGGCCGCGGTGAAGGGTTACTCTCGGGAACAAAATGATGGATTTAGGCGTCCACTTATGAATTTGAAACGCAGATTTGCGTAGGTACTTTTGTCAGCAAGTTCTGGGATTGGATTTGGAGTAACTTTTATTTGGGTTTGGAGATTCAGGTTGTAATGTTGGAATTTGATAAATCATTCGAAACAGAGAGGTAATGAGATCAACCGACATTGAAAGGAAGTTTTTTCTGATATTTGCGCTGTCAATTTTACTAATGCTTGCGTGCAATATAGAGAGTTCTTAAATTTTTATATATTTTTTAAGATTCGTATACGCTTCACTTCTTTCTTATTTGTTTAATCTCTTCGTGTTAGCGCCTCAGAACTAAAAATCTGGCGCCACGTGAGGGTGTCATTTAGATTTTCATAAAACCGCCTAAAAAGTGGACGATCCACGAAAAGAAAGCCTAAAAATGGTCTACACACAAATACTACTTAGGTATGTGTAGATGTCACACACAATGATGGTTACTTTGGTCGGATAAACTCGTCGTTGAATTCCAGAACAGAAAAGGATAGAAATCTATCACAACTAAGTCGTAAAAGACTTACACCCGTAACAGATCATTAAAGAATGCCACGTATCCCCTATTTGAAGACCTGTAAAGGGATAGAGCCTCAAAGCGAGCTCACTTTGTGGGATGCGGGGTAAACTAACACGGAGATTGTCCGCCGCGGGCGCTAGTGAGCTCGCGCCATCTTGTCTAAACGGAGGGAATGCACGGTGGATTTTGAAAATAAACTAAGGTCTGCTTTCACCCGATATTGAAGATAGGTCCCGTCCTCACTTAGTTTCGTTTCTTAACTTAGACAAGTACCAATAGATGGCGCTGGGAGTCGATTACATCGCGCAAGTGTTTCGTGTTTTTGGTTTACATAGTTACTCGTAAAAGCTTTGACGTAGATTAAGCGATTAATTTTTATCTTGATGAAGTCTTTCTTAGTCATTGAACACTGGTTAACATAACAATGTTTTAAGTTTTGTAATATCAGTAAACTAAATTGTAAGTGCTTCCAAGCTAACGTAATGTCATGTAATGTGGACTCTTGTTTCCGCACTTAGACTTTATAGTTCATTAGGTATACCTACGTGTAGAGTCGTGGCTATTCTAGCCAGCCTAACTCCACCCAGAAGCGCAGAAGCTTCTTGGGAACTTCACAGGCTTCATGTGCTTAAGCTACTTAGTACGGAATCAGGTCAATAATATGAGGTGTTGTGTGGTTTTTTTTTATGTGATAGGTAGCCGACGAGCAGGCGAGTCACCTGATGGTAAGCAATTGCCGCCGCTCATGGACACTTGCAACACCAGTGGAGTTACAAGTGCGCTGCCAACCTTTTATCCCCTTCCCCCCCGGGTGGGCCTCCGGTACCCTTCACTCACTCGGCGAAACACAGCATAGGGGCTGCTTCACGCCGGTTTTCTGTGAGGCAGTGGTATCAATCCGGTCGAGCCGGCCCATTCATGCCGAAGCGTGGCTCTCCCACTTTCTTACTTATTTGTCACAAATCCGCTTTTTCCCATGTCATAAAAAATTCGTCATTACCTCTCATTACGCAGTCAGCAAGCCGAGCTGCCAATTAACACCCGATTAATGAATGGGAACAGTTACAAATTGTGTTAATACGTAATCAGAAAGTGTTCACGTCCGTCCGTGTGCACGTAATGAGGTCGCTCGCTAATGCAAAACCCCGGGTTGGTGATGTCACAGTGACGTGGCATATGAGTCATTTTGTTATTTTTCTAAAATATTACTAAAATAAATAACCTTTTCAGGGTAACGTAGTGAAATAGCATATCTGTCCGTCAGTAGGTACCTCAATTACCTACCTCAAGCCATAGTTTTCAGAGTAGACGGATCACCTGATAGTAAGCGATTGCCGCCGCCCATAGATACCCATAGACGCCCACAACACCACAGAGTCACAAGTATCAAAAAAAAAGTTATTAACACCTGAAGTGTTACAAGCGCAGTACCTTTGAAAACTGAAATTACGGATGCTTAAGTCTTTATTAAAAGGTCTTGTATTTAAGTAAAAAAAAAATTAAATAATAAATAAATTACATCAGCGAGTGTCTTTGGAAAAAAGGGGTACTATGGTACGATCATTTTATTGCAGTAGCAACATTGTAGTTAGTTAGTTTAGTAGTATGGATTTAGATTAAGATTTTGTAATTCTTTATTGTTATTGTTTTTCTTTTTGAGTAAAAATTAAGATTAAGATTACTATAAGTAAGTATTGGATAAAAGTAATGTCCACGAGAGCTCTGCCGACAAACTGTTGCACAGTTTGGCAGAAACACATTTTTGTAAAAGATTTGCTTGGTAAAACAATAAATAAATAAATTAAAATAAAATAAAAAATGTTACTTGCTGTTACAAAACTCTTCATGAGCGAGTCCAACTTGCACTTGGCCGTTTATTTTATCATAAATAAAGACGGCGTCTAGCTGAAGACAGAGTGAAATGGCGAACATTGGGGAGGCCTATGTCCAGAAGTGGACTGAGACAGGCTGATGATGATGATGATAAAAGATGGAAATCCTTATGATAACGACAAGGCACAAAGGTAATCCAAAACTCTCACGCGCAGTTGTACTCGTAGACGACGCTTGGAGTCGATTAATTACATCGCACAAGACTTTAAAATAAATAAATAATCAATTCACACAACATCTCATACATTGACCTGACTCCGTACTAAGGAGTTTAAGCACTTGTGTCACAGATATCAGACAAGAGACAACTTGGTTTCGTAAACTGATCTATATGCTTGTCAGACATAAAAAGCGACTCGAGTGACCTCAAGCTGAGTCACATCACTACCCGTATTGTTAATGAGCTCCGCACGTACTCACACATTATTCTTCGTTTAGAATCCGCGGGGTTTTCATTTTTCTCGACTTAGGCTAGGCTTTGTTTGAAATTTTAATTATCATTTTGGTTCCTAAATTGGGGAGACCGTTAACTCTGAAATGAGTTTAGGTTACCTTAAATGATTAAGAGTACTTTTCCCTCGTTTAAGTGCGTTTTGAAGCGCCGTAGCGTAATAAATAATGTGATGTTTTACAATTCACAAAAAATAGCCCAGAAGAGATCTAAGAGTGGTTTCAGATAAGCGTATTTAACTTGCGTGTTAAAAACGCGCTTTAGACATTTGGACAAACGTACACGGTTTCAACGTTGAAAGGGAATAAAGCAAGCAAACCAGCGAGTAATTTATAAAAGATAACCGCATCACCAAAAAATGTAGCTGCAACAATATATAAAAGCTAGATTCAAAAGCTTGATCTTTGGTTTACTGGTTAAGCTGTGAAGTCAGCAATACTATAAATAGTAGGCACCTCATCAATATGCTGTTTTCAAGATCAACTATGGAAAGTTATTGATAGCAAAACTATCGATATTTCAGCAACACTATATCAATCTACATAACTTACTATGTACTATGTGAAAAATCTTTTAATAGTCATTTGAAGTCACTGTGGCACCTATCATCGCCTGAAGAAAAAAGTTCGCCACTACAGTACCATCCAACCAAAAGCATAAGGCGCTAATTTGACTGTTCCATACAAAATTCAAATTCTCATACAATTCTACATAGCGTAGTGGTTACTACTGCTGCAGCAATCGCTGAGGCTACGCCTTTTTGGCCACAAACCACAATGTCATGTCCTATTATATTTTGTTGTTTTTTGTTCTTCCATATACTTGTTTACTGCTGTATGTAGGTACTATGTTTTATGACCAAATGGACGTTTATCTATCTATCTAGATCGCGAAAGAAAAGTTCGCATCTAATCCTGTTGTTTTTGAAAATCAGCGCCGCAGCGGCTTCTAGCTGCTGTAGCAAATGCTGAGGTTGTGTCTTGTTTGCCGCAAAATGTAAACTATTTATAAGTACTGAAATTATTGTGTTATTTCTTTTGTTTTTGTGGCCAATAAACGTTATCTATCTACTTGCAAAATATACGGCAAATAAAATTGGTGCACCGGACCATGGTAGCCAGCAAGCCAGGTCTTGCCTTTTCCATGGGAACTCACTTTCCATACTACTACTTCTACGGTGGTCATTCTCGCCGGGGCGAGAGTGCGGGCCTCGAGCCGAGGCTCTTTACCCGGGCTGCATCTCCTGGCCCTCCCAGGTCCAGGGTGAAGTCGAGGTAGGCCGCGAGGAGTGGTGCCTCCTCAAGCGGCCGTGCCTAAGCAGGCTAGTCAAAAAAGTCAAGTCTCGGTGGTTCACTTCCCATATCACCAACGATACTAACGACTCTCATTTGACTCGCAAACTCATGCGTGAAATCACCCTGCTAAACCTAGATTCAATAGACAGGTGGTTATTTGACAGCATCACGTATATCGAGTTGGCGGCAAGCCAGCGGCCGAGAGATCCCTGTGCGATTCAGACGATTCCATTTGCGGGATTTTAGCAACGGAATGCAACGCCGGGTGTCTCCGAAAGTGTAGACGAATCGGAATTCGACATGGGATTTTACCATGCGATTTTGTGAAGCGTGGCACATTTTTTACGGTTGAAATTGGAATGTGGAAATGGTGTGCGCAGTTAGCATTTAGTTGTAGGTATGTGACATACTATACGGATATGTAGAATGGGTCAAAGAAGACCAGGATTTAAAACTACGTAACCTACTACGTAAACTACTTTTGAAGTGATAAACTATGGTACTTCTATTGGTTAAAGAAATAAGTTATTGTTAAACGCTTAGATCGCACAAACTTACAAAATGGGTCTGCTTTTTCCGATTTTAACTGTAGAATTACATACCTGGAACAAGAAAACGAGAATTAGTCATGATATCAACAAACATCAAACTCAGTGTTGGCTTTCAATAATCCACCATCGATAGACTATCCATAGTAAAAGAAAGAAATATGAAGTATAATCAGATACTATTTATTGATAACGCCAACAATCGATGACATCGATAGTTTAACGTCCGATACTATCGATGTATAGTATTGTGATTTCTAATAAAAGTAATAATACGGTAGTATTGGAAGCTATATGTGACCTCCACTCGAAGACCTTTCGCCCTAAAGGCCGTTTCTTATCCTCGCAAAGTGTCCCTTCCCATTGCCACTAGAGCCACGCAATTCTTTGGGCTATGTCTGCGACGATAGATCTCCTGTGGACCTTATCATTCATTTAATTGTAATTATTGAATGTAAAATATCTGTATGGTTAAACGTCACATTGGTTATGTAATACAGTAATGTTGCTTAACTTAATTAAATAAATAATTTAATCAAATAATTTCCGTCATGATCACGTAGAGAGATTTCGTGCATAACCCTCCATCCATTGATCTTTGAGAGGCTGAAAAAAGTTTTAAAGAAAAGAAACATGTCCTCTATCTCTAAGACACATACAGTATCAGCCCAATTACCCTCTCAAAGAACAAAGAACACAATGAAACGTCTATTTAATATTAACAAAACTGAACATCGTAATAACGGGGAAAGATTATACCACTTACAGAGGGCGTTAAGACAAACGAGCGGATAAAAGAACCCGCTCATAAATGCCTGAGTGCAGGTGAGTGCGAGCGAGATGAGTATTGGCGAGTAGTACTGTACGGTGTACCTACAAAAGGTAGGTGAAAGTACGTAAACTACATCAAAGTATACAAGCTGTCAAATTTTCTCCATTGATTTTCAACTTTATGTGTATGACAGTAAGATGAGAGTCGATTGAAGAGATTTATCAGTTTTACATACTTTGATGTGTAGCAGGTGAAAGTCTGCCTTATGTACAGTCAACAGTAAAAGATAATCAAAATTACATAATTCTATACTATAGAATCACTTAACATGCAGTCAAAAATCTTAAATACAAGTTGGCCAGCCGATTGACATCTCAAGAATGGCCGGCCCGTCGAAGGATAATCAGTGTGTTCGTAAGATCTAGGTCCACAATTTTACCACTTTTTGGCCCAACCTGGGGATAGACAACGGGACTCCAAGCGCACCGCCTTAAAGTTCGAATCATAGGCAACAATTACGTCATCGTGGCAGTCAACATCTCACTAAGATGTTTAGACCAAATGGATCCCCCTCCATGCACCTGTTTCCTCCAACTACTACCACCACACAAATTCTAAAGCTAGATTTTAGTTCGCTCATAAAGTCCAATTTCAAGGTCCAGCTTGAAACCAAAAACCATAAAAGAAAATAAGAATTCTTCCCTCTATCTAGGTATACAGGTATGTATAACATAACAAGACAGCCCGACATGATTATCCCACTTACAACGGGCATTAAGACAAACGGGCGAATAAAAAGAGACGCCCCTCCACGTACCGTAATCTTTATAACTGACATCAAAGTAGCGGAGCCTCGTAAACGTCTGAGTGCATTTACTTTAGTTACCTACGCACTAATTTTTATGCGGCCGATGTTACTAATTTACGTGTCCGTTGTTTCTTTGTTTTGAGGAAAATCTGTTACAACCTTCCACCGTGGGAGGGCCACGCTTAGGCATGAATGGGCCGGGTAGACCGGAGTGATACCACCGCCTCACAGAAGACCGGCAGAAATTGTTTCTTTGTTTTGAGTAAAATCGTTTTGTTACAGCCACACTTTGGCATGAATGGGCCGGCTCGACTCGAGTGACACCACGGCCTCTCAGAAGACCGAAGTAAAGCAGCGACTGCGCTGTGTTTCGTCGTGTGGGTGAGGGTACCGGAAGCACAATTGAGCAGTAAGGGGTAAAAGGTTGACAGCGCACTTGTGACTCTACTGGTGTTGGAGGTTCCTGTGGGCGGCGGCAATCGCTTACCATGAGGTGATCCTCTCTGCTCGTCTGCTACCTATCACAACAAAAGACCTGACCTCAGCAGCAACTATAGTGCAGGTGCTGCACCATAATAAATATCTAAGAAGGTCGCTTTAAGAATATTCAACCTATCAGGCACTCAGTTGCCTACAATTAATGCCTTGTTTCGCAGCTCCGACGAATCTGGCGACATGTTTATTCGGCGCTAACAAGCGATCTGGAGTGTTGTTCGACATCGTTACTGTATCACCGGTAATTGCCGGCGCCCTGGCACCCCGCCAGTGCTGCACTACCTGCACTAATAGTGCTAACTATTGGAGACATTTAAATAACCAAATGACCTATCATAAGGTGCTATATTTTTTATTCATTCGAGTCCCCCATTTGGGGAGAAGTGACATTGAGATGGGCTAAAGACACAGACTTTGTAGGAAGTGAAGAAACGCACCGGGGAAAGAGCCCTTAGCAAGTACCTGGTGAGCGTCTCCCAAGATTCGGTCCGTATGCCGAGACGGTAGGAAGGACCATGGGCTGGTGGAGGGACCTGTGTCTATTCATTCGAGTCGAGACGAGTAAATAAGATTTACACGCTTCTCGATAGTATCATTTCTGACTAAGGCCATTCCCAACCCTAGATTACGTCTGGACTATGATCGCCGAGAATTTGGTAACGCGCACCTTTTTTATGATTTAGGGGTCAGACGCACCGACGGATCATCTGGTAATAAGCAATTTTACCGCCGTCCATTGACACCCACAACACCAAAGGAACCACAAGAGCGCTGCCGACTTTTAAAAACGAATACGCTTTAAAAAGGATGGTTTTAAAGGTCGTGTTGGTCCTAAAATATCGTAGGCGACAGAAACAGAAACAGAAACATTGTTTATTTGCTTAATACACATTTGATACATAGATGTTTATTCCATAGTTTTGTGGTACGAGTGGCAGAAAAATCGGGAGCAGGAGATTGGCGACAAGCTACAAAAGACCGAGACAAATGGTGAGATCGCCGTTTTGCATCGGAGGCTAAGACTCATTTTGAGTCATTGAGCCACCCGAGTAGTAAGTAAGTAGAGAGGTACAATGATGTGTCCTTTGTCCTTCGCAACCCTAAGGTAGTATTGATTTTCTATCGTGTCTGCTGTTTGGACATTAGGACGTAACAAATAAAAATTAAAAAACAAGAAAACAACAAAAAAACAAACTGTGTCAATCAATACCCGTTGATCAAGCAGTCCCGAGTGTTAGCATTTATGTTGTGTTGAGGCATCCAGCATAAATGGTCCTCAATCAGTTTAAATTACGACCATGGGCCGTAACGCTGGTTTTCAGTGGGAACAGCTGAGTAAGTACCACGGACGCATGGTAGATACTTTACTTATACTTACTATAAAATGTATTGTATATCACCGACGTATGTAGACTTGATTCTAAATTGTCTATGAAATCGCGCCCGAAGTAAGTGGCATTTAATAAACAATGGCCACGAAGGGAATAAACGACGCCAGAATCCCCAGAATATTTCATGAAACGGACCAAACGCCAGCTAAATGGCTCACCATGTTAAAGACAAAATGTGATTTTAAAACGAACTCTTTGGAGAGCGCCAACATTATTATTCTCTCCCAGAGTCCTCCACTTATTTTATGTTTTATTAAGAAATCATCAAAACACTGTTATTTTAATAATATTACCATGAAATGAGAACTTAAAATGCTAATCATTGGGCAGTTAGCATAGTTGTCAATCTGGCACTTTTTGGTGCTAGATTAAGCACTCGTTTTTAAGTCTTACGCTTACGCCAAAAATCAAACTTTCTAGTTTTACTAGGTAATATTTTTATATATAGATGTATTATGTAAATTATTTTTTAGTCACGTAAAAGAGATTAATGTAAAATGTTTCGCTGAAATGGTTTGACCCAAAGAGACAACAGACGTAAGTTTACGATCTTCCATTATTTAGTCGTTTCACTTATTATAGTGTAGTGACTAAAATATATAACTATGCCTACCTACATATTGCAAACACCGTATCCATTAAATTTAAATATACAGAAAATATGTTGTCATATTTAAATAGGTATTTTTAGCACTACGTATGGAAATTCCCAACAATCTAGCACTTTTGTTTTTTTTTATCAAGTTGGCAACCCTAGGCACTTAGCATTATGGTAATTCCTTAGTAATGTGAACAGCTAGGAGGGGCTGGGGTGTTTTTCCTGAATACTAAAAATCTGGGCCTGTTTAAGGTAGAATAACTAAAAAGGTTTGTTATAATAATTTTAAATAAATTTCGAGATTTTCCGGAATTTTTAAAATTCTTACTTACTATTTTTCTTTCAAAAAGTAGAAAATAGTCTTTGCTTTTTAATTTGGTGAAACCAAATCAAACAGAACAATAATTTAAGGAACATGTTCGTTCGGATCCTCTGTACCAACTTTACTTTTTGAAATTAAAATCTTTTGAGCAAGTCTATCTATAAGTAGGTATCTATCTACTGATGTTAGACGTACTCGTATACCCTTGTTGCTCTTTTGTCCCTTCTTTCATTAAAATTATGACTCGTACAGCAACTGCCTTTGTGCGTGCCAAATAAAATGCGCCATAATCTCAACAGCGGCCATCAAAGCTAGCAAGGGTCGTAACTCCGGGTCGAGTGCCGCGTGCAGGTTAAGGCGTAACTGAGCGTATTAAAGACCGGCCACAGTAAACGCGATGCGAAAGCAATGATTAACGAATAAATAAATGTACCGGACGACATTGAAATCTTAATCAAAAATATTTTATAATTTTATCGTCGTAAGGCCCAGACAGCAGACACAATGGAAAATCAATTTTTTATGCCTTTTAAAAGGCTTTTGGGTCTTACGACGTTAAAGCAAACGAGCCTTTCTAAAGGGCCAGCAACGCATACACTCCTTTTGGTGTAGCTGATGTCCATGGGCGGCGGTGATTATTAAATGCTCGTTTTCTCCCACTCTCATAAATAAAACATCCAACAAAATGTAGGGGAATCGACAAATATGTCATTATAAGGCAGTTTTGTTTGTCCTACCTAGTGTCAATAGCGAACACCAAAGCTAAAAAGGGTCGTAACTCCGAATGGCCCATGTAAGTTAACGCGTAATTGAACTTATTACACAGCCACAGCTAACAATATGCGTAAGGGGCATACAGGGAATAAATGTAGTAACATTGAAAGAATGCAACATACAACAACGCGAATACGACAACCGGTGAGCAATTTACGTCATAGGGAAAGTAATGTACTTGACAAATAATTGCAAACTTATTTTTGGATTTTTTCCCGATTCGATTCCCGAAAAATACAATCAAAATTAGAAAAAGACAGTTGCAGTTTTATATCTCTGGTGATTTTGATATAAGTAATGAAGTATTAGGAGAACAGACGTTAAATCCATCACAAATCCACATAAAGATTTATACAAGGTCAGCAAAGCGCGCGGCTTACGAAACGTCCTGCTGGCTGCGACTATCCCAAATCCGTAGTATTATTTTACGACTACTAGTCATGTACTAAATTTTGTGAGTACTTTTATCTTATACAAGCACTCTGTATAAGGCCTCAGTACACCTAAATCCACACAATAAGAATTTCCTGAAACAGCTTTCCTTGTGACAGCTGAATTCATCTACATATTGCTGCTCGTTTATGGGTACTTCTAGAAGGTTGCCAAATATGGCCCAGTTACACCAGTGAAATCAGGGCAGCTCAAAGCAAGCCAGGGGGCCAATTCTCGTGCATTCGACATTGAAGTCGAATTAAGGATTTGTATGGACGAATGTATAAAATCTCTAAATTCGACTTCAATGTTGAGTGTGCGAGAATTGCCCCCGAGGGTTTTAGGCCCTTACCTTCCCTCCTCTTTGAGGACAATCATTTTAACACTAACTGCCGCACTCAGAGGTATTAATTAAAACTTAATGGTCTTAAGTAAAAATATTGACCTTTATGTTAATAGACATAAGACTATCCATAATTAAGATACTAAGCGTTAAGGTTAAATGATGTCTTTGAGTGCGGCAGTACTATTATAGAGGTGAAGGTTTGTGGATAAGTATGTTAGTAACTTATTTGCGACTAAACAAAACTAATAGAAGTTACTGTAATAAAATTTAGTGTGTAGTTACCTGATAACCTGAATAATCATAATAATCTTAATTTTACTGTCATTAGAAAATCCGATATTCAAATCTAAGTAGAAAAAGAAGTAAATATATTAAGGTGTAGCTCTAATGTACTTATATTTAATCATCCTCGCTTTCTGTCCCGTTTATATCAAGAATCATAAACATAATACAATAGGTTGAATTATTGTGAAAATCCTCTTTGTTTCTCGTGTTTGTTTGTCGGTGCCGCATAGGGCGATGACTTTTGATATAATTAAAGACTCAACAAAACTCAATACAGAAGATACCTAGTTCAATGAACTCATGATCAATGAACGGGAAAATCTATTGTCAATAGCTTAATTTTATATGGAAGTTGAAGCGAAAGAGGAACTAAGTATCAAAGCAATTCCTGAAATTCTGAGAGAAACATTAATGATAAAATCTATTATTAATGGAAACAATTACAGAGGAGAGAGTAAAAACAAAAGAGTTTATCAGGATTCCTCGAATTTCCAGAATCAAATATTCTTTTAGGATTTTTTCATACAGACTCGTGCGAATATTAGCTTTAGAGAACTTCTTCGAAACAGTAAAGGTCTTGTTCTTGAATGTAAAACATTTGATACGTAATTGTTTGAGACTTAATTTACAGTGGCATTCATTAAATCTACTATTACTGAAATTAATATCAGAATCTTAGGTACCAATTATATGGAAGGTTTTCCCATAAATAATATAACTATTAACTATATTTTATAAAAAAAGTAAAGTATCATGTACTATCCACTGCAGGGCAAAGGCTTCCATCTTAGAAATCATATTAAGTATTTAAATGTTAACCTCGCGTTAACTCCCGTCTTTAATAATAATAAAACCACATCTTATTCAAGTGAAAAGCTAACTAAACCAGAAGTTACGCTTCCGTCCCATCACTTCAAAAATGTCTACCACACAAGCAATAATCCGAAATCAATAGACAACACAGAAGCGAATAATCCCGCCGAAGTGAAAAGCCCTGGCCGGCCGCCAGTGAGTCCCAATTAGTGGAATAATAAAGGCATGCGAGTTGTGTATTGATTTAGGATGCACGACTGTTAGTGATTAGAATAATACTTTCATAGCAGCAGCGTAGCGTAGTGGTGGCGGTTATGACACCGCTACGCCACTTGTTGTAGTGTAGCGTAGTGATAACAAATGAGGTGGTAATGATACCGCTACGCCACTTGTTGTAGCATACGTAGTGATGGCGAAGGCGACGGTAATGACACTGCTACACCACTTGTTGTAGTGTAGCGTAGTGATGACAAATAGGGTGGTAATGATACCGCTACGCCACTTGTTGTAGCGTAACGTAGTGATAACAAATGAGGTGGTAATGATACCGCTACGCCACTTGTTGTAGCGTAACGTAGTGATGGCGAAGGCGACGGTAATGACACCGCTACACCACTTGTTGTAGTGTAGCGTAGTGATGACAAATGAGGTGGTAATGATACCGCTACGCCACTTGTTGTAGCGTTACGTAGTGATGGCGAAGGCGACGGTAATGACACCGCTATACCACTTGTTGTAGTGTAGCGTAGTGATGA
Source organism: Cnaphalocrocis medinalis (assembly GCA_014851415.1). Lineage (NCBI taxonomy): Eukaryota > Metazoa > Arthropoda > Insecta > Lepidoptera > Crambidae > Cnaphalocrocis > Cnaphalocrocis medinalis. Next base: position 1,459,237 of record CM026279.1, read on the forward strand.
CAAATGGGGTGGTAATGATACCGCTACGCCACTTGTTGTAGTGTAGCGTAGTGATAACAAATGGGATGGTTATGATACCGCTACGCCACTTGTTGTAGCGTAACGTAGTGATGGCGAAGGCGACGGTAGTGACTCTGCTATGCCATGGTATGGACACCATTAGGGGAGGCCTATACGTCCAGATTAGACGTCTATTGCCTGAAAAGATGATGAGACGGGGGCTGAAATAAAATTAGTGAACATTCGTCATTGTTGAATCCTCATTTTACAGACAGGCGAACAGTGATGCCAAAAGGATCAAAGCAAATCGTTTTATTCAAAAATACGATTACACCGGACACCGTACAGTTCTTAATGGAATAACTTAAATATAAATCCTTGAAGCTGAAGGCTTTAAGGAAACGTAATAAAACACAGTGGGGTGGAAATTTATCCATCTTGGAGCTGAGGGTCTAATCCCTGTGGTTGCTTTGGTGAAGTTGATGCGATCGCGATTTATCGATATCGTGATACGATCGGTAGTCCTATCGAAACCGTCGTCCATGTATGCAGGATTGAGTAGTCAAATGTATGCTCAAACACCAATACAAGCAGCAATAAGGTTGGCAGCGCACTTGTAACTCCACTGGTGTTGCAAGTGTCCATGGGCGGCGGCTATTGCTTACCATCAGGTGATCCGCCTGCTCGCCTGCTACCTATCACATAAAAAAAAATACATTCTCTCACCTACAGAGAGTCTCGCTAACAGAGGGTATTTCCATGGGACACCATAGTGTCACGACCGAAGAGGGTTCAGGCATAGATGTCAAGTGTGTGCTCAAACACCAGTTCACTTTCTCACTTACAGAGGGTATATCCACTATGGTGTCCCATAGTGACCGAAGAAGGATGAAGCGTAGGTCCAACAGCTTAAAGTGCTGCAAAGCACAGTGGTATAAGACAGCAAACTTGTAGAGTTTGGGCAGACAGATTAACCTTTTCTTGAGATTCATCTTTTAACGGGGTAACTTTTTAAATGTATCGATTAAGATTTTCCATAGTATTACGGTACTATCGATAGACTATCGCTACAGCAACATCACTACTGCGGCTTACCGCGTTGAAGGTATTATAAAATGCTGGCTTTTCTCAATGCCCGGTTGAATATCGCCCTTCAAAGAGGCCAGGATTACGCTGGTGTGTCATGATACTTTGGGGTTAATATTTATAAGTGCAGGGGTGCTTCATGATTTGTTTTTTTAGGTTGGAGAACAGACGGAACATTTGCACCTTCCAAGTGGGAACTCGTGGTTCGAGTCCGAGCATGCACCCTTGATTTTTTCAAATCTATGTGCGTATTTCTATTATTTTCTAGGCGGTGAGGAAAACATCTTGAAGAAACCTGCACGTTTTGGGTACTTTCTGAAACATGTAGTTCAGTCGGTCTGAAGGGTTGTGAAGGTTAGATGGCAGTCGCTTCATTGTAATTACCAGACTTCAAAAGTTTGCTAAATATGTTATAAAATCATAATGTACCATCTCACCTGTCGTTGACAATTGTCACTCTACATTATGTCACCGACAATTGTCACCGCAGTGAAATAGAGGCCTGGTGTCTGGCACAAAATATCCAGTAACAACCTGATAATGACTATACTCTGATTCATAATCATGTAAGTAAACTGACAGATGTCAATATGTCATCCCCATACATTATCACTCAATTTGACAGATGCAAGATGTCAAAATGTATGGAAACTTCACATTTGCATCTGTCAGTTTACTTTACATGATTATGAATCAGAGTATACTTTTTAATGTTCAATAAAAATATAAATTCAAAATTGGAACGCTTTATTTTATCCCAGTAGAGACACTGGTAATACCCATCATTTAAAAACGACGAAACTAATCCCAAATCAATATAGACCACATTAGTACTGGATGTACGGAACCGCGCTGGCTCTCTGCCAACCAGGATGACTAAATTACTGAAATAATACCAGCGGCTATAGAGATTTACGTTTAGTATGGAGACTAAGTGATGGGATTAAATGTGGGAATATACAGTGTGTCCGGGGATCGGTGTCGGATCCATAAAGGCGGGTCCTTATGGCCAATTTTATCGACAAATCTAATGTCAAAAAAAATTTTGCTAATGTTATCTACTCTTAAAGATACAGAGAAAGTATTTGCTTTACATACGAAGACATAAAACTGTTATGTAGCGGTACTTATCATTTTGACTAATTACGGTTAATTAAGCAAATCTCTTCTATTTAATTGACTACAAATCATGCAAAATCTATCTATAGAATTGTTTTATCTCCTAATTAGATAATTAAGAATGTATTAAAACTATTCGGTTCATAATATTATGAGTAATTAATTATTAAGATCATTATTTCTTCTATAAAATCATTTTGGATTTGTGTATTGTCATAGTAGCTACTCAAATTTAGAGTAAGTAGGTCTTTAAGTCAACACCATGAGAACCGTAAGTGTGATTTTTTTTTCTTCCACCTGCACTTTTTTATATGATACGTGGCAGACGAAGCAGACGGATTATCTGATAGATACCCGCAAAATCTGTGTAGTGACAAGTGTGCTGCCAACTTTTTTCCCTTCCCCGGAATACACAGCGCATACCCATACTATTCGGCTTTGGCGATACACAGCGCCGGTTTTCTATGCAGCATTATCATTCCGGTCGAACTAGCTCATTCTTGGCAAGATCTGGCTTCTACAGTACACATTGCCACAAAAAGTTACAATGTTATAAGGCCTTATTCATACGTACAGTCAGTCACACATCAGGTTACCACAACCTGTAAAATTTCCTCAATTGATATTCAACCTAATGCGTATGACAGTAAGATGAGATTTGACAATTTTGTATACTTTGATGTGGGGCTGTACGTACAACTTTATTTTTCAGATCTTCATCCTCTCATTCTGCATAGCAGCCGTCCTCGGAGCTCCATCATCAGATGCAAGATCAGTTAGATCCTTGCCCGCTCTGGAACACGTGGATGATCGTGATGACCTGGGACAGTACACCCTCAAGTACGTGACCGCAGAGGGCACCGATCGTATCTGAGCGCGGCCGTTTTGTGCCCACACCTGACGGGAAGGATCAAGGTAAACCAAAATTTCATTAAAAAAGACTTTTGTTTTCTACTATTATTAGTAAACCAAATTTTATTCTAATTTGTTCAGTAGTTTTGGCGTGAAAGAGTAACAGACAGACAGAGAGACAGAGTAACTTTCGCATTTATAATATTAGTTAGGATTAGATTGTTTTCGTCTTTTCCTGGTCTCGTTTGTTCCCACCATCTAAATATTGTCTTTTGCCTATTGCTGCTCAGATCTGGCGGTGCTTCTTACTCTTGATGGTTATTTCCATTATTCCATCCGCTCAGCCTATTCCTAGACTATCTGAGGTCTGTAGATGCGTTGCACCTCGTTTGTGTTATCTGCTTCCACCAGTATCAGTTATCGAGTCTCTGACAACCCCGCAAAACTTATTTACGGATGCTCCTTTCAATTGATCAGTCTGGTTGGGAATCATCTTCGGGCTCGTTCACCATACCCGTGTTCCCAACAACGAATAGATTTTCAAAGATCTTGTTCTCTTATAATGTAGCCAAAATAGTACATTTTCTGTTATTTATTTGTACCAAAATAAAAATGATGATAATTTTGTTCCAGTCCTAATCTACGAAGGCGAGTTCACCTTCGTAGGCGATGACGGCAAGGTCTACTTGACCAAGTACAAGACGGATATCGACGGAGCTCATCAGCCGGTGGGGGAGCACTTACCCAAGCCAGTGGAAGCAGAGGTGCCGCCAGAAAATGATCTGTTAGCAATAGCGTAGGTTCATCATCATAATCAAATCAGCCCACATCCACCCACTGCTGAGTAGGCCTCTTCTGTATCACGCCACTCCCTACGGTCCCCTGCCAGCCTCATGTGGATGAGTCCCTGCTATAGTCCGAGGCAAGAAAGTGTAGTTATGACCTTGAGTGCGCAGAAACCAATTTTGATAGAAAGTCTTCTTTTTTACAAGTGCGCAAAATAACGGTCATCGCTATACTTTCGTGCCTCCAGCTATACCATTACAAAGTACCCGTTGGTACGGGGCAGGTGGTCTACTACGTCCTGTGGACGTCATCATAGTAGCGTAGGTTGTAATTAATAAAATGTTGAACATTTTTGCAGTTCTCTTATTTCAATTAATCAACATAGTGCGTCCATGTACTGAATATAATCCTCTTTCTATGTTACGTCACGAAATCTTACGTGTAATTTTTCATCGGGTCCTAATCACCAGAAAGGCGTATTCTTATCTAAGGAGCAACCATTATTCCAAGACGCCTGCTACTATCGTCACCCTAATTCAACCCTAATTGATATACTAAATACTCAATGACAAAAACATCTGTGTCAGACAATTTATCACGACTGTTTCAAGATGTGTTACTTTAAATGTATAGTGTACCTAATATAAAGCCTCTTCAGCAAACTACTTCCTCCAAACAATAAAAAAATCTAGTACCAACATTATCTCCACCAAGAACGACCCTCCCAATAGCCGCTTCGAAAAACTTACATCCTCGTAACCGTGCTCTTATATCTCCCTTCCTCAGTATAGCTCCGTCTCTTTCCAACTCAGGCAGGGTCAAAACAACTAATTTCACACGGCACATATATTAAAACGAACTTCATTAAGCATTGAACAGGCAATAACTGGGGGAATTAAGGTGGCCCTTACTAGCTACACAGCTAATGTGTGTAATGAAGACGAACGATTGCCTAGACTTAGGCAGTAATGCGTGTTGTTACTGCTGTGGCTGCTTGGAAGGTTCACTAGCGCTGCAATGACGGTTTTCGCAAATGATCAGTGTGAAACAACGCCTGTGTTTCACCGAGTGGGTAGGTAAGTACTGCAGGCCCATTTTTTATAATATAGGAAGGCAAATGAGGAAGCGGGTCACCTGATGGTAAGTGAACACCGCCGCCCATGGACATCAATTACACCAGAAGTGCGGATGCGTTGCCGGCCTTTTAGGAAGGTAAAGGGGCTCATCCCGGGGAAAGGGGTTAAAAATTGTGGTATTTTTAAAATAAAATTATAAATATTTTCCACGTAAATAAACATGGTTGATCTTACAAAATATCATATTGGCTTGTATGGCTCACAACAAAGAGATTTTTTAAAAGTTTAAAAATTCTAAATTATAGTTGATTTTATGACGTGACAGGTGGTAGACGAGCTGACGCATTACCTGATGGTAGCGATGGCCGCCTTCCATAGACACCTGCAACCCCAGTAGAGTCACAAGTGCGCTGCCAAGCTTTCATCCCCTTTCCCCCAATCGAGCCTCCGGTGCCCTCACTCACTCGACGAATCACAGCGTAGGCGCTGCTTCACGCCGGTCTTCTGTGAGGCCGTGATATCACTCTGGTCAAGCCGGCCCATTCATGCGGTAGCGGGGCTCTTACACGGTTAAAAGATTAAAAGAAAAGGTGGCGCTAGGGCCTCTAACGAGAACCTTGACTATTTGTGGGGTTATGATCTTGATGTTGATGGTTTAGTGTCTTAGGGTGTATTTAATGTGAAGATATTAAGGATATTCTAATATACGATATGACAGTACAATGGTTTGCGAAGGAAATTTCTGAATAGGATAACACGAAACAATCTCTTTCGATCTGTCTACCTGTGGTTAAACTATTCTTAACTCTATCAGAATGTGACAATTATAGTTAATTATGCCCAGCTTTTTACGTCGTAAGACCCAAAAGCCTTTTAAAAGGCATAAAACAATAGTTTTTTATTGTGTCTGCGCTTTGCGACGTTAAGTATGGAAACACAAGACACTCACACACAATCGGGGGAAAGGTTGGCAGCGCACTTGTGTTGCAAGTGTCTATGGACGGCGGCAATCACTTGCCATCAGGTGATCCGTCTGCTCGTCTGCTACATATCACTTTAAGAAAACATCTCATCATCATCAGCAACCCACGCTCGTCCACTGCTGGACATAGTATTCCCCCAATGCACGCCACCGCTCCCGATTTTCGGCCACTCTCATCCAGCTCACTCCAGCCAGCCTTCGAATGTCGTCATCCCAATCTTGTAGCAGGGCGTCCAACACTACGTTTACCGAGTCGCGGTCAACACATCGGAAAAAAACATCTAATTATTACTTTTTAAGTTAAAAGTGAAAAACGGCAAAGGTATAACTTATGATAAGCAATCACCGCCGCTCATGAACATTTGCGAACATCAGAGAGGTCGACGAAGCCCTACCTTTCAGTAAGGAATTTATACGGATACGTACGAAAAGTACACTCGCATACACGGCTTAATCCAACAAGTTACAACAGACCGCATAGGCTGTAAAAGTTACGTTGATTATCCCGACCATTTGGTCTATTTCACCTTTTTTGGTAACTTGTTTTTACGAGAGCCGGGTCTAAGGTCAGGAGTGGGTCAAGACAGTTTTTATCTGAACAACTTATTTGGGGGGTACGAGTTAAATTCTTTGCGACCGTTTTCCTGTTGTTGGCTTGTTCGCGATCTTGATAATGTGGTTTTCTTGATTGAAAATAATAATGGTGTCGTTTGTAATATTTTTTTTGATTTTAGGAAAGAGACTGCTCGAAAATAACATGTAGACTGAGGGTTCATTTTGAAGTTACGCCCGAATTGGAGTTTGCCTCCCTTTCACGCGTGCTGTGTGCGCTTTTGTTTGAAAGCGACAGGTATATTCTCATTTGTTACAGGACGGCTTCATTATAAGCCAATAGATCCAAATATTCAAATTTGAAGTTTGATTGTTTACAATGGAAAAAATATTTAATTTTAATCCTTTTTCCATTGCAGGGGACGGGGCTGTGTCATAATAATCAAGCCATCCCTTCTATGATGGAATCAAGCTAATCATCAAAAGTAAAGTAAGTATTAAACGTATTTATCTCCACTTAAGCATAATTGCAACGCTTTTCACTTGCTCAGCAAAATTCGTATCTCCTTCCAAGTTGTATGTTAAAACGTGGCATCGGCTGTTTGTTTTTCAGCATTAACACGCCAGCAGAGACTCCGAACGAGATTTATCTGTCCGCCAGTGGATCCTCCCCGGAAACTGGGTTCTACGGGAGTAGTTATTTATAAGGCTGAGCAACTCTACTTATTTTGAGATGAAAACAAGTTTTGCGTACTGCGATTGCCAGTGACTGATTTTGGTGCATTTCATTTTTTGCTGTCACAAGGGCAAGTATTATTTTAATTTAGAATGTGTAAAACAAAATTCATATGACAACTATATTGACTGGACGGATGGCGTATTTAGTAGAGACGCCCTCATACACCAAAGATCGTGGATTCGATCCCCACCCTGGACAAACATTTGTGTGATGAACATTGTCTTGTGTTTGTTAAAATCTGATTGTACCAAATATTATGTATTTAAGTATTATATCTGTGTTTCCCCTTTGGCCTGATATCTGTAACACAAGTGCTTAAGCTACTTTGTACGGAGTCAGGTCAATGTATGAAGATGTCAGAATTATTTATACCTCAAAACACAGTTCAAGCAAAGTTACGAAAGTTAGAAAAAAAATAGTTTCTTTCGGTATGTATTTAAATTGGCATAAACAACTTTCCTCCGACTGAGATTAGATTACAGTTATTGAATAAAACTTATTTATTACATTACTTTTAACTAAAAAATCGGTAAGCGTAGTGTAGGACGCCCTGCGACAAGATGGGATGATGACATTCGAAAGCTGGCTGGAGTGGGCTCGAAGAGAGTGGCCGAAAAGCGGGAGCAGTGGTGTGCATTAGGGGAGACCTATGTCCAGCAGTGGGCGCGTGTGGGTTGCTGATGATGATGATGATCGTTGTATGTGACAGTTTCCATGTTCAATGCATCTACTACAAACCTGGTAGTTAAAGATGGTGGATACAGTCCCAATTCACTACTACTAACTTCGCAAAGCAACGATCACCGGCTTCAACTTTCCCCCGCCTAATTCAATCACCCCTCCCCCCACTAGCAATTACAATAATGAAATCCAACACCATATTAGCAAAACGCCGCCATAGCCGGACCCGTGTCACGATGAGCTGAGTCCGTGGTTTTCCTCGGGATGTTATACGGCGAAATACTGTATATCATACAAGCATAGGTACTAAAGGAAATAAAATTCTAATAAGCATAATAAAATGTGAAAAAGCTGTGTCTTGACATTAAATATCTCAAAATAACTTCGGGCGATCAAAAAACTGTAACGCCTTAAGCCACTGTGTCCTAAAAGTCGCTAACTTAAACTATTAACACCTAGATAGTAAAAGTTAAGTTAAGCTTTAAGATACAGTCAAAGCATATATGTATTGAACTATGTTATAAATAATAGAGCTCCAGATAAATAGGAATTTATGATGGAAATCATTTAAGAATTTTCCTAATTAACAACTTACTTCCTCAACCTGCTGACCTAGAATTGGAAATCCTATAGTTTCATGTCATTCATTTATCTTTGTCTATCGGCTCGTAACCTCACCAAAAAAAAAACAACAACACTAAATCTCTTTCCCGCTCCGAAGTCACAATCGTCACTTTCATTTGGAAAAACAAACGCTTCCTCCGGCCGACAAGTCGCGTTTTTGCGTCACACGGTCCCGTTTTTGCGTCACGGCAGCTGCGGCAAACCTGCGTCATTTTGACGCGGGTCGACGTGCCGCGTTTTTGTCGCATGTGTTGAGTCGACGCAAGTTCGCTTGCTAGCGCTAATTGATGCTGCTTACACTGAAATGAATGATGGGAAGGTTTAGAACACCTGTTTTTGTTATTTACAATGGTTTTTGATCAACGCAATTTGAATGATGACTAATGTAATAGTTACCAGTCACTAAACTTACAGGGCCCCACATTAAACCTACCTACAAACCATCAGGAACGAACAAGAACCTGCCGTTTCCAAACAAAGAGATGTGCATCGTGTGTGATCTGTTTCGTAGTAAGCCCACCGGTTACTATAATCTGTAAACGCAGTCTAATTTGAGTTTCTAGTTGATCGTCGATAAGTAACGTCAAGGCATACCAAAGTATTGAAACACTTGCGCGATGTAATAAACTTCCAGCGCCATTTATATTTTTAAATAAATAAATAAATAGTTAGGCCCCAAAGCGAAGTGAGAGCGGGCCACATGTAAGAAATATTTTAATATACCGTGCTTTATATTTTCGTTTAGAGAAGCGTGATATTTTTTATTAGACATTGAGATAAGTCCTATTTTTATTGATTTATAGCCCGCCTGTATTTCATCCCACTATTTCATTCCGCTTCCTTGTAGATGGAGTCCAAAAAAAATTCTTGCGCCCCCGCCCATAATTCCTTGTAGCGGAAATGGACCAGCTAAATGAAATACGGGGCTGAACATTTCGCTGGGCAACTTTCGTATCGGCTACGTAAAGCAATAAATTCATATTTTGGGGCTCAACGCCATCCGTAAGGGCTTAACGCTTAAATATGGATATTCGATGTTGAAAATCTAAAAAAAAACGAATTAAATGCTACGTGGATGATTTATTTTTATAAGTTTACGGATGGATTTAAGGATTTTTGTAGGAGAAAATATACAAGTAAACATTAAAAAACATTGTCAATAATTGGCATATGTACGTATTGTACGTATCTCTCATCATAGCGCACAATTCCTGGTTGAGCCCGTGGTACGCTAAGACCATGATTCAAGATTTATGATTCAAGTTGTCATACACTAGTGACAGCATCAGTTTTATACCAAAAATAACTTATTTTGTAATAAGGTCTATGTTTAAATTTCAGTTTTGTCACCTTATACTTTCCAATATACTTTGGACACCAACGAGACATATCGTAGAGAGATTAAGACTGTGCCTTTATCTACATCATTTAATGTGTTAAAACCAGCGTCATAAGTCCATTTACACAATAAGAACCTTATGCCGTTAAGATAAGACTTTTTTTACAAACCAGCTGTACATGGCGCACTTAACCAAGTAAATTACATTTTAATTACATCTCGACTCTTTCTTTTGGTCCTTCGAGCCGGATACAACCTCCTGTACGTTTAAGACAGCAACAGATTTTCTCCAATTAAATCCACCAAGGACCTATGGAGGGTTCCATTAATTAAACCGGCACTCGAACGCCCTCTGTCGTCCAAGGGACCACTCCAGGCTCTCGCAAGCCCCTCAAGATAATCGCCGCCCAAAATTATTCTCTTTGATTGTCTATGAAATCCTGCTGCTTTCTGTTATAATTGGTACGGATTATAAGTGATTACTAAGAGTATATAGTATGCGAGTGAGGTTGGGATGTCGACTGATGAGGATTAGTAATTCACGCGACACACTTGGGAGGTGTTTGGAGGCGTGTTGATCTTGCGAAGATTTGTGGAAAGGTATTGTTCGTCGGCTCTCGCTGGGAACTGGAATTTGGCTTGTTTGAGTTTATAACGACTTTTATTAAGTTTGGAATGGAGCATATTGGTATACAATTGCATACTTATTATAACTTTTGAAAGTTCAACGACAATATTTCTATAGCCCCATCGAATATTGTTTGTATCTATGATCATTTTAACTGTCAGCGTTCTGACAACACTGGTTGGCTGGTTGGTTTGACAATCACTGGTGATGCCCTTTGGCGTTATCGTTTACCAGTCAGGTAACCACAGACTGCAGGAGAGAAAAGGACTCAAAAATGCCGGCTCAAGAAATATTGATACAATACTCCACCACAGTTAGGAAACTCTTAATTTATTAAATTCCTAATCAAGAAAAGTTCATTTTGAAATTTCTGGGAAGCAATTTTTAATTCAGGTTTATTATTGAGAGTTAAATAAAGTAGGTACCTACAGGTCATTTAACTTCATAAGTTAGTTTATCAACTCATGTTACGCTAACCATGAGTTTGAAATACTATCCTCGCTATCGAAAACTATCGCTTTGTCTCTTTCATTGTGATGCATTTGAAAGAGACAGAGCAATAGTTTACGTTAGGTATGTCAGTTTTAGATGTCAACTCATGGTAGCGCTACTGATTTTTTTGTTTGCTCTGTTGTCTGATATCTGTACAATACAAGTTCTTAAACTACACACTACCAAATCAGGATGTATGAGATATTCGAAGAATTTATTATTATTATTTAAATGTGTTATCGGTAAACTATTTCTTGTAATATCTTGTTACTTCATTATTATTAAGTTTCCGTTAGAGAGCTCATCAAAACGCCTATCTCGTGCTTCTGGCCATCAATACCGTGTTGCTACATATAGCTGTGGCTAGTATCAAGTGGGTATTCTAATTGACGATACCCGTCCCTCACCCGGCGCTATCTATTTCCCCGAAATAATGGCTGCCGTAGTCCCATCGCAGGACAAGTGCCAGTCATCAAATTTAATAACTCTAATTTATATTTTAACGCTTTATCTCATCTCTCTTCTGTGGAATGAGTAATGTTACTCGATATTTGGAAAAGTAATATCGTTTATATAAAAACTTTCGTGTGAAAGTCTGGAAAAACAAGTTCTGTAAAAGTAGGGCGTCTCTAAAAGTCTGTAATCTTATAAAAGTTACGACCAAATCTATATCTTTATTAATTAATCAACAACCTATTTATCGGCCTACGATATTTTTTTCATGTGAAATAGAGCGATCTAACTGATGACGTCATAACTATATAGAATAATATCTGCTGCTGCTTCTGTGACGCAGTGGGTCGCACTTTTAAGCGACGACTGCGCTTGGGGTCATGGATTCGACCCCGGGTCGGACCAAGAGAACGCCACTTTGGTCTATCCTTACTTGTTGCCAGTCGCCGGCCTATAGTATGAAATTAAGGACATACAAGACAGTAATACGACCTATACCTGATGTACGGCTTTGAGGCTCGGACCCTAACTTTAAAAGAAGAGCAAAATCTACTCCTTGCGGAAAGAAAGGTCCTCCACAAAATTCTGAGCCCTGTAAAATTACAAGACGAGTGCTGGGGATACGCACAAATGCCGAAATAGAGAAGATTGTGGACACGCCTAACGTGGCTGATTCGGTTGGAAGATATTAAATCTGCTGCTAACTGAGTACGTATCCTTCACCCATCTCCCAGCTTAAACCTATTTCTAGTCGCGACCTGTCAAGCACCAGTCCCAATCTAGATCGAATTAGCTTTCTCGATAGTTTAAGTGGATCTGTCGCACAGCACAATAGACTTTAGCTGCGTCGAGCTGAGCGGAGCGAGCTAGAAAAGCGATGTGACCTCGATTAGAATTTATTTTGTACACAACTTTTTGCTTAAAGCGTTGCTCGCGTGGCCTAAGTGTTGTTTTTCTGAGTAAGACATTTCACTTAACAAAAATGTTGCTGTAGTTTTTACACACTCTGGAAAGACTAAGCTTTTTATTGCTACAATAGGTATCCGAATCGATCAAGTTTACTAAAAAATAAGATATTTAATTTTTTTTTTTGTAATGTGATAAGTGGTATACAAGCAGACGGATTACCTGATGGTAAGCGATTGCCGCTACCTATGGAATCATAAGTGTGCAACCTTTTAACCACGTTTTCCCTCGACTGGGCCTCACTCACTCGATCAAATAATACAAGTATTTATTAGTCTTCAAAAGTTTTTTTTTATATGTGATAAGTGACAGACAAGGAAACAAATCACCTGGTGGTGAACGATCAGTTCTCCCTATTGGGGATATTCTTCAATAGACTATTTTAGACATTACTTCAAGTAGGTACTTTTACTTGCAAGATAAAAAGGACACACAAATAGTCCGCTTCTTATAAATTTAATAAATAACCTAATATCCTTTCATTTTCCAATAACTTCTACCATTAAACAAAGCCCCAAGCCCTTCCCTTAGACTCTTTAAAAAACTTCCAGTACATAAGTATATTTTCCATTCATAAGCCTTATTTCCAGCATCGCCTGATTCAATAAAACCTGTACCTTTGAGGGTATAACAAGATTCCTGACATTTTCAGAGACTTTTTTCTCTTCATAATAAAATTGGGACGGCCCGGACCGGCGGGGGCCGGACGTCCGGTGACTTTTATCGGCCCAGTCTGTGCCCAATTAAACAGGCAAGACAAGGAATGGGGTAAGGACGCACAAATTTTCATCGATTTGTATAGAATCTTACCTAATTCAATCCGCGAATGGAATTGAATGCCGTCGATTTATCGATCGCAATGAGCAAGATATAATATTTGACGATTTAAGGCGGTGCATAGCTGCACAGTAAAGACGTTAATACATTTTATTCATTGTACTTAGTTAAATTAGATGAAGTGATAATACGAACGAAGCATACCTGGCGCTGGGCGTCGATTGCCCTTTGCGCTACTATTTTTTTTCATTTTTTCGGTTTACTATCACCAAACTTGTTTGTTTGTTTGAACGCGCTAATCTCCGAAACTACTGGTGCGATTTGAATAATTCTTTTTTTGTTGGATAGTCCATTTATCGAGGAAGGCTATAGGCTATCAACATAATAATATTAAGGGGGTTGTAAGGGGTTAAAAGGGGGGTAAAAAGTTACTTTTTCCACGCGGACGAAGTCGCGGGCGGCCGCTAGTCTCTTTATAAATAGTATAGGAAACTTTTTGGAGTGCACTCGAGTAATATATTTAGGCCAGGGGAGCGGAGATTATTTACCATCAGATGGCCCACTTGCATGTTTTTTTTTATATTGAGTACAATCAATATAACCTAACTCTACCTGATGGTAAGCGGCCGTGAGTTTAGAAACTTAGGTGAAGTTGACATTTTTATGTTTGTCTCTCTCTAGCATAAAAAAGTGTAGTATTTAAAATTCGAAATCAAATTTTCAGTTTTATCGGTGGCAGCGTTTTTTCACCAAATCATGAAGGTACTTTAAGCGTCTTGCAGCTTTCTCATAGTACCGAAACTGGGTTTCCACTAAAAACATTTACTATTGCACTCGCTCGTAGGGCGGTAGAAAGAAACAACTAAGTGTGACACTAATGGACTCGAAACAAACAAATAGCTTCGAGAGCAAAGCAAAGTCGCAGATATAACAACACGAGTGACGCATTTACAATAGAAGTGGGCAGGACATTCGCCAAACATCGCCTCAAGTGGACACCGTGGGAAAATAATCACCCTCAAGAAAGACCACAGATGCGTTAGAAGATGATGTGAAGAAAAAGTGTTGCCAGTGAAAAGAAGAGCTAGAGTGAGAAGGAGAAATGTTAAAGAAAGCCTATTACCGAATCAATTAAAAGAGGATAAAACAACTTTTTAACCCCCAACGCAAAAACGCCACATCGTTTTTGCGTTGGTTTATAAGCTTGACGTGTCTGTTTGTCTGTCTCTGGGTGTAGGTCTGTCTGTGGCATATTTGCTTTAAACAGAAGAACCGATTTGATTTTATTTTCAATTGTTTGAAACTTTATATAGTAGTTAGCTATTCTTGATGGCCGGCGGTTTAAGATGGCCGCCGCCACAAAATTGTTTTATACATTTTTCGACTTAATTCCCTTGACACAAGTACCTATTAAATAAAAGGGCTTGAGCAGTAGAATGCATTAAACATGATAGGTACATTTAGAAACCAAAATGGCCGCAATTGAGAATCCAAGATGGTCGCCGCCACAAAATTAAATTTGAGGTTTCTTTATTTTGAATTTTGCTTTTCCTATTCATTTGATCTCTACTCAACTCACTAATCATTTATCGCGATTCCACCCGAAACCCGTTTGGTTTAGATCTGATCAAAAAAATTGTCGGATCGTACGCATACAACTTTTTGAAAACCGGATATGATCGGCACATCCCTAAAATAGGGTCGAAGAATAAGTGCCATTTGATGTTGAAAGGATTTTGCGTTGAACTTTTGATAGCTCGTAAAGGTTTTTCTTGTTTTATTGCAGTAATTAGAGCTGCGCGTAAACATTGTTGTGGAATGTGATTGTCGAGCTGTTTATGACGGTCCGTTATGAGGGATGTAATTGTTATTGCCGAAACGCCGTAAAAAAATATTCACCGTATTGTACGACGCGTTTAACACCTAATTTTGAAACAAAAAACCGTAGTTCTGAGAGCTACAAATCGCTCAGCCGACCGAAAACAACACAATAGCATTTTTTTTTCTAAAAATAAGTTTTTAATGTCACTATTTTACAGAACTATTTTGGAATTAAGGAATACTCTGTAATATACAAATACAATATCGTCATATTTAATATATAATTTTGAAAAAAAAAAGTGATAAGTAAGTGAGTGTTATTACCAAATGAGCGATATGTAAAAGTATACAGTGCTTTCGTGATTATTTTGACGGAAATAGATGTCAGAATTGTTACAATTAAATTTGTAAAGAACTCCATAAACATGCCAATATCATTTAAAAAAAAGTGAGTTTGTTCTTGTTCCATATAAGCTGTGATGCAAAAATCAGGCCCCCATAATATTGTGTCGTGTTTGTTTGGTAAATAAATGTTGTTTCTTTCAAATCATCGCTTCCTGACGGAATCAACAGCAATAAAAGTGGGCCGAAACGAAGCGAGCTAATTGCCCGGGACGAAAGGCGAGTGGGCCGAAACATCGGCGGTGACGACGCGTGCGTTAAATAAGGAAAGTTTTTCCCCTTACTAAACTTGAACAGGAAAAATGATTCTGTTTCACGGGTTATGTACGATCCGTTTATGACTGAGAGTTCAGTAGTATTTCAACTATTCTATCCTATTTATAAAAAGGATCTTTTTTTGGATTTGGAGGAGAAAAATCTTGGTTGATCCAGAAATCAAACCTTGACCTCGAGTATCGTCCTGCCAAGATTTCTGGTCATCTTCACGAAATATGAAGTAAAAAAATCTGTACTCTACATGGGTCGCAAACACAATTAAAATTGTCGTTCATTTCTATGAGATCTCTATAATCTACACATTGTTTGCTTGTATACTTAATACATCCTGCATACACGGTTGATTGGTGTGGCAACTAAACTAAAATTTTGTTTTGTTTCAAAACGATTTAAATAGCTTGTCATGTTTTGTTGATTCTGGCAATGGCAAGTGATTGAAGAGTCACCGTCGATTTGTATGTTATTAAGTTTAATTTATTTTTAATTAGAACAAAAATGACGAACTCACAAAGCACAATGGTTAGGAGGAAAACGAAAATACCTGAGTATACAAATCGATTACCCAAATTGTACCGCAGACCCCCAAAAATGTTTCTTTTTAAAAATGCCCTCACGCCGTCGATCATCCCCCATGTTGACATTTGACAACTTTATTGGATCAGTAATTGAATTTCCAAAGCGTTTCTATTGATAAAAATGCTTTATTGGCAAACGTCGGCCGCTGACTACTTTTAATGGCGCTTCAGCAAATGAAAATTAGACACGACGTAGAATATTGTGGACACGAAATAAAATTAATGAGACTGGCTTTGGACGAAATAGGTTTACTTTTAGATTTTTTTTAGACAAATTGTTGTCTTACAAAAGCAATGAATGTCTTTTGATGAGTTTAACTTTGTATTCCTTTTTATGTGATAGGTGGTAGAGGAGCAGACAGATCACCTGATGGGAAAAAATTCCGCCACCCATAGACACCTGCAACATCAGGAACTGTCTGTTCTAAAAAACTGTACCATATTTTTTTCACAGATATGTATAATATTCTGTTCTAATCTATTCATCTACGAGCATTTAGTTTGTTAGTGTTACTGTTGGCGACAGAACTGTTTTGTAATATTTATTAGATTTAATCAGATATGTTTAATAGCAATAGCATGCATTTCAAAATTCTTTGTGTCCGTTGTAAAAGATTTTACTTAGTTTTCGACCAAGAACACAAGAGCTTTTTTTTATGTGATAGGTAGCAGGCGAGCAGGCTGATCACCTGATAGTAAGGAATTGCCGCCGCCCATGGACACTTGCAACACCAGTGGAGTTACAAGCGCGCTGCCAACCTTTTATCCCCTTCCCCCCAAGTGGGCCTCCGGTACCCTCACTTACTCGGCGAAACACAACACAGGGGCTGCTTCACGCCGGTTTTCTGTGAGGCAGTGGTATCACTCCGGTCGAGCCGGCCCATTCAGCCGAAGCGTGGCTCTCCCACAGTTAAAAAGCTTTTACTGGTGAGTCGTCTTCCCTTCCCCTGTGCTGCCGCCCGTCGTACGTAGGTAGGTGAACGCCATCATTTCCGTCGTCATCAGCTACGTCAAAGATTTCTGTTACAACATTAGTGAGAAACCAGATAACATTGTTCTTTTAAACTGTACGGTCTGTATTTTTGAATCTCAGCACATTAAAACTAAACTCGAACTAAGAGTAATAACCTAAGTGAAAACTTACTTCAACGGAGCCCGCAAACGGCCTAACTTGAGGCGGAACTAAGTGTTATGGGCGGGAAATCTGAGATTTTAGGCGGAAGTTGGTTCATTTAAACAGGTATGGTTCTTAGTATATAAATATTAACACGCACGTAGTTAGAGCAAACTGAAAAATAACAAATTTAGTATCTCGGCGTATTTCTGCGTGAATGACAGAGACAGACATACATGCAGAAGATACACGATAATATAATGATTTCATGATTGATATCTTGGTAAGCTAGAACCAAATTTCTATGTCCGCTTACTTTGTGATAACTTTGTGACGACCTAAGAAGGAATGGGTGCTTTCACGGTTACGATGATACAAAACCGCCGATCTCCCGAAATGGACTGCTATTGACTTTTTACAGAAAATAGCTCAGGTAAAGTTTTAAAACTTGAACCCTCAATGTGTTCCAAATTCCATCCACTATACCTTTAGCATAACACCCCGTCGTTGTTGCGTTTAAGTAGGTAAGTAAGTAAAACATTTATTAACGACAGACAAAATAGATATAACACATAACTTGATATGCAAGACAGTATGACGGAGTTATACGTTAGAAAGAGACTAATAGAAATGTATAGATTTTGAAATTTCTTGACAGCTCACAAATATCAAGCTAAGTTGTTGGAACTATAGCCACTGCACTGCTGTACAGTCGAGTTCAAAAATATGTATACACTTTAGGACCTTGTCACAGTACATGTGTACAAGAAAACGACTTCCACTTTCTTATAAATATGTATTGTGACAAGGTCCTAAGGTGTATACATATTTTTGAACTTGACTGTACCAGTAAACACTTTTGTTGTCTAGCTAAAAGACAAAAGACAACACTCACTTACCCCCGAACAAAAGTTACTAACTCCCGACCGTCTTTACCCGCTTAAAACACTAGCCGTTCCATACGACCCAATAAAGTAAAGGAGGAGGCGGCAGTTAAAAATTATCTTCTCCTTAAAATCTCCGCTTGTTCCAACTCGAGGTTAGAGGTGGGAGAAAACGAACAAAAATTAAAAAAGCCAACATGATTGAGGGTAGTCGGTTGCCTTTTAACCTTTGACACAAAATTGTGTACTTATGTTAACACAAAAAATACACACAAAAGTTTGGCGCGGTCTAATTTTGAAATCGTACGGCTATATCAGTATATCGTATCGTATTACTCTCGCATTTTGTCCCAGAGGGGGCCGAAACCAACTTGCACTGCTACTGCTTATGCCAGTACCGTAGGCGGAAAGGTAGCACTTTTAAGAGTCTGGCCAATTCCCCTGGAGAAAAGAGGAAGGTCGAGGAAAAAAATAGGCCAGCAAAAGACTATTTGAGTTGGTTACTTTTGTTTTTCTACCGCCGTGAGCGGCCACCCACTACGCCACTGAAGACTAACATTTTAGCATAGAACGACACATCTCTAGCTCTACTCGGCAAAAGTTTACTCCGTTAGCGGTCGCCTCTAAACTTGCTTTTCACTTACCTTATTAGTTCGGCTGAAACGGTGAAATGTTTGAGAGCCTCGAATTACCTCTTGTGGATTTTTGCATAATCATTATACTGCCACTTGAAGGTAGATCTACATTAATTCATTTAACGAAACATGAACTTATTGCGATTTAGGTATAAGAGACAAAATGAAAAGAAAAAAGAACAATATTTTTAAAGGCAGAGGCCAGACCTTATTGCTTCTAACGCATTCTTTTATATTCGAATGTTTTAGTTAAGTCGTTTTAGCATAAAATTTCTGGTACAGTTACTTTACGAATAAAAATGTATGAAAGGAGCAAAAAATATTTACTCCATTTTAAGTAATATTAAAAGAATGTTTTCTAAAATTAGACAGCGAATCCCTCTCAGTCAATTCAATTAAAAAAGGGCTTTATTATTTCCATTGTAAGTCCACGCCTCTTTACTACATTTGCATGAATATTGCTAAAAAACTCCCTTTAAACCATATAAAATTCAGCTCACGAATTCCTCGAATTTGCAAATATAATTCGTATAATAATAACATTCGTAAGCCGAACATTTTATTCCGATTGGCCGGGTTTTTTTCCATATTGTTACGGTAAGGAATATCCAGGTATCATTTATATTTTAGTATGTGAATTATTGTGAGTCCAAGCACGTTCGTGCGCGATCTTGGCCTATCTGCTGGCAAGTGACGGCCGATATATGGGGGAGTGGCAGACGCGTGATCGTTTTGACGTGATGACTTCGAATTTCGTAGACAGGGGAGAGAGTGGGGCAGGTGTATATGTTATGGCAAAATATAAAACCGATAAATTAAAATTTTCATGCCTTCAATTTTATTTCAATTGAGAAGTCATACATTGTCCTGGTCCCAAACTAAGGTTTTCCACAATCTTTAAGACCTATGTAAGTACTATAATATGGTATAAGAATCTGTACTCCAATGTGACATGCATGAAATGATTATGATTACTTATGGATAACATCCAGACCCAACAAAAATATCTGTTTCATCGACAAACATTTGTATTAGTGCGGGAATCGAATCCACGACTCAACCGGCGCTCAAAGCATTGCGCTAAATAAATTTATTCAACAATGTGAAATACAGAAAAGTAGTAAAAAAAGAACAAAGTACACATTTCTACTGAACAAAATTTCTCGAATCGCGATACCGACAAAAATATCGTGTAAAACAGGAATAAAACGATTTATTTCAATGCTAACTTGGGCAAACCCCCAAAACAAGTGAACGAGCAAAAATTAACTGTTCTACGCCTTAAAAAAAGTGGCTAAAAAGCAATCCAAAAATTCTATAGTTGGGATTGTTTTTCTGAGTTGGAACACTGCCAACTTCGGGATAGCCGAGTCTACCCTATCCGATGGACGTTCGATTAAATTGTTTTCTATGTCAGCCAAATAATTATTTCCTTTTTTGTTCTCAAATTCAATTGTTTTTACTGATAAGTAGGCAAGAATAGGTCCTATGCTTTTGTAGTTGATTAACTATAGAGATGCAATGCTTTTGTTATCACTCTCGCTCTGATGGGAAGAAATCATAACTGCGGAGTGAATATAATACATACATATATCTCAGTTATACAAC
Source organism: Cnaphalocrocis medinalis (assembly GCA_014851415.1). Lineage (NCBI taxonomy): Eukaryota > Metazoa > Arthropoda > Insecta > Lepidoptera > Crambidae > Cnaphalocrocis > Cnaphalocrocis medinalis. Next base: position 1,479,704 of record CM026279.1, read on the forward strand.
CAAAATGATCAGATAGGAAATATATGACTAGAAGCTAATCAAAAGAGTTCAGACACACATCAGGTTACCTACCACAACCTGTTTTTGTCAATTCATAATTATCATTCATAATCAACCTAATGCTTATGACCGCAAGATGAGAGTTGATTGAAGGAATTTGACAGTTTTGTTGTATACTTACTTTGGCATGTGGCTGTACGTACATTACACCTCATTGTTTTTTTATTCGAAAGGTGGGAGTCCAGTTGACAGCCCAATTCCTCCACTTCCCACAAGAGTGCAAAGCTAGTGGAGCTACAAGTGCGACACCAAGCTTCAAACTTCAAACTCCCCTCCCCCTAGTTTAGGCCACCGTTTCTCACAGACTTTATTACCGTCTACAGGATACAGGATACAATTCATTTGGTTGTAAAAACAACAAAGGTCACGGCCAAAAAACAGGGTACCATAGTAATGATGGATGATGAAATATAGCAGGATGGGGGTGTATAGTGAGGGGGAAGGGGGGGTTGTGAAATTTGAAACTTTCCCTTAATCGTAAACAGGAGCGTTAACCTTCCCTGTCCGTTGAAAAGCGAACATAGTTTTTTACGAGGCTCTAAAACCGTTTTGTTATTATAATTTGCGGATTTTGTTGTTTTCGCACCATTTTAGTCAGAAACAGGCAAACATTTTTTTTAGCGATGTGACCAATTCACCTTGAGTAAACATGATCATAAAGTCATGATTGATCTAAAACATTTTCAGCCAACAAATGGATCCTAAACCTTACAGTAAAATTACGTAAAATGAAATATAAGGTGAGAAAACCTCTTCTACTTATTATTGTCATACAAAGTCGGTTACATGACTTAATAATTTTGTATAATTTCTGTTTTCGACGAATGTCTATATATCGTAACCCGATATTTTTCAATCAGATAATAATTACCTACTCGTACACAAAATAAACTAAATTAAATTAAAATTAAATTTTAATTCAGTGAAATACCACTAACATGATGTCATTATTTGTTATATTGCTGGAGGCAATATCACTGTCTCGGTGTGTCATTTTCTGGTTGCGTCCAGAGTCTGGGCATAGGACCAGCAAAATTTTGACTCAATAATTAAAGTTGCTAACCGTAATTAATCTGTATACCACTCTGTTTTTTCACCTTAATACTGTTCCAATTTATAACTCCAACAAAACACAAACAAACCCCTTGAAACGCTCTTTTTCAAAGCCATGTCTTTAAGTCCTCGCCGGCCCATTTAGATTGATTCTGAATTTATTGGCAAACTGCTGCCGCCCGAGATATAGGAGCTTTCATCTAGGCTAGTGCTGCCAGGTGTCCCCAGGCAGAGGGACGTCCCGACTTTCTCACTCACCTGATGGTTAAGACATTATGTGCCCAGTGGATCATAGCTGTCAAGATACAGTCTAATCATTATCTTCTTAAAAGGTTTAAAGTTGAACCCCCAAATACTTTACATAAATGGGACTAAACGCGACGAAATAAAATAAAAAAATAAAAGCAGTAAGTGCTAAAATGTACTTATTTAATTTCGTCGCGTTTAGTCCCGTTTATGTAAAGTATTTGTATAATGCAACGCGAAAGTTTAAAAACATATTGAACCCCCAAAATTGAAATCTCTAAAAATACAAATGTTTTATTTCGAATTAGTAATAATGATTCACCTAGCAATAAAAATTACTATTAAGTACTGTCCCAATTATAAAATCGCTTATCGTCTTTGTCCCGAAGTGTTATACCCTGAACGACACAACACTATAGAGTGTGGACGATTTATCTTACATCGCTCCGAGAAAATAGAAATGTATACCGGCTTCTAATATTTATGTGTGATGCGCTCTGCACGAGGCTTGTACAGAGTTTTCAATGATAAATATAAATAGTTTTATTCCTTTTCGTTACATTGAGAAGAATTTATATTTTGTTAGTAAGTTGGTACATACTTTTTTGATTATTTTTATGAAACTCGTAAGCTCAATCAGCGTAGCTATCTATTCTTCTGTAACATTATTAACCCCCGAAGCAAGAATTACGGGTTTTTTATCGGTTTGACGTGTCTGTTGTGTATCTATGTGTGTGTCAAACTGCAGGCCTAACACGAACTTTTCAAGAAATGGTAACGGTAACGTATCGTGAATGAATCAATGCATGCATGAATGAATAAATGAATGAATGAACATGTATAAATACGTTAGTTGTGTAATCTGTGGAAGGGCGCCTGACTACTAAAGGGGTGTAAAAGTGATTAGAAAATCGAGTGCATATTTAGCCTTAATTTCAATATTAGTTTTCTTGCCGTAACTTAATATATTTAGTAATGAAATATTCACTCTGAAGGCACTATCTGCTAACTGTCAAAAGCAAATTTATTACCCGGGCTATTCAGAAAATAGACGCGGAGTTAAAAGTGCATTAAATTGAGAAAATGATGAATTGATATTGCTTTACAATGAGCTGCAGGAACGACTTGTTTTCTTATAATAAATGATATTTAGGAGAGCATCGTAGCTCTACTCCCGCCACCGTCATATAATTTTTTTAATAAACTAGTGACCCGGCCCTCACTTCGTTTCGGGACCAAATGTGGCCATCTATTGGAGAACCAATAGATGGCACTGGTCGTCAGTTAAATCGCACTAGTTTTTTTTGTTTTCAGGTTTCCTATAAGCCTTGTCGTTTACTGCAGATTTGACCTCTTTATAAATAACTAGCGGCCGCCCGCGACTTCGTACGCGTGGAGTTAATTATTGACACTTACCGTCATATTTTGGACAATCCACACAATATATTTTTATAAATTGTATCCTATATGTTATTCTGATGTATAAGCCATATTGTGGTAAAGTTTCATTCAAATCCATTCAGTAGTTTTTACGTGAAAGAGTAACAAACATCCATACATCCAAACAAACTTTCGCCTTTATAATAGTAGTAGGATATGGATTGGTACCTAATATTGAAAAATTTCTCACATGTAAAAATAATCTGGTAAAAATTTCAATCTTTAATGTAATTGCCAGTTGTCTCTAAAGCTGTTGCTTTAAACAAAGTAAAGCACTCTTAAAAGAAAATTTCAAAAACATCGTTTTTTTTTTTAAATAAACACCCATTTCGATTTTCTCTAGTTTCATTATAAGATTTGTTTTATTCAACACCTCGAAACGCGAGATCAAAGACATCAAATAAAAAAACAATCGAATAAAAAACTCACCGCAACTTCTCAAAATACACAAAAGAAGCCTCTTACCTGGAAGGAAAAAAGTTACCATTAAAATACGAAATCCGTAGATCACACAGAAATAAGTACTAGATTAATGTGACCAAATTTGCTTATATTTAAAGGACAAAAGAATAAAAACGCGTTGGGTGTTCTGCCGTCCTTAGCATAGTTGCAGTAAGTACGCTCTCGACGGTTTCGAGAAAAACGCGGTTAAAGTTTTGGTGCGAAAATCTACCATAACTCCTTAGTTTATTATCAGATCACAGTGATTGTAACTTTAAATGAAAGAGGGCGTTAGCACCTATGTATTACTGTATAAAAAAGTAATGTCCGTTAATTTAAACATAAAATAAATTCACTATTGTTGTTATACTAAGTATCACTTAAAAATCTCGACTAGAGATCACTTAGCATAAACACAGTAAGTGTGTTTTTACTGTTTTTATGCTTAGTAACCTTATAAATTTTAACTATTTATTAGAGTATTTTATTGAATAGTAGTAAAAATTTAATTTCTCTTTCACGAATTATATTAAACGGTTGGATGCCATTTTTAGATGTTTAAATAATTCGTAAATGAAAAATTCCAAAATGGGCAAACAGAGCCTGTCCTGCTGCGAGGTGCTGTGATACAAGGAGATGTTATATCTCCGAAACCCATCTCCGCTGCGCTGCAGGACATGTTCGAAACGCTAAACTGAAAAGAGCGCGGAATCAATATTAATGGCGAGTACATATCACTCCTACGATTCGCAGACGACATCGTCATCTTGGCGGAAACCTTACATGACCTACATGAGATGGTGAGCAGCCTGGCTGAATCTTCCAAACACATCAGTCTTCGGATGAACTTGGATAAAACCAAGGTCATGTTCAACGAGCTCGTTGATCCGAGACCGGTCGCTGTTAATGGAGTACCTCTCGAAGTTGTTCAGGAATATGTCTATCTAGAACAAACGCTCCAATTAGGCAGAAACAACTTCGAGAGAGAACCCAACAGAAGAATTTAGTTAGTCTGGGCAGCATTTGGTAGGCTTCGCCAAGTCTTCCCGTCACCCATCCCTCAAAGTCTTAAGTCGAAAGTCTTCGACCAGTGCGTCCTCCCGGTCATGACTTACGGTGCCGAGACGTGGACACCCACGGCTGGACTAATCCACCGGTTCAAAGTCGCTGAAAGAGCTGTGGAAAGGGCTACGCTCGGAGTATTTCTAAAGGACCGCATCAGAAATGATGTAATCCCACAGAGAACCAGAGTCACCGACATAGCCCACCGAATTAGCAAACGGAAGTGGCAGTGGGCTGGTCACATTAGCCGCAGAACTGACAACCGTTAGAGCCATAAAGTCCTTGAGTGGTGACCGCGACTCGGTAAACGTAGTGTTGGACGCCCTGCGACAAGATGGGATGATATCATTCGAAGGCTGGATGAGAGTGGCCGAAGATCGGAACATAATACAATGTACTCTGTGATCGGAACTGAATCGGAACACATGCAAAATGTCAAAATGCATAGAAACTTGTCATTTTCATCTGTCAGTTTACTTTACATGATTATGAATCAGAGTATAGATATCATTTCTTTTGACGGTGAACTCGAACTTAAGTTAGATTTCAATACTGATACTGCCATAAACGCAGTATCACATGATACTGCTTTTATGGTAAGTATAATTTGGATCCTACATTTCAATCATTACTTAGCATACATGCAGTATCACGTCATCTTACTGTCTTTATGTTATGTAACTTGAAGGTAATGATTATGAGATCTACTAAGCATAAGTACAGTAACGCATCATACTGTTTTTAAGACTAGACCACTAATATAGTAAATATGTTAGCCTACTAAGAAAGAAAACAGTATATATATCTTACTGTAGTTTTGCTAAGTGACTCTGAATAAAAAGTTTGCAGTAAGTGTACCCACTGTAATTATGCTAAGTAACAAAAATGCCTGACTTACTGCAAATTTCTAAATGCTAAATTTGGATTGAAAAACGATACAAACAAATGGATTAGACGAAAATGTAGATCTCGTTATCGTGATCACGGCTGTATATGTAGGTAACTCAGTTTTGTCAAAATGCCGACTTACTGCAACTATGCTAAGGACGGCAGTGTTGTGCTAGCAGAATGAAGAAAAAAATACAAAACCAATGACTGAAAAGGACAGGGATGTGTATATTTTCGTAAGTGAGATGCTGTTTTTGCCAGTTTGTTTTCTAAGCGTGTGGACTCGTTAGTAGATGAGATACTCGTAAATCAACTTATTGTAGATCAGTAAATAAAAAAACGAAAAATGTTATATTAATCAGACAGTAACGAATTACACAATGAATGTTTATTGCTGTATAATTTGCTGCAAATGTTTTTTGCTGGCCAATCATTTATTGTGTAGATTGATTTAGATTCATTTCTCGTTTTTTATTCAAATTGGTCACTTAAAACTATTCATTAACAATCATTTCAAATCACTTGTTTTAATACTACCCTTATGGCAATACCGCGGCAAAACTAGCACCGGCAATCCGTTTACATAATTTGAGACGATTATGAAAAAAATAAAATAATCTTAAATGGAAATATTCAATGTAAATCTATCGGCGGAGCTAGTTTTGCCGCGGTGTCATCTTAACGTCGTAACGCCCAGACAGCAGACACGATGGAAAATCAATTGTTTTATGCCTTTTGAAACGCTTTTGGGTCTTACGACGTTAAGGTAAAAAGGGATATTTTAAGCAAGTCCCACTATATCCCACCATCAAATCGGCGCACAGTCACCCCACCCCAGACACAATTCAAGATTGAACGAACTCTTATTTGGCCGGAGGATCGTAATCCCTCCCCGCAAATTGTGCCTCATATTGCCACATAATTCTATTGTAACCGGATATTTATCGTAAATATCTGCTGCCCTTTTCAATTTGCAGAATAAAAGGTGGATGAGATATTTCGATGGTCAAAAATAAATGTTATATTTTAAGAGGCATTGCGAAGACACGAGATCGGTATGACAAATTGGCTGTTTTGGCTAGAAATGGCGCTTACGACAAAATAAATGTACCGTGAGAGAGCCACGCTTCGACATGAATGAACCGGCTCGATCGGAGTGATACCATGACCTCACAAGACCAGCGTGAAGTAGCATCTGCGCAATGTTTTGCGGAGTGAGTTAGGGCACCAGAGGCCGAGATTAGAAGATTGGCAGTGCAGGGTTGCGTGGAAGAGATCGCTCATAGTGATAAGGGCGCCTTTGTTGTACCTACATTACTTCTGTAATATCTAGTTTTAAGTTTTATACTTATGTTTTGTGCGCAATAAAAAGTTTAATCATTCACTCATTCATTCATTCACTCATTCGTTCATTCATTCATTCATTCTACCGCATGTGACGAACAATTATTTTCGATTTTAATGAGTACTCGTTGAGCAAAAATAAGTATTATCTATTTACCAATACGTCTTAGCTACTCTATTAAACTACCCAATTATTTCGTAATAAGAATAGATCTAATCCTATAATAATAATTATTCTTTATCGAAAACCAATCATACGTTATAACGTCAGATCATTTTCTGTCTCTTATTTATTCAATAGCAAGTTGATATAATATTCTGTTCTCTTCACGCCTTATTGCGTGGCCTGCCGGGCTAAGATGCGCGTCACGAGATCATTTTGTCGACACTCGTATTGTGTCGGCGCAAGTTGCTTCTCGCTCACCTGATTGAACGATGAGAGGGCATGGTATCATTCGGTCGAGCCAGCCTACTCATGCCGAAGCGTAGCTGTCCCACGGTTATAGGTAGGTACATAGATTTAGTTACTGTACAATTAAGCATTTCTATTATTATTATATACGGGAATTGACGCGACGTTCATTTTTAAGCGGACTACGGAGTCCGCTTGTGACCACAGTTTCTGCAACGCAACCGAAACGTCAAGCGGTAAGTACATAATCATGTGCTTAAAAATTAACGGCGCCTTTTAACGCGATTACGGCAATCATCCCGTCTATAATAATAATAGTTAAGAATATCTATGTACCTACATCGAAAGTTATAGAAGCTTACAAGACTTACGACAAACCATATTCTCCCACAAACGATCCCATTGAATGCATTACACCAAAACTTATCTCTGCATTCAGCATTCACAAGCGCACGCTCTCCAAGTCAGCCGTCTCCTGATCCGCGCTCACACTCGCTCCCACAATGATATTGGAAGCGCAAACGCCGGCCGCATTCAGAGACGCGGCGACACGGTAGGCTTATCTACTTGCTACAAACTGTGCGGCCAGAAAGTCTGAGGTAAACTAATGCAGTTTAATTTTTTTTTTTTACCAAATCCCTCCACCGATCTTTATCTAATGCCATTTGCTGCCAATCGCGGGCAAAACTGTTGAGGTCATCAGCCCATCGTTTTTTGGGCCTACCCCGCTGTCAGCGTGCATCGGGTTGCCATTGGATGAAAAAAATATAATTAAAAAAAACAAATTGTCCCGCATTGCATTATACCTACCCATTTATTACCGATAATATACTTACTGCATATCTTCTCTAAAAATATATATGTACGCAGCGCTATCTATAAGTACTGTGTTGAACTAATATCCTAAAACAAAGCTGGTCACTATTATTTAATTTATATCGCCAGTGGGGCGGGGTTGGATTCACAACCCTCACAGACGCGTGCGACAGGGTCATCGGCAGGCCCCCATGGGGTCGAAGACCGCCCCAGACGCACCATGTCCAGAGGCTCCCTTCTGGAGTACGCACCGCACCACGAGTGGTGCGAGAAGCAGCCCGGGTAAAAGGGATATCCCGTACCCCAAACCGCACGCAAGTGCGAAGAATCTCGGTTCATGGACACGCAACCCCCCTCCCGAAAAGTTAAGATAAAATTAACTAGTTGTAGTTTTTAATACCTAGGTACGCCTATGTAATAACACTAGTGGCCCGCCCTCACTTCGTTTCGGGCCAACCAATACCAATAGATGACGCTGGACATTGATTGTTTCACGCAAGTGTTTCGTGTTTTCGGTTTACTTATAAGCCCTAGCGTGGAATTTGAGATTAACCGCTTTATAAATATTATAGATTATAGATAATTCTATGATAACAGCCCATCAAACCAATGCCAGCGAAAGTAAAAATAGTGAGATGCCTTAGTTTCCTGGCCCCATCCAAGGTGGCACGCTGCATGCAATTTCGTCCATATTGCATCGTTTTTATTGTAAGCGCATTACGGCCGCTTGTCACTAGAGCTCAATATTACCTCATGCAATATTGTCTCGCTATTATCAAGGATAATATAATCTCAACCGTTTTGTAAGAGTTTTCTACAATATGAATTTAATGCTCGTTTCTAGTCTTAACTTTAGCGGATCTTGGTGTGGAATTTTAAAGCGAATTAAGTGTAAGGTTAAAAGTACCTAGATTTAATCAGATATGTTTAATAGCAATAGCATGCATTTCAAAATTCCTTTGTGTCCGTTATAAAATATTTTACTTAATTTTCAACCAAGAACAAAAGAGCTTTTTTTTATGTGATAGGTAGCAGGCGAGCAGGCGGATCACCTGATGGTAAGCAGGTAAGCAATTGCCGCCGCCCATGGACACTCGCCTTGCAACACCAGTGGAGTTACAAGTGCGCTGCCAACCTTTTATCCCCTTCCCCCCGAGTGGGCCTCCGGCACCCTCACTCACTGCGCGAAACACAGCACAGGGGCTGCTTCACGCCGGTTTTCTGTGAGGCAGTACATCACTCCGGTTGAGCCGGCCCATTCATGCCGAAGCGTGGCTCTCCCACAGTTGAATAAACGACATGAGGCTCAGACAGCGGACACAATGGAAAATCAATTGTTTTATGCCTTTTTAAGGCTTTTGGGTCTTACAACGATAAATACATAGCATTCCTAATTTTATCACCATACTCAATACTCATCATCTACATGGATGACGATCCAGTACTGTACTGTCTTTGTATTTTCAAGGTGGCAATCAAGTAGATAGACCACCTGATAGTAAGTGATTACCGCCGCCCAAAAGCACCCGCAACACCTATAGAAGTCACAAGTGCGCTGCCTACCTTGGAATAAAAAAAAGCTTATCTTCGTCATTTCCAATTAATTTTGGTCCTATAGAAAATCTTTTATCTAGTTATGACTAGATTTAAATCATGTAGAACATTTTTCTTTAACCGACATTACTTCAGCTAACTTCTATCCATCATCACCGGCACTTAGCTTAAAAAACCAACATCTTTACTTAATAGCCCGCAAAATATATCGAGCCAACTTGAGAAGCCCGGAGTATCCTGTAGGGCCCTCATATCTGCTGTAGTGCCCTTAATGAAAAGGGGTTATTGAGGATGAGGCCGCGGAGGGCCTCTCGATTTTTACAGGTAAATGCCTCTATCATGAGGATATACCTTGCACAAAAGATTAAAGTAGGTAGTAACAAGGAAGTCTGACAAAGGATACATGGAAAGTAAGTACAGCGGCTTATATTTGAAGGAAGTAATTCTGTATTACATAAGAATGAGTAGGAGGTGGGTGGTAATATTTTTTTAATCTGATAGATGGCAGACTATCAGACGGATCACCTTATGGGAAGCCATTACCGGCGTTCATAGACTCGCGCAACACCAGTGGTGTCACAAGTATAATGCCAGACTTGTAATGTAACCCCCTTTCTCCAAGATTAGACCTCCAGTGCCTACGCACCGCTGGCGCTATTTCACGCTGATCTTTTGTGAGGTCATGGTATAACTTGGCTCGAGCCGGTCCATTCATGGCTTTCTAACGGATTTAGGATGACTTAGATACTAAGTCATCCTAAATCAATCAATTTATTTATTTGTAACATCTTGGTGTAATGTGACTTGCAATAAACTATTTGAATTGAATTGAAATCCGTGGGAAAGCTATATAAGCGATGAGTCATCATTTCAGCCAATAGCTACACAAATACATTAGTCAGTTATCACAAAGTTCACTGAGTTATTACAAAGCTCAGTCAGTTATTACAAAATATTGTAACAAAAGTCTGCGAATATTACGTTTACGTTACGTGACGTGGGTATCTCGATCCTTGCTCTTATTTTGACTGGACTATTTGCACAGTAATTTATTACGACTTTGACCTTAAACACAAAGACGCAGACATTGTCATACTGTGTGACCTTTGACAACCTTTATGCTGAGTTTTTGTCAAGTTCAAAATTTACATAGGAGGCTGGAAAGTTGGAACTTTGCAAAAAGTCACTGGGATTTAATCATCTTACATATTTTACATGTTTAAACTTGCTAACGCCCAGTTGGTCTCCGAAGCGACAACTTTGGACTCAATAGGGAATTACAAACTAAGAAGTCGAAAAGTGAAAGAGTATTGTCGAAATAAAGAAAAAAAATCTGCCGTTTTATTTGTTTTGATGACTTCCCTATATTTTTAGTCTTACAGATGTCCAATTTCACTATCAAAAAGTATGCTGCTAAATATGTCATATTGTATACCTACCTTATTTTATAAAATAAATGAACCAATAGATGGCGCTGTGCTCAATTACATCGCGCAAGCGTTTCTTGTTTTCGGTTTACGTATAAGCCTTGGCGTTGTCTATAGAAGTTATCTCTTTATAAATAGTATAGAAGATATTCAACTCCAAATGCTGACCACCTACAATATCCCACAAACCATCCACTACATCAACATTGCGAAACATGAAAGACCTTCGTATTTACACCGGCGTCCAGCGACAAGCCAAATCACCGATAATCACCTCCATTTCAATCATAATAGCGGCCGATTGCTCCGCACTTAGCGGATGTAGCCAAGCGGAGGTTAGCGAAGCGCACATTTAGCGGGCGGAGGTTAGCGAAGCCCACATTTAGCGGAGCGGAGGCTAGCGACGCGTAGATTTAGCGGAGTGAAACTGTGCGCCGCTGTTTTGGTTACGCCCACTGTGATTTAGTTTATGCCTCTGATGAGGTGAATATCCCAATCCAAAACTGTGCAGCGGTAGATACCCGATTATGTACTCGATTAATCGATGGGTACCACTCTAAAGATACTGCCCTAACAATATTGATTTCTCCTCGGTTACTACAATTTTGGACTTGAAGAGAATTGTTGATTGTAAAATAAATGAATTGATTTGTAGTTATGGAGTTTCAAATTTTAATAGTTGTTACGTTTTTTTAAACCCATAGGTAAGTGTTTCTTTCGGGATTGCCAATTACGGTCATTCACGGCGTAAAATATCATTGGTGCATTCATAACGCAATATTACACAGCGGCAATATTACACAGGTGCAAGGATAAATCAGCGCGCACATCTTTTTTTTATTTTAGATACTTGGGCTATGACCACTTTGTTACATTGTAATATTTGTAAAATAGTTTTTTTTTTACCTCCAGTGTTCTTTAACTTTTGTAAAGACGTTAGTGAGGTAATGATTAAAAAAAACGCCTCAACTGATACAATTGAAAGTTTCCTAAAAAACCAAACCGCTCATTAAAAACCCTCGATTTCCACAAACGGATTAAACCAACGCCAATCTCGGATTCGAGAAATTTAGAACCTTTACAGCTCAGTTCAATAATCCCATCTAACGGGGTACCCGCGAACGATCCAGTTTTCCCGAGATGGCGTCTGCAGAATCTCTCCCCGGAGGGATGCAGAGCACAGACCCGCCGAATGGGAGCCGGATCGCTTTCAACAACTCGATTAGCTTTGCTGATTAGAAAAAATGTTGGAATTAGATTGCTTGCGATTTTTTGAATTTTATTTTGCATTTTTTATTTAAGGAACTGTACAGATAGGGTAACTACAATTATGTGTGATTCTTCAATTGATGAAATAATTATATACCTAAAATAAAAATAAGTCTTTCTATTACGTTTTAAAAAAATATACAGTGGAATCCGTTTGTAATGACATCAAAGGGAAATGATAAATACGTCATACTAAGCGGACGTCATACTAAACATTTAGTAGAAATGGACAATACCCATTTACTTTCACTCTTCTTTACAATAGAGGTATAAAATATTAAGTATTTTTTCATACCTCACAAAACTAGTTGGAGGTGTTTCCTTGCATATCGGTTAGCAAAAGGGTTTTTGAATAACACAAATGTACTATAAACCAGTCATAATAAGCGAAATGCCACTATAAGCGAGCCATTATAAAGGACTTTCCAATAAAAAGTTTTCTATGTAAACCATTTTCACCTCGTAATTACGTCATATTAAGCGGTTGGTCAATAAAAGCGGAGTCAAATTAACCGGATTCTACCAAAGGTACCTACTTCGAACATACTATTGGGTATGTCCAAGGAGTGGAATTCTATACTGTCTAAAGTGTTCCCTGAGCGCTATATTTGGGAGATTCAAGGCTATCAGGCTGTTACAAGACAGACATGCTTCACCCTCAGCCATGACATGATCAGGTGAGATTTTGGCCAAAGTCAAAAAAGTCGATTAAAAAATGTTTTTTGGATAACCAAAATAGTACGGATGTACTAACTACATCACGCCATGTCAAGTAATAGTGAATATCATGGAGAAAAATAAAGTGACACTTAAATACAGTATCAGCTAGATAAAGTGACGATTCTGTGGTGAGACAAATCGCATCGGCTGATGTAATTCAAAGGTTTAAAATTTGAATCAAAATACGGGATCTTCAATTTCATTTGATTTCTGGCTACCATTATGCATTAAATAGTAACAACCTACAGAAGTGGACACCATTTTGCTAATATAAAAAGAGTCACGCCGTAACATGAGTACCTACTCTTTTACAATAATGAAAGTAAATGTAAAAAGCACTTTACAATAACGTGTTATGGCAAAATATTCTACCAGTACCTGAAAAAAATCGCAAACGAATATTCATCAGAGAGGCAAAACGGAATTTTTGAACATCCACTTTGTACTAGCAGTGACAGCGAATGGCGGCCATTTTGGAATGGGCACTCTGTCAGATTCAATCCCAGAGAGAGGTCCGCCCAGTCAACTTTTACGAGTATTCCACCCATTTACTATGTTCGGATTTAGTCTGTCCGTCCAATAAACTTGATTTAAATACTAATGTAAAATGTTATAGTAGATTATGTGACTGTCCTTTAATAAGGGTTAAATATTAAAACACGAGCGCACATTCGCCATTGATATTCTCTGTAATGCTGACTTACTCTCTTCAATCAATGCTGATTATGTAACTAGGTAATGTATGAGAGCAATTAACACATTTTATTATTATTATTATTGTTTTAATTCCAAATTGTATGCAGTCTGATACACTAATTTATCTACACTCATATTTTGATCTTCAAATAAAAAAAAACACTATGTAAGTCAAATAAACTCATTATGTCAGGCACCCAACTAAAAATAGCTTCTTAGTATTAGGTAGATTATAAGATTATAAGGATTGCTTGTAAAATGATTATTCTAATAAATTTATTATTTTATTATTATTATAAACTACTACTACCTGTATAATACACGTCGTAATGTTCATAATCTGTGATAAAGTTACACGTTCCTGATTAAACGACAAAAACAATATCATTTCTGAAAGTCCACCAGACAATTTCAATTGTACCAAAGCTACTTCCAGGTTAGTAACTCAACACAATCGCTTGTCCCTGCCTGTCCCGATCGTCCCGCGGCTTATCGGGACAGTTATTGAGAGCACCTGCTGAGTTACACTGTCCCGCCTTCACTTCCCGACGTTTTATTTGTTCGATAAAGGAATTTGGACGGCGTTGAGTTTTATTGTTGAAAGACATATAGAATGGATATAACAACTATTTATTTGATACAAAACTATAGGTGACAATTTTGCTCTACAAACAGGTTCAAACTTTAGAGATAGATACAATACATTTTCTTTACACTCGTGTCGACTCATCTTTCATTTTATCATCATTTTAATATAAAAAAAATAGATTTCCCTTTGCTTTGTTACCTACTTTTACCTATAATCGATAAATGTCCATCGTAATCTTTATAAGAGAAAAAAAACCTTTTTAGGGCGATGATTACTGATGAACAGGTGACCTGCTTGCTTGTTTGTCGCCTCTAGTATAAAGAAAAAGTCTTTTCATTTCATTTGATCACTTTGTGCCCGAACAGAAAAAACTTTTCATGACCTAGAAAAATAGCAGCCACAGATTCCACAATCTAAGGTAGTAACAGCTAAGATAGCAATAACAAAATCATTTATTAAAGTTAAGTTATAAGGGAGCTTAAGACAGGAAACCGTTCGAAAATCGTCGGGTAAACAAAAAAGTAACAACTCACGTTCACAAATAACCTTTGGGGTTCTCCCATCGGGAAATGGTTTTTGTTTTAATTAAAGATCGGCAGGAGAATGGGCCTTAGAAAGATTATGAGAATTATTACTGAGACGAAATGTAAATATACTAATTATAAGTAAAGGGGTAAGTATACAGGATTTTTACCATGGGAGAGCCATGCTTTGGCATGAATGAGCCGGCTCGATCGGAGTGATACTACGGCCTCACAGAACACCGGCGTGAAGCAGCGCCTGCGCTGTGTTTCGTCGAGTTAGTGAGGGTATCGGAGGCCCAATTGGGGGAAAGGATTAAAGGTTGGCAGCGCACTTGCGACTCTACTGGTGTTGCAGGTGTCTATGGGCGGCGGCCATCGCTTACCGTTAGGTGATACGTCTGCTCGTCTGCCGCCTATCACATAAAAAACCTTTCCATTGGACGATTCCGTTTAATACTCCTTATGTAGGCTTTAATTTCAACAATGGGGCTTACAATGTATTAAATTACGAAGGTCCGAAATAGCCGCTATGTTTACGAAACAAACACCGAAATATGGATCGACCCTTTACCACTTCCGAGATCTTTGGACGGCCCTAAATTATCTGTCTTTAATATTTTTGTAATTATAAATATCATAGAAATTTGTATAAATACGTCACGTTCTACTAAATTGTTCTACTCGTACTTATCTGTAGCGTACTAGCGACTTAACTGCCGCATTCATCTTAATTAAGGATATAAGTACTTAGGTACCTACTTGATTTATACGTTTACTTTTATTTTTCAAATAACAAAGAGCGTTAAATTTCAAATGAAAACCAACTTAATTTTTTCCCACATAAAATTCAAAATTCGATACAAAGCGCCAAAGAAACTATTACCAAGCTTAATGACAAGGCGTACCAAATTGCATCTACATCTCTATCATTGAATTTTCCTAACAAGAGGTAATAGGCCATTATTTTTGAGCAGCCGTTGTGCACGCGCACAAAGGGGAGTAATGAGGTTCAGTGCGCACGGCCTGTGACCGGCTGTAGTGTTGCTGGATTATCGATCGTTTCAGTATCGATTGTCGACTTCGAAAACTATTCATAGAAAAAATATAGTAGTAGTCTTCTAGGCAAACGCGTACCATCCTTGACCTCATCGTCACTTTCCATCAGGTGCGATTGTGGTCAAGCGTTGGCCTATCTATAATTTTTATAGAGATAAAATCTATAGACACCAGGAAAATCTTATAATATTGCAATTTCTAACAGCATATAAGAACTTAGCTGACAATCAATAGTGTAAAACTATCGACGCCATCAATTGCTTATGTTTCATTCTGTAAGAAATCACTATACTATAGATACTATCTATTTATTTAATTAAGTTGTACTTGCTGACTTACCTTAAGAACCAAAGCGTGAGAATGGAAATCACCAAAAAAAGTATAATTAAAAATTAAATCATAATACAATCGATAGAATAAATGGAATCGATAGTATTAGACGTAAAACTATCGATAGTATATGCGTCATTAAGAGTATTGCCCAAATTTCCCTATCGATAGTATCGATACTATTGACACTTGGCAATGCTATATCGATAGATCATCGTTACTAGGAATGTTTCCTTTTTCCATCGATAGCCTCTCGATAGTGTATCGATAGGGACTATCGACAGCCAACACTAACCGGCTGTCATTCGGCTCACGTATAGGGTAATTATACGCGGACACAGAGATGCACTGACGGACAGAACTATACAGTCGTGGAATATGCATACAAACTATTGTGCGAGAGGAGTGCAAGCCTGTTTGTGATTCAATGCATGTGTAGGTGGTAAACGTAATGAGGACAGTGGTAGATCTAACTAATATTATAAACGTGAAAGTTTGTAAGTATGGATAGATGGATGGATGATTGCTCCTCTTTCACGCAAAAACTACCGAATGGATTTTAATGAAACTTTACAATAATATAGCTTATACATCAGAGTAACACATAGGCTACAATTTATAAAAATATATTGTGGATTGTCCAATTCCACGCGTACGAAGTCGCGGGCGGCCGCTAGTACTCCATACCACTGAGTTTCCTGTATTGTAACCCATAATGCCTGTCCACATTTCACACATTTTGTTTAACTGTAAATGGCTTTTCCTCTTCCACCTTTAAAAAAGTAAAGTTATTAAAAAACCAAGCCCATAAAAAGGATTTTAAATAAAACATGAGAACCCCACTTAAAAATGCCATTAAACTCACCATCTCCTACGCAACATCTGCCGCTTACTATCACCGAAGAAACCGATGTAATTGAGACATAAAAAGCCTAAGCGAAAGCTTAAAATCCACTCCGACATCGCAGTATTAGCTGGAGTTAAGCGGTAGGTCCCAGCGGATACTATAAATGTTTATACGAGAAAAAAGCCTTAACAAATTCTTCTCAAATATACATGAGCAGTATGAGAGGCCCATTTGCAAAATGTTTGGTGCCGTTTGCGTGTGCCCGACACAGTGTTGCCAGTAAATAACGTTTAGTGCTAATTTTGACACTATTTTTTCATAAGCCACTTAGCTTTTTTATGTAACACGTACCAAATCCTGCACGTTAAACATAATCTGGGTACCTATGCAAGAACATTCAAAACATTTCATACATTTTTCAAGTACCTACAGTCATAATAATAAATCGCTTTCAACGAATGCCAGCTATGCGTAACAGTCTGATAATATACGAAGTTGAAAGTTTTAAGGCTATCTTATTCTTATCTAATAATATTACTAGTTGCCGATTCCTCACTGTTGGAATTACAAGCTACCAAGCCTAACTACTAAACAAGCTATTAAACCTAGAAAAGCCTTTATCCTTTATAGAAAATAAGTGTTGACAACGATTGATTACCTAGGTCACGTTCTTAGGCTTGAGAGGCAGGTAATGAGGAAAAGTCGTGGCTTAAACTTAACGTCGTAAAGCCCAGACAGCAGACATAATAGAAAATCAATTGTTTTTGCCTCGTATGAGGCTTTTGGGTCTTACGACGTTAAAGGAGTAGGCTTTCATCGCATTAATGGAGCAATTGTTTCATTTTGCGATGGAATGAGGATTATAAGTAACTAGCGGCTAACCTTCAGAAGCGAAGCGCTCAATGAAGAAGAAGCGACTGATCAGTGCAAGTTATACTCGTAAGTTAGCTGCATAGTGATGTGACAGGTACTTTAGATAACGAGCTGGCCCTTTTTGAATTGGCACTTATTTGTGTGATCAAGTGAGCAACACTCTCCACCATTGGACATGAATAAATAAAAGAATATCAGAGGTAGACTGTGCTCCGAGCGAGAACTGAACACCTTAGGGCAACAACTGCTGTAAAATATGGAACGAGTTAAACTTACTTCGGTTGAGGTAACAATGTGAGACATAACTTTTACAAGCGTGGTAAATATTTGTGGGGGGTTACTTCTTTTGTTTAAAGTCTTTGATCGAAGATAGGTAGATAATTTTATTTAGCTTTGCGAATAAAAACAAATATATCAGGTAACTACATTTTGTTTTATTTACTCAATTGACATTGAAGCAAACCTGTTGGACCAAAAGCGTGAGAATCGATTGAAGAAATTTATGTTATTACTATTATTATGTGTGCATAATATTCCACTGCAGCAAAAAATACTCCTCACACATTTTCCAGCTCCTCCGGTCCTGGGCTGCAGTAAACCAGTTATTAAGAATGCAGTATAAAAATATCTTTCACGGGGAAAATCCAAAAAAAAAGGAAACGTTTTGCCTAAAACTGTTATTTTCCCAACACTACCGTTGAAAACCGGTGTTTTTGTAATTTTAATACTTTAAGAAAGAAAACCAAGACTCACTCCCTTTTGTAGGTCAAACCTAATGAGGCAAAACTTGAGAAATTCTACGAAACATCCCTAAAAAACCGACCAAATCAGTGTCGGGCGCGCAATGTACGGTTCGTCGTGGACTGAGGAACCCTAAAATTTAGCAAGTGCGAGTTTAGTTGGTATGATGAAGTTTTGTATGAGCGGAAATCGATGGTTGCAAGGCACCGATACGCGATGGTACAAAGATTAGATGACGAATTTTTTATGCAAAATTTTGCGAATGGAAAGTCATCATAATAGTTTTATTATACTAAAGGCGTCAAACAAGCAAGCGAATCACCTGCTGGTAAGTAATTACCGTCACCCATGAACATCTGCAAAATCTGAAAGGTCACTGATGAGTTGCCGGCCTTTTTTTTTCTTTTTTTTATATAAGATGGGTTTGCACTTGACCTCATCTCACCTGATGGAGAGTGACAATGAGGTCTAAGATGTAGCGTGCTTTCCCAGAAGAAGCCTATTCACTCTCGACTTAAAGACACCCAAATTGACTTAAGCCTTTTAAGAAGGAGTACGCTCTTCTCTTGAAGGTCCCTAAGTCATCCGTCAGGAAATACTGCCGCGGATAAACCGTTCCACTAAACTGTGGTTCAAATCCGTTTGAAGTCGATTGTATTTGTTAAAATCAATCGCGTTGGGACCAATGGTTTAACCATAACCCCCGATTTCGGGTTAGGGGACAACTCTTCCGAAAAAAAACTCGCCCGCAAATTTCAAGATTTTTTGGCTGGCCACTGTTCTAACCTAACGTATCGGCATGAATGGGCCGGCTCGACCGGAGTGATACCACTGCCTCACAGAAAACCGGCATGAAGCAGCCCCTGTGCTGTATTTCGCCGAGTGAGTGAGGGTACCGGAGGCCCACCCGGGGGGAAGGGGATAAAAGGTTGGCAGCGCACTTGTAACTCCACTGGTGTTGCAAGTGTCCATGAGCGGCGGCAATTGCTTACCATCAGGTGATCCGCCTGCTCGTCTGCTACCTATCATATTAAAAAAAAAAATCTAACCAATATTTTTGTGATGATAATACTGACTAAACTCGACTAAACGAAAAAATATTAGTTCGGTTAACTTAAAACAGTGACCAGCCAAAAAATCTCGAAATTCGCGGGCGAGTTTCTTTCGAGCGAGTTATCCCACGCTGGCAGTACGGAACCGCGACAATATCAAGAGAACCCATCAAGGCAGACGCGCAGGAAGACAAAGGGAGTTATTAATGTTTGTGCTATTGTCTCTGCGCCGGAGGCCGCCAGCTTGACCTCGACCGTAGGGCTGGCGGATGGCAGTATGTTATCTCATAAGTATATACGACAAAAGGCTTACTTTTCATGACCTTGAACATAGGACTTTTTTTACAAATCCACGTGCCACGAGCGACGTGATGTGCAAGAAATTCTAATAGATGTCGTTGTGCGTAGTTGAATCGCGTAAGCGTTTCGGTTTTCTGTTTACTCTTGAGTGGTTAATATTAGTTAATTTAAAGTTATACAGTTCATTGAAGTAAATAATATTTATAGGTGAATTACGAGTAACTGTGAGAAGACCTGCACGTTTATACTCGTATTATAGTTTTTACAACGCGTACACGTGATTTTGTTGGTCTGTTTCCCTATTGGGTAGCATTTAATGTCCTACTATCACTGCAATTATATTTATTTAATTTTGTTATTTTATTTATTTATTTATTAAAAAATGTATTATTCATTTAAATATTCACTAGTGTTCTGTGTGGGTAGACTTGAACTGAAGAACAGATAGATAGATATTATGTGCTCTTTATTGCCTAGAATATAATGATATATATTTTCACTCTAAAAGAGTAGCTTTAATAAGGAAAACCCAAAAAGTACCTAATCGTCAATCTTGAACCCTTTTGAACTGTCAAGGATTTTAAAAGTCAATTCTAAAGGGTTACAATGCAACTCTTAGGGTAAAATGGTGGAAGTTTATCAATTTGCCACGTTAATTACTTGCTTAAGACAGAAAGGGTGAGACGAAAAAAGGAAAGAGACATCGGAATGTGCGTAATTCATAGAATATTTCCTTCCTCTGAACAAAAGTGTTGGTACGTGAGAAAATTCAAATAAGCTATTTTTCCTATTAATCTTCATTTGCGAGAAAATTTACATAAGCATCCTCACAGAAAACGAAAAAAGTATCAGCCTATCTACTGCTCCACTGCAGGACAAAGGTCTCCATCATAGAAATCAAGTCATCATTCTACTAGGATGGGATTTGGTTTAATTATTACGCTTGCTTAATGCGGATTGTTGATCACAAACCCGAACTAATTCATTTAATTTTGTAATAATTACTACACTTTTAGCTACTGCACGTCTACATGCGTACAACCAGCATCTTAATGAAGTTATCTTTCAAACCTATCAAAATATTTAACCATTTAACTAAAGACAAATGTATGTCCAAATAAACCAAAGTATACATTTGCTGTCTGGGCGTTACGACGCTATGTATTTTTATAATATTATTAAGTTATTAAAAGAGGTTCATCTCAAATATCTTTAAAGAAATGTATCATTGTTATCTCAACTATTAAGTGAACAATGCCTTATTTGACATTTACGTTTTTAAGTAGGCGACACGTTTGGCGTAGTGGTTTGAACGCGCCAGTCGAGGCGCAAGGGTCGCGGGTTCGATTCCCATACCTAAACAAATGTTTGTAGATAAAACAGACATTTGTCTTGGGTCTGGGTATTTGTGGTTCCATCGTTGTTTCTGATTTCCAATGCACAAGGGAAAACCTTAGTTTGGGACATGCCGGGCTAAGATGCGCACCGCGACAAAATTTTGTCGACTCTCGTTCGCGAGAGCGTATCATTCTATCCCGCTCCTCGCCCTATCAGGTGAGCGAGAAGCAACTAGCGCTGACGCAATACGAGTGTCGACAAAATTATCTCGTGGTGCGCATCTTAGCCCGGCAGGACAATGTATATGGTGTTGTCTTATTTTATTATTATTATATGTAATTTAGTTGAAACGGTGTACACTGTCTGTAAAGAACAAAACTGAAAAACATTGCCAAGCTAAGAATATTTCCAACAATTCACAATAAGCTTCTATTTGCTGAGGTGGAAACAACGTATGAAGGAAATCATAAAGATGTCTAAATTAGCTCTGTAGTTTATTGCCTAAATTTTCTGTACTGTAATATGTATGTATGAGACTTAGTCTCGCAACTAACACTTTGAAACAAGAAACAGACGTGTAATTTTGTATAATATTTAGGGTAGACGATAAAAATGGTAGTATAGCTTATTACAAATATAGCAAGTATTTTTTGATATTCATGAAAATGAAATTGTTTGACCTTGCAAACAGAAATACAGAAAACCGGTCTACACGGTGATTGGGTATTTTTGATTAATGTTAAATGACGTTGATTGCAGACCTAATCTAACAGTGCGCCATCTAACCGACTTTTCCGACGATGACCCGTTTAGCGCAATGGTTTGAGCGCCGGTTGAGACGTAAGGGTCGCGGGTTCGATTCCCGCACCAACACAAATGTTTTTTGATGAAACAGATATTTGTGTTGGGTCTGGGTGTTTGTGGTTTCTTCGTTGTTTCTGGTTTCCATAGCACAAGGGAAAACCTTAGTTTGGGACCAGGACAATGTATGTGATGTTGTCTCAATTTATTATTTATTTAATTTCACACGCCATAGCTTCCACTGGTCACCATCACGTGATTGTATGCTCGTCTGCCTCTTAACTCATAAAAAAGGCTTCCTAACTTAGCTCAAAACATCTCCAACGTTTTCATTTTCATAATACATTCTCATAACAGTAATAATTCAATTGTCCCATAAAGTCCCTCCATCATATATCCTATGGGAACACCAGTATAAAGCCACGTCTATTACCCGCCTTTGTCTCCCAACCTCATAAAATATACAACGTCTTCCAAAGTTTGCAATGAATACCGCATCTTGCACCCGCCGTGACCTAGCTGAAATAGCTAACTGTAATAGGGAGGGCGCAACACTTAATATGTAGCGGGAATGGTGAATATCCATACTAATATTATAAATGGGTAAGTACGTCTGTCTATCTGTATGTTGTCTTTTTTTCACAGCAAAACGGAGCGACTGACTGACTGAATTGACGATTTAAGTGGAGAGAGTTGAAGGGATGTAGAGTAACATAGGCTACTTTTTGTCCCTCTCTAACCCATTTTAGGGAAGTGGGGAGCGCGAGCAAAGCCGCGGGCAAAAGCTAGTATCTAATAATTTGACTGGCCGGATGTCACATTTGGTAGTGACCCTGCCTCATACGGTCATGGGTTCGATCGATAAAATAGGTTAAGAAATAATTTATAAAGCACCAAACATAAACAAATATTACAAAATCAAAAAAAAACGTATGTTAAATGTCACTGCTCAGCATCAGCCACGGAAACGAGTTCCCGCGGTCCTGGTATTCTGCAGAGACTTTCAAATCAAAATCAAATATAATATATATTTTTCTCTCACATAAGACATAATTAACTGATAACAGTAGGCATAGCTGTAGCTGGCGGCATAAAATAATAGCAATGACCGTTTGTTTGTGCACTTGTTACAAAGAAGTCTTTATACTGGAGTTGGTTTCTGCGCACTCAAGGTCACCGCCATCGCCTCATGCCGCACAACTATTATTTGTCCTTGTGTGTGAGAGACTGGTGCCTGAGATAGGTTTTGGAAAAAACCCGTAGTACAGTGTGCAATCGTGCTAACGCAATAAAGCATTTCCCATAAAAAAACAGTCGAATTGAGAACCTGTTCCTTTTTTAAAGTTGGTTAAAACATCAAATGCATTCACCACCAAGTCACTAACACCATACCTGCCCCGACCCGACTCAGATTGCTCAAATTGAAAAGTTTCCGACGGAAAACTCAAGCAAACGTTATTAAAAGTTGGACGGCGGCTACGGACCACAATGGCGGTTATTACCCGATAACAATTCCATTCAAATTAGACGAATAATTAGATACACGTTGTCATCGCCAACAGGTGCAACGGAACGGACTGGTTTGGGAAAATTACTTTTATTTTTGGTACTGGAGTTTTTGAAATTATGGCAAGCAAACGAGCTAAAAATGGGTGTTTAAGGTTGGTAGTGCACTTGTGACTCTACTGGTGTTGCAGGTGTCTATAGGCGGCGGCCATCGCTTACCATCAGGTGATCCGTCTGCTCGTCTGCCACCTATCTCATAAAAAAAAAGCAAAGGTGTCACTGGCCACACAGCCGCAACGACTAGACTAGGAACGTATAAGAGAGCATGTCTCTCGTACGATAACTATTATTATTATAAACGGGTATTAACGTGACGTACAATAACATATTAGTATAATTGATACAATAAATTAGACCTAGCACGTAGCTTACTTTATCTAAGCTCATTCAATTTTTTTAAGCTTTTTTTTTAAGATAAGATAATGTTTATCATACTGACAAAAAAAACCCTTTGATTTAATTTACCCCTACTACCTACTGGCTACCTAATACCGGTCGTCGGCCAGTGGGGCGTCCACGCTACTGCTGGCAGGATGTAGTAAACGCGGACCTGCAAGAATTGGAAGCAGAAGATTGGCGACAAGTTGCACAAGATCGAGACAAATGGCGACATCTCATATCGGAGGCCAAGACTCATTTTGGGTCGTTGAGCCATCGGAGTAAGTACAGTTTGATTTCATTTAAAAATTACTGTGTGAATTAGTCTGTTTACATACACGATAAAACAATTGTATTATTACGTCTTATATTCTATGCAATTAATACGGCGATAGAGGCTATCTAGACACGCAAACAAGTTGTCCGCTACTGCACCGGTCATTCCAACATTGGTCGTTATTTCCCGTCACAGACCCTTACAGCTAGGAATTAACCGGCAAAAGATTGATAACCTTCCGATAGGGCGCGCCCCAACCGTAACAAATAGATTTCACCGCAAAACCTTTGTTCGACAAATGCAAGCGATTAGGAAACAAAACATAAAGCCCTTTGAAAGAATTGCCCGCAAATAAACACCCTTTCCCGGCAGATGTTAACGCCGCTCATTAGCACGGGAATAGTGATGGGAGTCGGGAATTTCAAAGTCGAGTTCATTTGAATAAAGCAAATGTACAGTCAGCCACACATCAGGTCAACACAACCTGTCGAATTTCCTCAATTGATATTGAACCAAAAGCGTTTGACATAAAGGTGAGAATGGAATGAGGAAATTTGACAGTTTTGTATACTTACCTATACCTATAACAAGAAAGTCATGAATTTAATTGATATCCCCACACCAGTCACCAGGTGACGATATTTAACTGGGGGCGTCAACCCAGAACACCCAGACTCAAATTATTGTAAAAAATGTAGTTTCCTAAATTGACTTGCCGGAAATCGGACCCTTTCGAACACTTTTAATCACTGTGCCATCATGGCCGTCAATGAATGGGAGGGAAACTACGATTCGGTTGTAACGTCCAGTAAATGAAATAGAAACAAAGATGAAACCCAGTCACATCCCTAAGGGAATAACAAAAACTATGTAGATCCCAGTGTTCCTTAGCGGGTGCTCACTGAATAATACATTAAAGTGCCCCGCTGTTCGGATGCTAATTTATTAATTTAATTAATTAATTAGATGGCTCGAGAGGTGTGTTTGTTTTCGATGGAGAATTTAATGGTAGCTTTTATTTAATTTGCGCTATCCTTATCAACTACAATTTGTTTCAAATTGTTTCTAATGCGAGAACCATAAAGTTCAATTTATTCAATGTATAAATAAAGAAAAAACAAATAAAAATAGTTTTTACAGAAAGTTGATACAAAAGACAACAAGAAGTTTAAAGTTTAGGTGAAAAAAAAGGAACCATAAAACTATAAATGATAACTTGCTGTCAGATTTCACTTGTCATTGTCACTTTGACAACTAATATCACCATTATTTTCAATTTTGTTTCAAATTGTTTCTAATGCGAGAACCGTAAAGTTCAATTTATTCAATGTATAAATAAAGAAAAAACAAATAAAAATAGTTTTTACAGAAAGTTGATAACAAAAGACAACAAGAAGTTTAAAGTTTAGGTGAAAAAAAAGGAACCATAAACTATAAATGATAATTGCTGTCAGATTTCACTTGTCATTGTCACTTTGACAACTAATATCACCATTATTTTCAATTTTGTTTCAAATTGTTTCTAATGCGAGAACCGTAAAGTTCAATTTATTCAATGTATAAATAAAGAAAAAACAAATAAAAATAGTTTTTACAGAAAGTTGATAACAAAAGACAACAAGAAGTTTAAAGTTTAGGTGAAAAAAGGAACCATAAACTATAAATGATAATTGCTGTCAGATTTCACTTGTCATTGTCACTTTGACAACTAATATCACCATTATTTTCAATTTTGTTTCAAATTGTTTCTAATGCGAGAACCATAAAGTTCAATTTATTCAATGTATAAATAAAGAAAAAACAAATAAAAATAGTTTTTACAGAAAGTTGATAACAAAAGACAACAAGAAGTTTAAAGTTTAGGTGAAAAAAGGAACCATAAACTATAAATGATAATTGCTGTCAGATTTCACTTGTCATTGTCACTTTGACAACTAATATCACCATTATTTTCAATTTTGTTTCAAATTGTTTCTAATGCGAGAACCGTAAAGTTCAATTTATTCAATGTATAAATAAAGAAAAAACAAATAAAAATAGTTTTTACAGAAAGTTGATAACAAAAGACAACAAGAAGTTTAAAGTTTAGGTGAAAAAAGGAACCATAAACTATAAATGATAATTGCTGTCAGATTTCACTTGTCATTGTCACTTTGACAACTAATATCACCATTATTTTCAATTTTGTTTCAAATTGTTTCTAATGCGAGAACCGTAAAGTTCAATTTATTCAATGTATAAATAAAGAAAAAACAAATAAAAATAGTTTTTACAGAAAGTTGATAACAAAAGACAACAAGAAGTTTAAAGTTTAGGTGAAAAAAGGAACCATAAACTATAAATGATAATTGCTGTCAGATTTCACTTGTCATTGTCACTTTGACAACTAATATCACCATTATTTTCAATTTTGTTTCAAACGCGATTTGGAAATTATCTATTATACTAGAAGATGGCATTGTATGTAACCTCGTCCCGTCTATACCAGCAGCTATTCACAGATCAAAGCGTAGAAGTTAAGATGTTAAGCGTAGAAGTTAAGATGACATTGAAGGAATTGATATGCCTAATTGTGCGACACAACGAGAGACTCTATACATACAGCCCATTTATGAAAAAATAAAAAAGACGATTGAAGGGTATAAGAAATCACATTCGTCGTCGCCGACACATCATTTCAATATCATAAAAAATAAATCTATCAAAGATTACGATATCGTACCAGACCCCCGAGCATAGAATACGTTTTAATATTAATCAATTTCTCGAGATGCCTTTCAAATATTCATGACATCACCGTTCTCAGATTGAGAAGAGCTCTTATTAAAAACACCGGTCAAGCGCGAGTTCGATTTGCATTGAGGGCTCCGTACCTTTTTTATATCTGATAAGTAGCTGACGAGCAGACGTACCACTTGATGGTAAGCGATTGCCGCCGCCTATAGGCACCTGCAACACCAGTAGAGTCACAAGTGTGCTGCGGACCTGTAACTCTCTTTCTCCCCAATTTGGCCTCACTCACTCGTAATACTTCTTGTGTAACTTCATGTTTAGTGATACTTGTTCTATGATCCAAGTCATCTGTCTTCTTTTTACTTTGTATTTCGCTGTTGTATCGTTGAAAACTTGGCAATACCTCTACAGTTCAATATTATTTGGTTTTTATTGCCTTACGATCATCAAAATAGCATAAACGATTCTATGTTTTGACTGCATTCACTTAAGTTATATATTTTTGAACTCCAAGATAGTATTATCATTTGAGTGTTTTAGTTTATTATTTTAAACTTGATGAAATTTTATATAAAAATGGAGACAACATCACATTCGTAATCCTGGTCTCAAACTAAGCCTTTATACTATAAAAACCAGGAACAACGAAGGTACCACAAACACCCAAACAACAAAAATATTTGTTTCAAACGCGATTTGGAAATTATCTATTATACTAGAAGATGGCATTGTATGTAACCTCGTCCCGTCTATACCAGCAGCTATTCACAGATCGAAGCGTAGAAGTTAAGATGTTAAGCGTAGAAGTTAAGATGTTAAGCGTAGAAGTTAAGATGGCATAGAAGGAATTGATATACCTAATTGTGCGACCCAACGAGAGACTCTCTATACATACAGCCCATTTATGAAAAAATAAAAAAAGACGATTGAAGGGTATAAGAAATCACATTCGTCGTCGCCGACACATCATTTCAATATCATAAAAAATAAATCTATCAAAGATTACGATATCGTACCAGACCCCCGAGCATAGAATACGTTTTAATATTAATCAATTTCTCGAGATGCCTTTCAAATATTCATGACATCACCGTTCTCAGATTGAGAAGAGCTCTTATTAAAAACACCGGTCAAGCGCGAGTTCGATTTGCATTGAGGGCTCCGTACCTTTTTATATCTGATAGATAGCTGACGAGCAGACGTACCACTTGATGGTAAGCGATTGCCTCCGCCTATAGGTACCTGCAACACCAGTAGAGTCACAAGTGTGCTGCCAGCCCGTAACCCTCTATCTCCCCAATTTGGCCTCCGGTACCCTCACTCACTCGTAGCACTTCTTGTGTAACTTCATGTTTAGTGACTTGATAGTTGATAGTGACGTGATACTTGTTGTATGATCCAAGTCATCTGTCTTCTTTTTACTTTGTATTTTGCTGTTGTATAATTATTAATTTGGCAATACCTCTATAGTTCAATATTATTTGGTTTTCATTCCCTTACGATCATCATAATAGCATAAACGATTCTATGTTTTGACTGCATTCACTTAAGTTATATATTTTTGAACTCCAGGTAATACTGATTCTAGTGTTAAGCTTATTATTTTAAACTTGATGAAATATTAAATAAGACATGACCGATAAAATCAATATTTATATATATTTGCTTATTTATTTAAAACTTTATTGCACAAAACTTCGTACAATAGGCGAACTTAATGCCAAGAGGCATTCTTTACCAGTCAATCTTTGGCCATATAAATGGAGACAACATCAGATTCGTAATCCTGGTCTCAAACTAAGCCTTTCCTTTGTACTATAAAAACCAGGAACAACGAAGGTACCACAAACACCCAAACAACACAAATATTGTTTCATCAACAAACATTTTCGTGTTGCGGGAATCGAAGCCGCGACCCATGCGATTCGACTAGCGCTCAAACCCTTCTAAACGCTAAATGGGTCATCCATAATAAATTGATAAGGTTTAACTGTTTTTTATTTTCAATTGCAGAACCCTAAGAGTGTAGCTGTAGGCTATTTCTTTCGCGCTGTTATTTATTCCCGCGAAATAAGATTTGTTTTCGATTGTGAGAGCTCCTAATGTTGTCATTGCGTCTTATTAAGAATTCGCAAACAACTTACCAATGTCACATTAAACAGAGAAACTCAACCTTATGCTGCAGAATTTAAGGGGCCAATTTCAATTTGCGTACCGTAAAAACGGCCAAGTTCACCAAAATTGGAAACAAGGTTTTCTTTAGAAGTTGTTAATGTAATTTTTTTTCACAATTGAAGGTGGAATATCATCATGTCGGACAAGAAATGAATAATTCTCAATTTGTAGATTTGTTGTTTGAATTAACATTTTAGGGAGAGAGGAGTGGTTGGAATTTAGAATTTATAATTATATTATAATGAAAGGTTATGTTATGCAACTAAAGTTTTTGCTTGAGAAAAAGTAATTAACCCGTTATTTTCAACACTCAAACACATTAGCAGGGAACACAGTTTCACAGCTATTTACTAAATAGTTATAACTACATAATATCAATTTCAGTTTGATGTCATAGGTGGCAGAAGAGCAGACGGATCACCTGATGGTAAACGACTGCCGCCGTCCATAGACACCACAACACTAGAGTCATAAGTGCGCTGCCAGTCTTTTAAAGGCCGAAAGACTACCAGTTTTCGACCTTATTGACACGATATTATAAATGATCATATCATTGCACTGCCTCACACCTTGTTTGAGTGTCCTTTATTTAAATGTTGCCTGGAAGAGATTCATGGTGATAAGACTGCCTTTGTTGTACATTACTGCTGTAACAATATCTAGTTTTAAGTTTTTACACTTTTGTTTTTTGCCATAAAAGTATATTCATTCATTCATATCATAGCTTCCATAATTCTATAGAAGTTATGTCTCTTTTACTTTGGTACAAGACTTTTCTACTCGTTCATACCCTGTTGGTCCATTATTTTTTACTAACAAAATAAACGAACCTAATTAAAACTACTGGAGTTGCCAAGAAAATAATAAAAAGATTTCATTGAATTTATTTCGAAAACAATCAAAGTCTCAGTTCGAGATGAAACTTGGCACCATTTTAGGTGTCAATTATTCAAGCGGCAATTTGCATTGGTGCATTCAAACTTGGCTATCTTTTTGGAGTAAAACAACAATTGAATGTTTCTTTAATTGAATCTTCATTATACATAAGGGGTGTTATGAAATTTACTCGTTTCTGTCTATGGTCTTAGAACTTTGAAACCTGTAATATTATTTTATGTTATTTTTTTATGATATAGAAAGGCAAACGAGCAAGCTCACCTAATGGTAAGTGAACACCGCCGCCCATGGACATCAGCTACACCAAAAGGAAGGTTTCTTGAAGATTATCTAATCTTCAAGAAACGAGCCTATACCTAAAAGGCCGGCAACGCATCCGCACTCCTTTTGGTGTAGCTGAAGATTCAACTTTCGTATTTTTTTCTGTATGTCCAAGTAGTTAAAGTAAAGCATTTCATCTCGGGACTCTATAAGTATGTGTGTGTCGGCCTGTTTACACAAATGTCAGTAACTGTTTCAGCCGGTCATTTCGATTTGCCGGACTTCGATTGGGCGGATTTTTATAAGACCTGGCATTTGTGTACAAACAGGAATTTGGAATCATAATATTATTCGAAACAACTTGCTTGAGCAAAAAAGGACGTTTCGCATCTTTGATTATAGCTTAGGTTTATGGTCACCAATTCGCATTAGGCTAACGTGGGTGATAAGCCTAATCTCAACTTAATAGCTATAACCTGATTTCTAATGGAGAACTGTGCCCTGCAGTGATGCAATAAATAGGCTGACACTACGTATTTTGTGTCAGAATATACTAAATTTAGATAAACTCAATTTATGCCTATATTGCAAGCAACTACGTCACAATAGTCAATGCATTGCGATTGGATACCAGAGACCTAACTGCAAGATACATGCTGTAGATTAATCCTTGAATAGCGGACCGACACAATGCCGCCGATATAACTGGGAACACCAAGGCATGTTAACTGGCTGGACTGCATACTATCGGATGATATCTAGATAATAACACTGTGTTGATAGGTTCTTCCCTGCCAAGAGGCAGGGCGACGACGTTAATGAAGAAGTTAGTGTACAGATTTGGTGTTAGTTTGTGTGTTTTGTGTGTAAAGTAAAGTAAAGTATCAGCTTATATAATGTGCAAAGGCCTCCATCATAGAAATCAAGTTATCGCTACTACGATGGGATTAGGCTTAATCACCACGCTTGCCTAATGCGGATTGGTGATCACAAACCCGAGCTATGTTCGAAAAATTCGAAACATACTTTTGCTCGACCCGGGAATCGAACCCGGGACCCCGAGATCACGGCCCGGTACTTAAACCACTAGACCAACGGGGCGTTTTGTTTGTGCGTGTGTACAATGTGCGTGCTGATTTTTTGTGTATGTTTGTTTTAAGTGTGGGTGTGTGCAGTGTGCGTGCTGATATTTTGTGTATGTTTGTTATGTGTGTGTGTGTGTGTGTGTATGCGTGTGTATGAACATTAATTATGTGTTTGTTTATATATACAACATCAGCGTTATGTGTATGTATATGTTTGGAATATTACGAATTCATCGTACTCATTCTGTAAGTCTGTGAGTTCATGTAGGTACTCTTTAGCATATCGATCATGTGTGCGTGTGTGTTTATGTGTGTATGTAGATAATCTGTGCAACGTAAATGTTTCTCTTCAGCGTACAGATCCAGTGTGTGTAAGAGACTTCACTGTCCGGAGAACTTCGTTCTTAGCAAGGTCCATCGTCCGCTCAACTACTTTAAGCTTGTGTGTGTATGCTTAAATTTCCACTCTGTAGGTTATTGGTACCGGTAGGTAGGACATACTTGTTTAAAACTGAGCTGGACAACGTTTATTTAGACACCCCATTTTGCGTTTACACAAAACGACCACACCTTTCCCGACCAACCCAGAAGATACGAATACGAACAAATTCAATAAAGTAATGTACAAACCATCTCATAATTGTGTACAAAAGAAGCGACCCGTCTACGAGTTGAATGTGAAATAAGTGGCGTTTGTACGGAAAAATTATGCAAATCGTTCCCGAATTGTGGGGTGAGGGGTAACGATGGGCGCTTACGTGAGACGGGCTCCGGAATTAGGTTCTACCTGTGTTACTATCGAAGCTCAATTGGGGAAGGTTGAATGATTTTAGCGTTTTGACGTAGGATTATTTTGTCGCTGTTGGAAATGGACGCGTATCGCCGATTTTATTTTTTTTATGTGATAGGTAGCAGACGAGCAGGCGGATCACCTGATGGTAAGCAATTGCCGCCGTCCATGGACAAGTCCAGTGGAGTCACAAGTGCGCTGCTAACCTTTTATCCCCTTCCCCCCCGATGGGCCTCCGGTACCCTCACTCACTCGGCGAAACACAGCACAGGAGCTGCTTCACGACGGTTTTCTGTGAGGCAGTGGTATCACTCCGGTCGAGTCGGCTCATTCATGCCGAAGCATGGCTCTCCCACAATTGCCGTATCTAAAAAGTAGTCCACTTAGATCATCCAGACGAAAAACAGCTTTATCAAAAGAGGCGCTTACAAGAGACGAGGTCCAGTATTGCATTAAAAATTCAATGATTTTTTTTTCGCTTGACTAAATGCACCTACAAGCCATGTTACTGATTTTGTATCAGAAGTCCATTTTTTTAATGTGAATTTCCTAAAGTATTCCAGGATGGTTATAGGAAGACGTGACTAAAGGGATGTAATTTTTTACCGATATGCACCAATACATACTTGATTGTGATTTAATTAGTGTTTGATTGTTTTTAATACTTTCTATTTCAATTCCTCAAGTCCCACTGCAGAGCAAAGGCCTCCATCATCGAAAGCTATCGCTACTGTATGGGATTAGGCTTAATCACCATGCTTGCCTGATACGGATTGGTGGTGATCACTTATCGTGTGGTGATGCGAATTCTCGTATTTCGTCTTTAGTATTAACACTAACCCTCTACTCGAAACAGACATCCAGCCAAACATTTTCAAAACGCTCCTTCCACAGGAATTAACGAGAAATTCATATCCAAAATTAGATAAAACGAACTAATTGTATTAAGTTGAACACAACATCTCATCAAATTCCCTTTATACGGGAGCGGAGAGGCAGAATCGACCCCTTCCCTGGTAATCCTGCGAAGCGAGAATCGAGACACTACTGAACATAATTACTGGGGTAAATTAAGTGGGTGAGCTCAGAGATAAATATTAGGCGACAAGGGTTTCTGAGAGGAGGAAAGATCATTTGAAATTAAATTTTATTGATTTTGACTCGTGTTGTAAGTAGGTTAAAGACGACCTTGGGAAAAGTTTTAGAGGTATACATCAAGGTTTTTTACCTCCAGATACCGGAGGCTTAATTTAGGAGAAAGAAGCTTGCCAGGAACTTTCTGCCGCGTACGACGCCAATATAGAACGAACTGCCACCTGCGGTATTTCTGGACCACTACGACCTACAAACCTTCAAGAAAAGGGCATATCTCGCTCTGAAAGGCCGGCAGCGCACCTGTGAAGGCCCTGGAGCTGCAGGTGTTCATGGGCGACGGTAATCGCTTAACATCAGGTGATCCGTCTGCTCGTCTGCCCCCTATCCTATAAAAAAAAAACAACGCACTTGTGACTCTACTGGTGTTGCAGGTGTCTATGAGCGGCGGCAATCGCTTACCATCAGGTAATCCGGCTGCTCGTCACCTTAAGTAAAGAAACAGCCTATATACTGTCCCACAGCAAGACCAAAGGCCTCCATTATATAAATTGAGTTATCTAGGCTAATCACCACGCTAGCTTAATGCAGATTAGTGACAAACCCGAGCTATGTTCGAAAAATATGAAACACAATATTTTGTGCTCGACCCGGCATTCAAATTTGGGCCCCGAGATACACAGCCACTTAACCACTAGACCAACGCCCTATGACACCTCGTCACCTTTGAGATAGTTTTTAGATTTTCACGTTTCATTATAAGTACGAGTATAAAGTATTAAAACGGGAATTAACGCTAAACATTAACGCGGGCATTCAGTTCGCCTATTGTTACAAATTTTGTGCAATAAAGTTTAAATAAATAAATAAACGCTAACTGCTTAAGCAGTAAGTACATACATACAATTTACTTAAAATAAACGTCGCGTTAATTCCCATTTTAATACTTTACACCTATGCGATTAAAAAACAAAATTTACCATCTAACAAAATTCTCGAAGCCTTGAACTTAATAGAGCAAATAAGTACATGGGAGTGACACCAGCTCACGTGTGTAGTGTAATCCTGTAACTTAAACACGATATATATCAGCGCGCGAAGTGTGTTCAATTATATCACTTAGTGTAATCCAATTTTACGACTCATAGTGGTGACTCGAGCGTGTGTAATAAGATTCACTTGTTGGCGATAGGGAAAACATCGTTGTGGGAAACGTTAGGAAGACTAGGCTATAAATAGGTCTCTTTTAGGGTTCCGTATACAAATGGCAAAAGGTCTAACTCTTATAGTTTCGTCATGTCTGTCTATTTGTTTGGCACAGCCACTTTTGCCAGGAACTACATTATATTTATATTTTGAATATTATGCTGTCGAAACTTGGAAGTGTCCAATTTTTAATTTTTTTTTCAGAATGAAAACCTGAAAGCGGTTCACAAAATACATTTATTTACCAGGTTTCAATAATATAGCTTTAAGAGTTTCGGAAAAAAATGGCTGTGGAATGCGGACGTACAGGCAGACATGACAAATCTTTAAGGGTTTCGTTTTTCCATTTGGCTGAAACCCTAAAGACTGTGAAATACGATTCCTTAACTATTGATTTACAAGTCATAATACGGAACCCTCAACGAAAGAGCCCGACTCGTACTTGATCGGTTTTTAAAGGGAAATTGTAATTAAAACATCAGCACTACCAGATATTACTCATACGAGTTTCCCGCAATGATTAATTTTATTTTGGACCGATATCGAATTTTATGCTCCAATTGGCTTCATATTGCAAAACAAGTTTATTCGTAAAATTATGGTGCTGTGTGTATTTAAATAAACGATCGATCGCTTATATGTAACTGGTTATGGCAATTCGGCTACAGCGGCTTATACATACCTAGATACTCTTTATTGCACAACACATTATATTTATCTCAACAATAAGCCACGTACACTTCAGGATATTGATAAAAATAATCCTCCAACCGATATATTCCGCTAAGGCGGCCAATCTTAACCATCTGCCACGTACGCAGGATATATAAATAGTGCTCAAGAGTGTACACAAAGATAGATGCACTCTCTATTCCCTTACCCTCTTAATTCGATGGGACATCCAGTGTGACACGACCGAAGAGAGATTGGGCGCAGGACCACGGCTTGCTTTCCGAGGCACGGAAGTACAATCCACCCAACTTCTAGACTTCAGGCTAACATTAAGAATTTCTAAACAGAAAAAATCTGGTACAAATTATTGGCCTGACCCGGGGATCGAACCCGGAACCCCAAGCACAGCCGTCACTTTGAAATGCGTCCCACACTACCCACTGAGGCACAACATGCAGACAAAATTTTGTTCAGTACATTAATGACACATTGTACACACATTGTAACATCTAATCATAACCAATTAACCACATATGACGCAATAAATGATTTCTATCTGTATGTAATGATAATAAGTAACAGACTAAACAGCATAAAACACGTTCAAACCCCTTTTTTAACCCCTTAGGGGTTGAAATTCAACGTCCATTTCAGTGCTCACCTTCACTTTTTTCGAACATCCTACCCCTTTACGGCCATATAGATGTTCAAAATGCGCCCATCAGTCAACTGACGCTGCCAAAAATTCTTGAACCCCTTGTCGGGCTATCGTCACGTTAAACTTTGATAAATGTCTGCATACACTTATCCTGGCGCACCTGGCAGACAATAAAGTAATGGCCGCCCTACATTGCGCGGTACACTCCATCACTTGATTAATGAATCGAAGGCGGGCGAGCGATCGATAACGATAATTCGGATACGGTTTAGTTGGTGAAATGTTTACAATGTAAAGAAAAATTTAACGTAGAAAGTAAGGTGAGAAGATGTTTTTGAATTTCTTTGTGCTTAAGGTAATCAAAAAAGCATACCTCGACTTTGGAGTGCCTTAGCAAAGTTATATTGTCAATAATTGACAGATGAGAAGACAGGTCCATTGTTTATTTGTGTAAAGCAATTTCCTCCGCCCATAGACACCTGCGTGAAGCGTGGTGATTAAGCCTAATCCTATCATAGCAGCGATGACTTAATTTCTAGGATGGAGGCCTTTGCCTGGGCAAATTACTGCAGGCAGTGGGACAGTATATAGGCTGATGCTACTTTAACATAGAAACCTACAATACAAGTAGATTCACAAGTGCGCTGCCAACCTATAACCCTTTACCGAATGCCGAAGGGATTGCTCTCCCATGTGAATCATTATCTATAAAACTCACACATTTCAACTCGATATAAAATACGTACACACTACCACTTCATAAACACCTCAGCGAAATGCATATCTTCATAAAT
Organism: Cnaphalocrocis medinalis; assembly: GCA_014851415.1. Lineage (NCBI taxonomy): Eukaryota > Metazoa > Arthropoda > Insecta > Lepidoptera > Crambidae > Cnaphalocrocis > Cnaphalocrocis medinalis. Next base: position 1,516,167 of record CM026279.1, read on the forward strand.
CCCCCAAGCCCATAGATTCTAAAGTTTCTACATTGATTTTTTATACACGCAAACATCTCTTGGGCCCCATTTTGGCATGCAGACTCGCACTCTCGCATTGGCAAACGTCCAGACACGTCTTGAGTACCTATTTTGGGCCGGCCCAAATTGGGACCTCGGGCGGAAATTATTTTGACGCGTCCGTTGAGAAGTGCAAATTAATTTTGCGGTCGTTGCAAATGTGCATTTTATTTTGAATTAGTGTAAGAGCAAGTGTTATTGCACCCCTGATGATATAAAAGTAACACTTCTGCTTATGAAAGCTAGTAACAAAATAATAAACTCGACTAGCTTTTATTAATGACCATATTTAGGATATGGGAAGCCTCATTATTACAATAAAGCGATTGATGCCGTAACCTTCGGAACTTTGGACGGGAAAACTAACCAGCTGTATCCTGGTTAAACTATAGGTCCTAACGATATTTTTTAATTCAAATTTCCAAAAGTCATAATATAACAAATGTTCTCCAGAATGACTGGTAGAAGACGTGGTTAAAGGGATGTAAATTTTCACAGATACATCCTGTATAGATTTGAAAAATTTTGAATTATCCACTGAGTTGTCATTGCTCTTACTACAACTTACTACAAGAACATTACTATAATAAAAATGTTTCATTTGGCTCACCAGACTAATCTCTCATCACTTGTCCCACAAAATCAGGAAAGCTCAAAGAAAACGCTGACTAGGCTTTCATAAAACAGTGGTCTGCATTATTTTTTTGCTCATCCATTTAAATCCATCACACATAAGACTGCTTGTAAAATAGTGATCTAGGACAAAGACTACAAGACCTCTACATCCAGTATGGATTCAGAATAGCTCTTGTCTCGTCAACAACAGAGAATAGAGACATCAAATGTGCAATATTTCTAGAACAAGGAACATTAATTAACGTTTGTCCAGGGATGGAATCCACGGCATTTGGCTTAGAAGCAAGGCCATTACCAAAAGCCCAATTCTTGTGGACTCGACATTGAAGTCGAATTTAGAGTTTTCCTACATTCTTCCATACAAAATTCTAATTCGACTTCAATGTCGAGTGCACCAGAATTGCCCCCCTGGGCAGTGACTCGCTTGTAGGGGAGCGTTTCTATAGAAGCGGAGCTGCGCAGAGTCGAGCAGAGACTTGTAAAAAACAACATTGCTCATCAAAGATGAGTATTTTGAGCAACGTGATTGGTAAATTTTCACAACTTTCTCAACTCCACGCAGCTCTGCCTTGTGTGGAAACGCACCCTAACTCAGCAAACTTCTGTACCCAGACGGCATGTCGCCAATTACGCTGAACGGTATTTATCTCCGTTTTTCACAACACCACCGCTGGCCACTCGTAATTACACTACAACTTAACAACTTACAAACACAACTATTATGTGTATGTGAGAGTTTTGTTTTTATTTTAATCTGTGGTTTAAGCAATGCATTGTACAGTAGCGACGCCAATGAATTGAGATTAATTTAAGATATTTCCTTCATTTCATATTTTATTTTGATTTCGGGGTTCCTTTAAGATATTTACGCTACGTTGGTCTAGTAGTTTATGTACCGGGCCGTGATCTCGGGGTTCCGGATTCCATACTCTATGGGGCTTCCTTACTCTATGACGTATGCGACAGTGGCGCCATCAATTAGTTTCATGACTTTATTGACGCATTATTAGTGTAAGCCAGTCTAATGCAAATAAATAAATAAATGGAGACCACAATACATACATTGTCTCGGTCCTAAACTAAGGTTAGGTTTTCCCTTGTGCTCTGGATACCAGAAACAGGAAGGTAGCACAAACATCCATACATAACATAATGTATGGATTTCAAATTTAATTAATTAATTTCTGTACTAAAATTATTTTAATACTATGAATTAAAATGATCCCAGTTCTTTACAAAGAGGGCGAACAACAAACTTACGGCCAAACTAATATTTCCCGTAGCTAAATTTCCAAGGCATATTTCGGGACCATTTTTCTTCCCTGTCCCCAGGGCTGTGCCTGGATCAGTCTCAATTATTCCAGACGTGGCTGTCCCCGCAGGGCGAGCCCTTAGCAGGGAACGATATCTTTATTTATTTATTAGCTCATACATCACGGTAGAAGGCTAATTTGGCTGTTATGGAAATATTCTCGAAGGAAAATTTTGAGATTATTTTGGCACGTTAATTTTATGTTAGTTACATTTTAAAGGCCATGTTTATCTAATATAAGATTAGCTGGCTATAGTCCAGTCCTGGGCTGCGGTAGACCAGTATTTATGAAAAGTGTCGTACTTATCACGCTATTATCGTAGCCTCGGTCTGCCCCGCGGCGACGTTTCACGTTTTGGGGGCGTCCATTTTGTGACTATTTTGTGACCAGCCCAGTCCCATTTGAGCAGAGCAGCCTTTTAGCAGCATTTCAGTTAGCGCTCTAGAAACACTACCCGTTTCTGATTCGGTCTAACTACTGCGCACCATATCTCTCTGACAAACCTCTTAAGTGAACCATTGATGGTTGATAAGACACCAAGTTTGAGCGCCGTATGTATATAATGTAAGGATCTTATGAAATAAAAAAAAAACATTTCCCTTAAACACATACGTAACCTTTTCTTAAAATCTGAGCATATTTTATATCTTAAACTAAGCCGCTTTTTTCATTCTTTCCCCTGTTGGGCGAACCTAATTTGAGAACAAAATTATGTTTATTGATACAACGCGAGTAAATATCAATTTAGCACGTTCGCCCGTAACGAGATTTCAGTAAAATAAAATATGGCCGCCAGCTTTGCTTGCTCACCTGTATTGCTTTGCTGTAGTTTATTCATTCTACGAGTATGCTGCATAGATTTTTTACTTGTAATATATGAATTTTGTAGCTAATATTTATGCACTACGCAAGTTTGTACCAAAATGACGTAATCACAAGTACCATTTTAAAATAAATAAATAAAAGCGCCAGACAATCACACCAATCAACCTGGTCTCAAACTAGGGCAACCTCTGTACTATAAGTACCAGATGACGATAATTAACTGGGGGTGTTAACCCAGAACGCCCAGACCCAAAAATTTAGAAAATATAGTTTCCTAAATTGACTTGACCGGGAATTGAAACCGGGACCTTTTGCGTTTCGGGCGGTACATGGCAAAGAAGCGCAGGGCAAAAAAAGCGAAGGTCTATCAGGGTCATTATATTTTTATCCCTTAACTGGGCATAGGGAAAATAGTTCCCACCAGATTTTGAACCTTATCCATCACGACATACGAGCGAAATCCAATGAAATTCTTCAATGACTCATGCCCAATTAAGGGTTATCAGATTTTTTTTAAAAAAATGTCGCTACTCTAACACTGAGGAATCAGACCATTGTGTATTGATACATTTAGAATCATCCAACAATAATATATCTAGTAAGTTGGTAAACTGCCTAAAATGTGCCGGTTAACGGATGCAGTAAAAGCAAAGCACATCGATAAACTATAATATGTCTTGTGTCCTTGGCTCAAGGTCCACATTAAAGTTGGCCTCTATAGCTGAGCCAAGCCAAATGACAGTACGAGTACTAGTCTGTAACCTACATCCCATGGACAACATAAGATTAATATCTCAGAACGCCATCGTTTGTCATTTCAAGATACCGTTTCCATAATTGATAGCGTGCTAAGTCCCCTCGAGCAAGCCGGAGCTGTCAGGGTCCAATACGCTTATGGCTCAGCTATTGGCGCTTCGCTATCGCCTCTCCGCTATCGGTGCTTCGCTATCGATGCTCCGCTATCAACAACGCGCTTACAGCGTGCGACTGAGTCTCACTCCATTTGTCACCCGCACAGTGTTCACAACGTAAAGCGCGGCTTCACTGACAGCGAGAACGGACGGAGCGCGTCAAAGGAATGTTTTTTTGGGTTACATGTAATAAGGTAAATTGAGTGCAACAAAGTTTTAAGTTACAATTACAATATTTTTTAAAATATAATTAAAGCATATCAGCAAAAAAAAAAACAACTAACCAAATTACAATTTTGAAACACCATACACTTTACTTTCAATTAAAAAAGTACCAAAATGGTATCCACTGATAAGTTCCTTGAGAGCTATTGTACTGTGATATTTTACGAACACCTGAAAAAGTTATGACAACTTAAGATCAAAACAGTTTTAGAAGAACGTTACAAGCATGAGTTTTCACGTAGTACGGTACGGTAGTTTGACGAGGTATTTTGTGCCTGATGGATATAGCAGTGAAACCAATTGATAGTCCACATCAGACTGCGCACTTGTTGATGAATGTAATCTACCGCTGATTTGATATGCCAATTTCTGTCAAATAAATGTGTGTCAGAGATCTATCTACCTAAGACATTTAAAAAAGAGAAACTTAATTTTACTCGAACCATCATAGTAAAAATGACTTGATTTCTCTGGTACAGGCTTTGCCCTGCAGTGGGATAGTATATAAACTAGTATTTTACTTTTTTTAGTACCCAGCCAATTTTTCTTAAGTCCGCTCTCAACAAAACCGCAGCCCAACCACTCCCTGAAGCTACAACTCACAGCTGTACTCGCTGCAGACACCGCCAATTTATCTGATTGTACCTATACCCATCTGTACTGTACAGTCGACCCCGCGAAAATCCGCCGAATACTTAATTTCGGGCCCAGTCGATTAATTTAAAAGCCACTGTTTTGGGCTCTTTCAGCGCGGATGAAACTCCAATTTCTTCTTTTTATAGCCCCATTTGCAGGCGTTCTGGACCTCTATTTGTCTAAAGTTTACGGACGCATTTATTTTGTTGACACTTTCAATCAGCTCCCTACTTATAAACAGGGATGTGGATAAAGGCTCTTTTGGAGACGACTTTACTCAGAAATGTATGAGAACTTGAGTTGTGACAGAAGTAAGTAGTAACAAAACCAATTCCAAACGCAAAATAAACATTCATAGCCTCTAAGAATTGTAGCTTTTTAATGCCACTCTCTTCATATAAATAAAAATAAATAAATGAATTATATAGATAGATAGATATTTTTTATTGCACATAAATAGAATGCATGAGTGAAACAACAGCTATAGACAGTACAATAAGGCAGTATATTTATGTTGGATGCCAATTTTAGTTGCTTATAATAAGTAGGTACCTTGGCTTGACACGCTCCCGCATTTCTAGATAATATAGCTGATGGACTTATTCATAACGTCACGTTAATAACCGTTTTTATTAATACTAGTAATAATACAACGCGAAAATCTAAAACACTATTAGCAACTACTTTCTTTTACAAATAAAATATTGTTTTAGAAAAACAACGCCTTAAGTCGTTACTTAAGTCGTAACTTCAAAATCAATTAACATGGCGTCGGGCCAATTCTCATTCCAAGTTATTTATAGCCTTCATCTCAGAGATGATACCAAAACAATTTTGTTTACGACATACGGACTGGCAGGCTGCGAAATAAATATAATTGCAAGTATCCATGCTTATGTGGGTTCGATTTCCGGATCGAGTAAAAGTGTGATTACTTTGTGATCACCAATTCGCATTAGGCAAGTAGCGATGACTTCTTAATATAGGCTGAGACTGAATGCTTATAATAAAATGCTATTGTATTAAAGAGGTCTAAGTTTGAAAGTAATTGACATTACGCAAGGTGAAAAGTTGAATTCTTACATCGAACCCACGCAAGGGGCTGTCCATTGATGGTTAGCGATGAAGCACTGTGCGTTTCTCGTGGAATTTTCTTCCACGAACCTCAGTTTTGTGGACCAATTTAGTCGCGGCAGTATTTCCTGAAGGCTATGACGTATTCCTTCTTAAAAGGCTGGCAATACATCAGCGACCTCTCTGATCTCGCTAATGTTAAAAAAATCACAAAGATTTTATTTAACTAAACTAAATTCGCCAACTACCCTAAAATGATTTTAAATTTTGCTATTAGCCTAAGATATCTCAATAATAATATATTTTTTGAGTTTTTTGCTTAAGAGTAAAATACCCTACGCCCATCCTAGCCTGGTAATGATAGGTCACGCTACGAATGTTGCGATCCATTTCGTACGGTCCAGAGCCGCGCGATCTGATTGGCTGACTGCATAAACTAATCTTGTGATATAGCCCACATGTTCTCAAAATGGGGCCCATGTACTCCCCATAGGTTTTTTAATTATTTTATTTATTTGGAAAAAACAGTCCTTTTACAATAGTTCTACATTACCTGTGTTAAATTATCATTAGAAACTGCGAGGTGATTTCAAAAATTTACTCACAGTGTGCTTAAAAAAAATATTTACAGTGTGCTATTCATTTAATATGTAGTAAACGCAACGCAAATTGGTCTATGTTAAATAAATAATCCACAAAATAAAATAAAAAAAACACAATAAGAACAACAAAGAAAGCGGGTTATTAGGTTAGGAAAAAGGTACTTTCTTTTTTGAAGGTTCGCTGATTGCATCTATATATTTATTTTGTGCTGTAGTATAAATTAGTTTGAGAACCTCCGACGTAGACCATCGCTGGCATAGATTAGTTCTATGCGGTGCTAATAGGAAATCGCTCTGCCTGAATAAATTACTGCCCGAATACTGTGTTAGCAAATTGCCGATCATAGACTGGAAGGCTAAGCCGGTTTAGCCTAGCCCAGGGTTATGCGACTGATATGTCTTAGGAGCACTTACGAATTGCAGATATACACCGCATATATAGTTCTATGAAGACGTAAATGTCAAATAAATCTTTAAATTTGCGGCATTGTTATTTTCAACTATTGAGACGATTTGACATTTACGTCTTTTACGAACTAGGTTAATGTTTGACACCATTAAATTTTAGCTCCCTTGTACAAAACGGAGACTAGTCGTGGTTTAAAAACGATAGTCACTTTTATAGACGTGGCTTATAAAAATGACATCACTAGTTTCAAGCAAATATATACTAAATTTAATACCATCTTTTTGTTAGGGGGTTCGTTCAATCCCGAGGCCAAAAAAACTTTTACATCTTAGATCATCAAAATAAGCAAAATAAAACTCGGCTGTTCCATAAATTATTGTCTTTAAAAATACCACCCAATCAAGCCTAGGCTTGATTTATATCCTATTAAGTGAAACGAATCTCCTTCTTAACATTGTGCCGTCTATTGCTGGCAGAGTTAAATGTGCTCGTTATAGCACGATAGCAATTTTTAGTAAATAAGTCCTATTAAGTGTTAACTGTGACAGGTGACTGACCTCCGGACGCGGCGAGCAGGCCGTGCGCGCGCAGCAGCGCCAGCAGCAGCAGCGGCAGCAGCGGGCGGCGCATGCCGCGCGACACCCCCGCGCCCGCGCCGCGCCGCCGCTCGCCCCTGCGCTCGCCCTCACCTGCAACAAACAACAACATACATGTAGATATGTAAACTAGAAATATATATTTTTATATTGAGGACAATCAAGATGAGTTAAAGATGAGGTAAGCGGCCGTGAGATCCAAATATGAAATTATTTTTTTACAACATTATTGTCATACATTTAATCGTAAAATATAGAAAATATTTGACCCACCCTCATCTTCTACCTCTCCCCTCCCGTATGTTGTACCCACCCCCCAATTAGGACTCCGAAACAAACTTTTCCAATACTTATCAAATTCTATTCTAATCTACAAACACTATCATTTACAAATAACTAATTTAATATCTATTTTATAGAATTTAATAAAGATGCAAATAAAGCTATAAACATTGAACACAAAAGATTCCGCCAATACACCGCGCCGCACGAATATTTCACACCCCACTCGTCCCAAACAATAAATGGACCTCTCCCATACAATTTTTAATCACGCAAAATAAAGGCGTTTATTAAAAACGTGAACGGAACACGCCGGAATATTCAATGAAAGCGCGCACCTCCCGATATTAATAAAATTGAACCAAAAGAAATTAGTAATAAAAGTTGATTGTCCACACATCGGTCGGGACTTGGCGAAGAGTTTCAGGACACATTTTATACTGCTTTTTGCATCCTGTAAACATTATATAACTTATTGCTCGCCCTCACAGTAACCCAGCCAGACTCCTGAAACAAGGTCCGGAGCAACCATCTGGCCAAGCCCGTCCACTTACACTTACGTACTTATGTGGCCAACACAACGAAAGATGGAGCAAGTGCGTTTTAGCTTGGAGACCACGTTTGGGCAAGAGAAGCGTAGTAAGATCTCCGAAGTCACGCAACTTATGGGTCAGGAAAGTCACGACCTACCCGAGTGGATGTTTTTAGAGAGGCATATGCCCAACGGTAGGCTAAGGAATGCTGTTTTTTTTATCTGGTCTGAGCAACATAGATGCAAACCTTTTATAAAAATCTTCCACACGAGCAGGGCTACGTGCGTCGACTAGCTATATTAAATTAGCCACTATTATTATCAAAAATCTTACAACCTGCCATATTTTTAATGGTGCTGTAATTAAATTACGTCTGTTTAGTTGTTAAGGATATTAAGTTTGTCAAAATAGACCTACAAAGTATTGACGACTACAAAATCTTTTAGAAACATAAAAAGTTACGAACGAAATAAAGTTTTATAGAATCACTGTTTCAGTTTGCTTTGCAAGTAAAAATAAACGGGTTTTCTGTAATCAACAATAAAAATATATTGGTTCTCTTAAATAAAGCCTACCAAAGACAGCTCGTTACTAACAAAATAACATTTACTTCAATTGAAAAACAAAAAATGTACGAAGAAAATCGTCAGCATTTATTATTTGTAACTATATTTTAACCCTAAAAAGGCTTACAATTTTATTGTACGATATTGCACGAATACGTACTTTTCGCTTCAAAAAGAGAAAAGCTATTTTCGATCACGAACAAACTCAATCGTTCTTTGATACAACCTATTCAATGTTGATAAAACCATGTAAAAAGAATCTTAAAACGTTTTTTCAATAACAACGTAACCAGTTCTTTTGAGGGATTCAACATAACTAAATATAAAATATTCATAACGTTAAATAAACATTGTCAAATGTCTATTTCAATTCAAATACACTATGTTACCTAGTCTTTATTTCTTTAGATAGTTTTCCCTTGTTGCAATGAAGAATTTTCACTATTTTTATTGTTACCTTATCACGGGAAACGGAACGTGTCTGTCAAAAATAAAAATAAAAGTAAAATGTCATCTGTCATGAAAAAGGCCCGCCATTACTTGCTGTGATTGCTCTCGTGATAAAAAGGGTTAGACGCGTTCCGGTATAGCAAAACCAACGCGAAAATAATGTTTATAGTGAATTGAATTGATGTTGTACGGTGTCAACATCAATTCTTGGAACATGATCCAATGATACCCCCTTAGACATAATCAGTAATAACACGCTGAAATGAGACGGTAACTAATACTTCTTGATTACTCCAAAAAATAATTTATTAAACCAAAACAGCGCCCTTTCACTCCTGAACTTACCCAACTCAAGAACAAAAACTGTCTCCCGACGAATATAAAGCGACAATTGTTATCGCCCCCAATATCTAGCCTTTTAAAATAAACCAACGGCTAAGATAAAACTTGGGTGCTCCATTCATTAGGGGACAAAGGGTACCTGTCCCCGAGGGGCGCAGTCCCTGGAGGAGGGGGATACTGTCCTTGCGGCGATTCGATCTTTGTTTTTTTTATACTGTCTATGGCAAATCTACGGTTCGGTTGAAAGAATCTTAAAGTATCACCAAACTAAACGATCGACTGTCGATCGACATACCGGTACCGGTTGTTGAAGCTGGGAAATCCCGGTTTAAGGGTTGTGGAGCACTTACGTAACTCCACTGGTGTTGAATATGTCTATGAGCAGCAGCAATCACTTAGTTACGAACAGCAACTGATCAAAGTATACAAATTGTCAAATTTCTCCAACCGACTCTCATCTTACTGCCATACACATTAGGTTGAATATTCATTGAGGAAATTTGACATGTTGTGGTAACCTGATGTGTGACTGACTATACCATCAGATGATCTGTTTGCTTGTCGGCCTATCACGTAAAGGAAAAAAAAGGTTACATTTTTTAAATCATTTTATCACGTTCTAAAGAATACTCCTTACCTACTACAAAAAAAAAAAGATTACATTGTCATAAAGTTAGTTTGATAATACAAAGTACAGAGTTTTCTATAACTTTTTAATCCCACATTATAGCATAAAAAGCCGTCAAAAGAAATAAAACACCCCTAACTTTATGTAGGACGGACAATAATTCTCACTTACACACACCTCTTGAGAATCGATATAAAAAAATATTATCCACCACTTCTCAGGAACTCTAATGGTGGTCAGACACGCACTTAAACCGCTTATATTCGATTAGGCCGAGACAAAAAGGTCCTATCGAATAAAAGAGAGCAAGGATAGGGGCTAAGGGCCATCAATTTTCATAGAGAAAGTCCGAATGGGACCTTTCACATCACTAATATTCGAGTATTGAGAGTTTGAAAGTCGAAGGCAGCAATATGACCTTGGAGGGACGGTGGCTAGTGGGTCTCAGGACAGCCAACACTTTGTACCTACACTTTCGATTCTTTTTTGAGAAATTGTGTCAGCCCAGATCCTAGATTCGTTCTTGACACCCCGTACTTGAGAAAAAATTTAACATCATTGGTTTTATGCCTAGCATGACTGATGACCTCCAGTAGGTGGCGCAGGACCGAACTGAATAGAGGCTCTTATTATCAGAGACCAAGGCTCATTTGACTACTTAGTTAGGTTTTATGCCCGATGTTGAATATTATCATTTACAAATTCAAATCTTCCAATAACCAATCTTCCAATATTGAGTTTTAGGGTTCCATACCCAAATGGCAAAAACGGAGCTCTATATATATATATCTCACTTTTTTGAAACTGTTAAAGTATAGGTATTATTGAAACTTAATAAGTAGGTATAGACTACTGGCCCGTGTTAAAAAAAATGATGGGTCATTTGAACACCAGATGACCTATGTAGAACGATATAAGAGCATAAAATAATAAGATTCAGCATTATGCCGTCACTTGTAAGCTGTCCAACTGAGTGCAGGTGAGAATTCAAAAGTACAGGTAGAGTGGGTATATTTTGGTCAGTTTGTGAACTAGATTACGAATTTTGACTATTGTCCGGTGGCAAAAGTTACAAGTGGTGACCTTTTTTTTTCTAGGAATTGTATTCCAAATTTTTTTTATCAGCATACATGTAATATATTTTTAGCCATAATAGCAAATCAAAATAACAAATATAAGTGTTGGTATAAGCAAAGATATTACTTTTATCCGTTACAAGAATTTAGTTTCGCAAGGACGATATTACTATGGATTCGGTCCAATAATAATAACCTCTACTCAACCTCTATTGATCCCCATGTCAATACCACATCTCAGATCTCGAACCACGTGCGCCCAAATCAAACAACCATATAAGTATATAAGTTCGTAAAATCTGCTCTTTCGATTCCGCGGGATACGTGCGTGAACTTACATAATTATCCCGGGCAAAGTCGTCCGGGGCAAAAAGGACAAATAGCCAGGATTATTAGCGAACTTTCGTCTTTTGTTACGCGGTAATGGTAGACATTTGCCCGCTTTTTGCCGGGAGACCAACGGGAAATCGGCGAATCTGTACTTATGTGCGTGCTCGGAGAGGTTTTGGGGCATAACTCGTTTTTACGATTTAAATAAATTTGGACGTGATAAAAAGTGTTGCAGTAAAATATTCCCGCGCGTGTCTCGGCGGAAATTCGCATTTTATTGCAGCACAGAAAATATATTTCACGGGGAAATTCTGTACCATTTAAGGTAATTCTACTTCATGACAATTACGAGTGTATGCTGGGAGTAGATAGAAAACGACTGGCAAAGGTCTACTACATTATGTAAGTTTGCCTTGCCTGTTGGAGAGCTATGCTTCGGTATGAATGAGCCGGGTCGACCGAAGTGATACCATGGCCTCACAGAAGACTGGTGTAAAACGCTTTTGTTTCGTCAAATTTGTCGCCCAAGTCTCAGCCTGAAAATCAGCGCTGCAGTGGTTACTGGCTGCTGCAGCAATTGCTGAGGCTGCGCCTTGTTGGCCACTGACCACAATGTTTTTGTTGTTATTTTTGCTGTGTCTTGTTAGTTCGTCCACACACTTTGCTATATACTGCTGTATGTACTATGTTATTTAGCGTACTCCTTCTTCAGCGCACTACGATTCCTCTGGCGTTGCGGGTGTCTACGGGTGGCGGCAATCGCTTACCATCAGGTGAACCGTCTGCTCGTCTGCCACCTATCACATTTAAAAATGCTCTTATCAATATTATCCATATAACTTGCTTCAACATAAAAATCCACTGAATCACGAACAGTTACTCTCCCAAAAAAATCCCATTGCGCAATAAAAGTATTGTACAAAACCGAATTCCGTGCAAATAAAACCACTGAAGGTACTAATTCAGCCACACACGTGATCAGATTTATGGAGTGAACGGCCGACTGAATGACTGAGTGAACAAGTGAGTGAGTGACAAAGAGGGCCACACTCAATCCGCTAATGGCGCTCGCGCGTCTGCTTTGTGTTCGGAGTTGGGCGAGTGCTTCTAATTCCACCATTACCAATATGCCATACGCATTAAACGTTAATTGGAATAGGTTTGTACTCTTAATATGAAAAAGCTGTGTTTGTAAATCCTACTACTATTATAAATTCACGTAAAAACTACTGAATGGATTTGAATGAAACTTTACCACAATATATGTAGCTTATACATCAGAATAACACATAGGCTACAATTTATAAAAATATATTGTGTGGATTGTCCAAAATATGACGGTAAGTGTCAATAATTAACTCCACGCGTACGAAGTCGCGGCGACGACGTAAAAAGTCGGAGCGACGTAAAAAGTTACAAAAAGGGAATCAATGTTTTTTTTTTTATATGTCTGTCTGAAACAGATTAGCAGGTAGGTAGTAAGAGATGATTGTTTCAATTTACGAGTACAGTTACTAGGAAACATCTAATAAAAATGTAAAAAAATTGTGCGCTTAGGCACAGAATAAATAATAGTATGCGTTAAGTGCACTGAATATATTTTTCTAAAAATAACTTGGGGCGATTAAAAAAGTATAGTCCGAGGCAAGAAAGTGTAGTTATGACCTTGAGTGCGCAGAAACCAATTTTGATAGAAAGTCTTCTTTTTTACAAGTGTGCAAAATAACGGTCATCGCTAAACTTTCGTGCCTCCAGCTATAACAGGACGTAAATCAATGTTCTTTTTTACTTGTGTGTCTGTCTAAAAGCGTAGCTCTCCCACTGTTAGTCTCTGATCTGATCAGAGAGGTTACTCTGATCACGCAATAGTTCATGGTCGGCGTTGTCCATTTACCATCAGGGTCCTCAGAACTCAAACTTAGCTAGTCTTCTCCCACAATATAAATAAAAGAACATTCTATAACCTCATTCGGCGTTCACAAACACTGCCTACTTCTTTGACAGGGAACTTCCTAAGGCGCCAGTAATCCGAGGCTGCGAAATTTGCGTAATTCAATGTAAAAGTTTGGGTTGACGCATGCGACACCTACAGGCAAGCCTGGCAACCTTGTTTCGAGTTCGGAGGGATTTACATGGGACGATATCCATCAATCGATACGTATTTAAAAAATCTCGCCCTGTTAACGTGTCAATAAATTAGTAAAGCAGAGCCTGCAATTTATTTCGCCGAGTGTGTATGTGAGGATACCGGAGGCCTAAACGGGGGAAAGGGGGTCAAAAGGTTGGCAGCGCAATTGCGTGTGTGACTCCACTGGTATTGCTGGTGTATATGGGTGGCGGCAATCTTGCCATCAGGTCATCCGTCTGCTTGTCTGCCATTAAAAATCATTTTCTAAACCCAATACTTCACGCGGAATGCTGTCAAGCAATAAGGTATGCTGAACATGAACCACTGGTCTAGGGGGCGGTGCTATAATTGCTGAAGTTGCTGGATGCATCCATATATCCCCATTTACTTGATTGTCCCTACAGCAGCTGCGGCGGGAAAAAGGATTAGAAGGTCAGTTTGTCAAGCTACACTAAATAGATAAGCCAAGTTGCTAACAGCCACAATAGAAAGTCAATTGTTTTTGCCTTTAAAAAGACGTTTAGGTCATACAAACTTAACCGAAAAATATCAATATCAAAATATTAACTCTCAAACAACCAGTTATTACACAACTTATTACAATATCCTTTAGGTTCAAAATAATAGCATAAGCTGTGGTTTTTTCAAACAAATAACTGACAACACCGTGAAACCATTCACACGAATCATCACCCCGTATATTGTGACAACAAGATCCCATCAAAAACAAGCAAATCTAATTTGGCTTACTGCTATTGACTTGCTGTTGAGTCGATAATTGCACGAGATACTCGCGAGGTGACGGGTGATTCTCAAATCAAATTCATCGCAGCTCAAGGGTGTTGATGTTAGGGGAAATCTTGACGTGTAGTCTACCCAGAGGGCCTGATTTGAAGCAGGCGACGATTGAATCGGATTTTTCTTCTCTTTCAAACGCGCTGTGCATGCTTGTGTATGAATGCGAGAGTTATATTCACATTTGTTAAGGGTCGGCTTCATTATAAGCCACCGAATTTATCTGTTTTATTTGTATGAATATTTTAATTGTGTATTGAAAGATTTTTAAGTATTGCTCTTTATTGCTTAGCTTATAGCGCAGCTGACATTAAACAGTAAATATAAAATACAAGTATAAGCTTACCTGGTCAATGTTAAATATCTGTATAAGTTTTAATCTAAAGGAACTTGTTGAACAGACAAAGCGACTGAGACAGTCAAACTTTGAAAAACGAAACTATCAAATCTGAGGGCTAATTCTCATGCACTCGACATTAAAGTCGATTTCAAGATTTGTATGGACGAATGTATGAAATAGCTAAATTCGACTTCAATGTCGAGTGCACCCGTGCACTCGACATTTAAGTCGTTTGTGTTTGAAGTGCATTGGTCTCCAGGCGTTAATTCGCATTATGTTAGGTTTCACATTAGCTTTTATTATTCTTTTAGACGCGCGTTTTTTGTGTGTCTGGTTATTCAAATAATCTTGTACACGACTTTTTTCATTGTATAATTTATTTCGAAAAAGTTTTGTAGTAGCATACCGACATCTAGAAGACTAAACTTACGGTCCATTAGTAACAAATAAGGTACACTAACAATTTCTAATGGTTCCTTTACGGCCCAAGATTAACTCTCGCCTCCAAAACGGTAACTTAATCGGCTTATTTAGATAAAGAATTTGGCCGCGTAGAGAAGCTTACGCTAAGTATTATTTCACGGCTCATTACACCCAGACGCAAAGTTAAGCATTTTGCTTATTATTCCGCGAAATTACTCGAGCTTCTCGAATTACATTACACTTTATGGAGCTTAAGTGGTTATGTAACCTTGGAGTAGATTGAGACATATTTGCCTTAAACGCTGAATTTTATTAAGATCTAATTAACTTTTAGTTTAGTACAGTGAATTCGGTTATGTTACCTTTTGTATGGCAAGACTGAGTCCGTACTTGAGCGTCACAAGCAGGAGTTAACGTGTCACAAATGAACATGATGCGATGGATGTGTGGAGATACGCAAAAGGGCCACGAAACTTGCGCATACGAGGCATCCTTCAGATGACATCGCTGACAAACTGCAGAGTCGCATTAACACTGGTATGGCCATATTTTGCATAAACCGGAAAACAAAAACCAAAACCGTGCGAAGAGGACTCGTAAAAGGAAAGCTAGTTTCGGGCTGCGAAGTGACAGCTTGGGACGCAACTGGGACAAAACGCTTAGATATTGATGATTTAAGGTTCTATTATTGATTCCACTGCAAGAATATAGGCCTTTTTTATTCGCTCACTTAAGTTGTACGCCAACCTCATCCAGGTTTTTTTCCACTTCTCTGTTTAGATCATCAGGTCATCTGGTCGTTAGACATCTTGTGTTTTCTATCCATTGCTATTACGACCAGTGAGCTGGATTAGCTCCAACATTTGTTATTATAAAACAAAATAAATATCTTATAAGAAAACATTTCTGACCATCAAGGTCTCATATCAAAAGTGGGTATATTCGTAGCATTAGGAATTTCATAAAAAATGTCCATGAAATAATATATTATCTCTTTCCGGCCACTTTGTCCTGCAGTAAAATATGTTCGCCATAAATTGAACATCTAATAAAGGCGAACATATTCTGTAAAACCCCCCATTACATGCCAAACAAATTTAGACTATAGACGTTTGCTGGACAAGCAAAAGGCAACATTAAGCTAGTCTCAAGTAAATGTAATTCAAATCGACTATCACAAAAAACAACTTTGATTTAAATCTAAATATGTGTGTGTTGTGACGAGATCAACAGTTGTTTTTTTTTATGATATAGGTGGCAGACGAGCCGACGGATCACCTGATGGTAAGCGATTCCCGCCGCCCATAGACACCTGCAACACCAGTGGTGTCAAGTGCGCTGCTTACTTTTTGACCCCCCCTTCCCATTGATTGGGCCTCCGGTACCCTCACTCACGCAGCGAAACACAGCTGTGGCGGAAAGGTTGTGGCGGAAAGGTGCTTGAGTCGTTTACAGGCTCCCACGAGTGAAACGACGATCTAGTGAAGGTTGCGAGCATGCCTAGGATGCGGGTGGCACAAGACCGATCTGTATGGAGAACATTGGGGAAGGCCTATGTCCAGTAGTGAACGTTTATTGGCTGAAATGATGATGATGATGTGTTTGTCACCCTGCAGCATGTCTCATGATCCAGGATTTGGGATCTAGTTATTACAATAAAGCATCTGACATCTGATCTTTGCCACCATTGAGACATTGGAATCAGTCCTACTAAATCGTTGCATGTTCAAAACCATTACCTCAATCATAATTATAGGTAACCCACCGTTTGAGAAACTACCCGAAACGTGCAAATTATTCAGGCGCAATGTTCTACCTAGTCACAAAATAATCACAGCGCCACAGAGCAAGTTCATCGAGTTCAAAAATTTCACACTACTTACAATTTTGCTATTGCATTGGACAGCATTTTTCTCGACTGTGGCTCTGCATTTCCGTCGCACAGTGCATCATCTAATTACGGCTTGGCCCGTAAATTACACTGCACCGACGCTTTAATAACAAAACTGCACTCTAATTAAGTACATAGCGCCCGAATTTCTCTCTGGCGCGCGTTTTCGGAAGATGCAGTAGAGCAGATTCACTATGTTGATTGGGGATGTGGCACACTGAAAGGATATCATCTGTTCTCCAATGTTTCAGGGAAACCGTCGAAAACAGACCTTTCAAAGAGGCACACTTTCACAAAATTTCGGTCACAAAAGGCACACTTATTTAACCGTAGGAGGTCATGGGTGGTCATGGCTCTTATGTATGTATGTTTTGCAACCATGATTTCTCCTACATCCAAGGCGCCTCATCCTATTGCCTATTAAGAGTCGGAGTTTTTTTATGTGATAGGTGGCAGACGAGCAGACGCATCATCTGAATGTTAGCAATTGCCGCCGCCCATAGACACTTTCAACACCAGAAGAGTCACAACTGCGCTGCAAACCTTTAACCCCCTTTCCTACCAATTGGGCTTTCGGTACCCTAACTCACTAGGCAAAACACAGCTCAGGCGCTGCTTCACGCCGGTCTTCTGTGAGTGAAGTGAGCTCTCCCACGTAAAATGGGTAACTACATTGGTAGATAGATAGATAGATACTCTTTATTGCACAACACATTACAGAACATAATGCTAATAATAATTTCCAAAGTAGTATGTTTCCAAGGTAGTATGTTATTTTTAAATTACTTGTTCAAATATCTCTTGAATATTTTAAACCCTCACTATTCGACTTCTATCACATTTTTGTCATAAAATGGAAAGCGGATCTTCCATTTGTAGATCTGTAAATCTGTTGGTCATACTTCCAGTGACCAGAAAAAAATATGATGATTTATTCATTGCTTTCCCTTCAGAATGTTGTTTCATATAGTTCAAATAATCTGACCCGCGTGTTTCCGAGAATATTATATACTTAGGTAGGTAAGTATAAAGTATGAGTTACCGCCCAAGGCTCAGTATGAAAATCGGTATTGCAGCGTCTTCGGGTTGCCGCAGCAAATGCTGAGGCTGCGCCCTATTGGCCACAAATTGTAATTTCATGTCCTAGTTTTGTTCTTTTTATGTTCCATATTTGTACACTGTTGTCCTATTTATTTTGGTCAAAAAAATGCTGTCTTATCTTTTTTTTTTTTTTGCCTAATTATGTCCTATGGCTACTGTTAGCAGTACTCAATCATCATCATCATCATTAACATTGACTAAGTAATGAGTACTGCCTATGTCTAGCAGTGGACGTCTATTGGCTGAAAATTTCAGCCAATAGACGTCCACTGCTGGACATAGGCAGTACTCAATACTTACTCAATATTTTTTTGCATTCCACAAAGTACTATAGTAAGAGCTTGTCCAGATGACGCGTTTAATTCGCGCGTTTTACACGCGACTTGAAGTTCATTGCTGTATGCGCTCTAGGTTAGTTTACAGAGGTTCTTATTAAAGAGCAATGAACAACAATCAGCGTGTAAAACGCCCAAATTAAACGCGTCATCTGGACAAGATCTAAAGTGGTAACATATTTTAATATAATTATAAACTCTCAAATCAATCAATTCAACTGGTGTTATAACCAAGAGCGTTCATCTCTTCTATAAACTTTTAAAAAGTAGCGTCTCATAGCGTCGCTTGCGCAGCGCCGCATCCCCAACATCGGGTCGAGCGCAAACGAAATTGATGTGGCCTCGTGGCGTATCGCGTCAGTCTGCGCTTCAGCGCTTTATTTAAATGTATGCAGAGCGCTTGATACCCCCACGACGGAGGCGTTCGGAGTATATTACAATTTACTAGTTTCATTACTGCTTTGAAGCTGCCAAATTGCACGCTATTGACGGGGATATTATTAGTAAATGATATACTTGGGGTTCTCACCCCGGTTTTGGCGTAAACAGAAGCCAAATGTTTTGGATTTGGGACAGATCCCTGGATATAAGTGAGTAATTATGTTTTCATTTTCAAACAATGTGTCCAATCAAATCTGGCAATAATTACTTTAATTAATAGCAGTTTTGATTAGTGTAGCAGTAGTTTATTGGGTATACAGACTATACAGCTAAATATTCGTGTCCGCTTATCGACCGAATCTACTAACTTTTTGGAGCGAGATAAAAAACGGTTTAGCATCACTTCACACATAACCTCACCTGTTCTACTAATTGTAATTTATATTTGTGCATTGAACTTGCTATTAATATACCAAGACATAGCATTTGGTGTTACTGCTGCATCAGAGACGTCGATTAACTTTTAGTGTTACTTAAGACACAAATATTGACCCCTATTTTAAAACGTTTATAGACTTTCCTTAATTAAGATAATGATCATTTAGGTTAATTGACGTCTCTGAATGTAGCAGTTAGTAATCTATGTATGGAATTAGTAAGCAGTGCAAAGCTTTTGTAATGTCATAATATCACATTAATTCAATCATTTGAAAAAACAAAGAGTTATTTTACTCCTCTGTATAATTCCATTCGTTTCTTGAGACGGCAACTAAAAAGAAACTTCTCATAATAAACTTTAACTAATTCATGACTATTCTCTTTTTAAAGAAAAACTTTTTACATTTGCATACTAAAGTAAGATTGTTGTTTATTTATAGGGAAAACTTTGCTTTCTCCCTTAAGTAGGAGGCTTTTAACTAATTACCGCTGGAAATGTGAATCACCGTTATGTTTTACTAAGAATTTAAAGGCTAATTTAATGATGAGTTTCGTAAACTTTGTCGGTCAAATTCAGTAGAATTACAAAGGCCAATGGTTCAGTCCGATATTATCTGGTGGTCAATAATTTGTCAAAAATATTTTTTTCACAACATCTCATACATTGACCGGACTCCGTAAGCTATAGCTGAAGCACTTGTATTACAGATATCAGACAACAGTAGAAACACGAATATAATACTTAAATTCAATCGTTACACCGAGACACAGAACAAAAGACAAGAGTTCATCACACGTATGTTTGCCCAGGGTAGGGATCAAACCCAACCATAACTCGGGTTTGTGATCACCAATCCGCATTTGACAAGCATGGTGATTAAGCTAATCCCTCATATATGGGGAGGTGTTTGCGTGCCTGTGCCATGCAGTGGGACAGCATATAGGAAGATATTTTACTTACTTTCAATTCCTTTGCAAATCACAATCTCGACTGGCCGGATGGTGATGTATTTGGTAGTGACCCTGCCTCATACGCCAAAAGTCGTGGGTTCCATTCCCACCCTGGACAAACATTCATGCGATGCACACGTCTTGTGCTTGTTTAGTATCTGGGCTTAATATTATGTATTTTAGTATTACATTTGTATTTCCTCTGTTGTCTGTTAACTGTAATTAACACAAATGCTTAAGCTATTTAGTACGGAGTCAGGTCAATGTATGAGATGTTGTGTGAATTTATTTCTTTTCTTATTTATTATGTACTTATTGCACCAATTGTTACTCATATAACCTGAGACTAGCGTAAATAAATACGTACAGAAGTAGGAATAAGATGAAGTGCCAGGCGAAACAAGAGTTTCTCACCGGCGACTACTCCCGTTTCCTTGTACATATCTCCAGATTATTGTCTCAAAACTTCCAGTTTCACTCCGTGTTTTGCATGGAAGGTGGAGCGACAAATCTTATATTTGCCAGTCGTAACTTTTATTTACTTCCTCTTGGAAGGAGTCCAACACAATTTATTTTAATTTCTGGCTCCGTTTAAAAGTTTTCACTGCAAATGATGGGGTTCCATTCATTTTGGACTGCATTGTGTTTATAAATGAAAGTTTTTTTTTATTTTTTTTTGTGATAAGAGGCAGACAAACAGACGGATCACCTGATGGTAAGCGATTGCCGCCACCCATAGACACCTGCAGCGCCATAGAGTCACTACCAACTCCCTTCCCCCTAATTGGGCCTCCGGTACCCTCACTCACTCGACGAAACACAGCGCTGGCGCTGCTGTCCGTGGTATCCCCGGTCGAGCCGGTCTATTCATGCCGAAGCGTGGTTTTCCCACGCTTAGAATGCTGTATGCGGGTCTCCTGATATCACCTAACCGTAGTAGCAATATAAAAAATCATTTAAAATTTGGCGGATGAAAAATAAGCCAAACGAACAATATGAAATATCAAGCGAAACCCACGGACGGAACTAACTTAGTACAAGTCTATGAGAACAAACTGCATTGGACGTTTCTAGTGCATTTACCCTGTCCGCTATCAATAAACGTCTCGCAGAACATTAATTAGAGCGGGCGCTCGCTCAGCTTGCTCCGCTCACTTCGCTCACTTCGCTCAGCTCTCAGGTGCAGCCGCGAACTCGTGAATAAGTGAATGGATGTACAATGCAATGGGGTAAACACGGGTAAAGTAATCGAGGCTGGCCGCAGAACATTTGGAATTCGAATGGAAGCAAAACTGATACAAATGCAAGTTACTAGGGCAACTGTGTGGGTGAGATTGCATCGGTAAATCATAATATACATTTTTTATGTGATAGATGGCAGACAAGCAGATGGGTCACATGATGGCAAGCGATTGACACCGCACATAGACACCTGCAACACCAGTAGAGTCACAACTGCGCTGCCAACCTTTTACCCCCTTCCCCCAACGCTCACTTACTCGACGAAACACAGCACAAGCGCTGCTTCACGCCGGTCATCTGTGAGGCCATGGTATCACTCCGTCTCGAGCCGACCCATTCATGGAGAAGCGTGGCTATACACCACGTGATTGGTGCAAGAAGAGCTGATTAATATTTTGTATTTTTTTGTATTTTGTATTTTGTACACCACCCAAAGACACTTACTTGTTACACTAGTGGAGTTACAATTGCGCTACCAACTCTTTCCCCTTCCAATTATTAGTATTAATGAGTCTATGAAATGTAATTAAATTTTATGTTTTCTTCAATTGTTGACATTATTTTGATATACTTTTTTATGATTAATTTTTGTATTTATTTGACTTAACAAATTTAGACGAGCGACGCTGTCTCTCTGTTATTGCATGCCGAAAATATCAGTTAAATTTGAGAAACTTAATAATAAATTGATGTACCTATTGTTACCACATTTACCGCAATAAATTATTTCTATTCTATTCTATTCAACAAAGCTTGAAAAAGAAGACGCCATGTTTTTTTTTTATTAGACTATAGGCCAACGCTTGACCACAATCGCACCTGATGGAAAGCGACGATGAGGTCTAGGATGACACGCGTTTGCCTAGAAGATGCCTGTTCACTCTTGCCTTAAAGATAGCCAAGTTATAGTGGTCGGGAAAAACAGACCTCGGCAGGGAGTTCCACTCCTTATGTTATGGACACTTCATGTTAAAATTTTAAAAACTATATAAAAATATGGCTTCGGGCAAATTTGGAAACACAAACCCAAATATGAATCGCACCAGTCCTTAGTTTTCATACAATCTCGTGCCGCTCACCAGTTATTCGATAGCCTCGGTATAGTGCACAAAAACATTTTTACTTGTAATGAAACAATACAGACTGAATATTTTTCTTTCAGGTAGTCTCTTTGTTGATATTTCACGGAACGAATAGATGGACTACAGAAAAAATAAAGGATCGCTCTTGGAATACATTTGTGAATTGAATTGGTATTCGGGATTCCATTTCCTGAAGTGGTTAAAATAAAATTTAAATAAACTGTATCTTTCAGGATATATCTGAGAATATTTACAATCGTTTAACCATGTGTTCTATCAAACAGTTTGAGCAACATTTGCTCAAATACTTTTTTCAATTCTCCATACAAATTACCATGTGACATGAACGACTTTGTATGAAAAGTAGTTTATTTTTTTTATGCGAATTTCCAAAAGTTTTATTACAAATATTGTTTAGAATAAATAAATTTAAAATTTAAGACTTTTGTATTTCTTGTTTTTTCGTGATAAGAGGCAGACAAACAGACGGATCACCTGATGGTAAGCGATTGCCGCCACCATAGACACCTGCAGCGCCATAGAGTCACTACCAACTCCCTTCCCCCAATTGGGCCTCCGGTACCCTTACGCACTCGACGAAACACAGCGCTGGCGCTGCTGTCCGTGGTATCCCCGGTCGAGCCGGTCTATTCATGCCGAAGCGTAGTTTTCCCACGCTTAGAATGCTGTATGCGGGTCTCCTGATATCACCTATCCCTAGTAGCAACATAAAAAAAAATATGGCGGATGAAAAATAAGCCAAACGAACAATATGAAATATCAAGCGAAACCCACGGACGGAACTAACTTAGTACAAGTCTATGAGAACAAACTGCATTGGACGTTTCTAGTGCATTTACCCTGTCCGCTATCAATAAACGTCTCGCAGAACATTAATTAGAGCGGGCGCTCGCTCAGCTTGCTCCGCTCACTTCGCTCACTTCGCTCACTTCGCTCAGCTCTCAGGTGCAGCCGCGAACTCGTGAATAAGTGAATGGATGTACAATGCAATGGGGTAAACACGGGTAAAGTAATCGAGGCTGGCCGCAGAACATTTGGAATTCGAATGGAAGCAAAACTGATACAAATGCAAGTTACTAGGGCAACTGTGTGGGTGAGGTTTCGTGATTGGTGCCGAAAGAGCTGATTAATTATCACATTTTTTTTATATATAAGATGGGTTTGCACTTGACCTCATCTCACCTGATGGAGAGTGACAATGGGGTCTAAGATGTAGCGTGATTTTCCCAGAAGAATCCTATTCACTCTCGACTTAAAGACACCCAAATTGTAGCTCTCTGGAAACACAGAAGCCGGCAAGTTGTTCCATTCCTTAGCATGAACATGATAAGAATTTGACAGTTTTACACCATCCAAAGATACTTGTTACACTAGTGGAGTTACAAGTGCGCTACCAACTCTTTCCCCTTCCAATTATTAGTATTAATGAGTTTATGAAATGTAAGATTTAATTTTATGTTTTGTTCTATTGTTGACATTATTATTTCGATTAACTTTTTTTATGACTATTTCTTGTATTTATTTGAATTAACAAATTTAGACGAGCGACGCTGTCTCTCTGTTATTGCATGCTGATAATATTCGGTTAAATGTAAGAAACTTGATCATAATTGGTGTACCTATTGTAACCACATTTACCGCAATAAATGATTTCTATTCTATTTTATTCTATTCAACAAAGCTTGAAAAAGAAGATGCCATGTAATTTATTTATTTGGGAAACATACAATAACATGATACTTAAGGTTACTACGAATATAAATAACACATAAATCAGCAAAGTTTCCACAGTAATGTTGTACATAAAACTGAGCATAATTTGAAAAGTACTTACTTATAATGTCTATGGATATGTTATGGACACTTCATGTTAAAATTTTAAAAACTATATAGAAATAGAAATAGAAAAAATCTTTATTCAAGTTAGGTCCATACAGAACTAATATATATAAAAAGAGAAATAATAAACATGGCCACAAAATTTTTATTTGGCCACGCGCCCAAACTTCTCATTTAATAACTAAGCATCGGGAAAATTACTTAGCCTTTAATTAACTGATTCATCTTCTTTACAACGGCAACTAAAAATGTTAAAGAAAGCATCAAGTGAATATCCACAATTAATTTAACTTGTCCTTCTGATTTATATATTGCAAACTAATTTACTAACTCAGCCACGGAATTTGTAACTCATCACCATATTAAGTTTTACAGCTTCAATACAATGTCCTCAAAAATAATACATTCAAGCTTCAATACTCAACATCAAAATATTATAACTTAACATCTAAAATAATACTTCATATTCTTTTATCGAGAAAATAGCCACTGTACCTACGATTTGGCGCCAGTGCGTGACATGACAGCAACCGGCAAGCATCTGATCGGCCTAGCAATCAGACTGAAATTCGTAATGGCGCCATTGGAGGTAAAAGCACAGTGCTTGGACTGAAAAGAAAGCGTGGAAGGCCAACTTAAGCGCGAGCGGCATTAATAAGCCAGTAATACATATTTTCTTTTTCTTATAATTTCGGAATTACATACATATACGTGCTAATTTATTATTTTACTAAAAACGATACCAATAAAATTGATTTATTTTAATTGTGAGGATTATGAGATATATTTAAAAAATCCAGCTATGAAAACATAAAGGAATGCATTAACAATTTTTTGAGATGCGTAATAATATTTTTTACACGCGCCAAACAACAATAATTTTGCAATAAAAATCATTGTGATTTGTGGAAGAATATATGTAAAAAAAATATTAATACTTTCTTTCTTTCTACAATGATTAGTAAAATAAGGGATGTAAATTTTCACTAATACTCTCTCCCAACTACTGGCAAAGAATGCATACCCTGGGGAAATTATCTAAGAAATAGCATGTAATAGGCATAAATTAATGGGGTATGGGAACTATTTTTAGGTATCTTTTTTATATTTGATTTCAATACCTTTTACTATTTCAAGTAATCAATTTGAATATTTTTGTAATCAAGACAGTAGTTTGTTTTAATTAATTTTTAAACATTTTAAATTCAAGCGTATTTGTGACGGCACAAGTGCGCTACACCATATTAATAGTGTTACCACGTGCTTTTTTCCCCAAATCGTGGCAAATAAATTATATGTAAAATGTTACTTGTGGGCAAAATCCCTTTTAATCGGGGGAATTTTACATCACTGTCTGACAACATTCCGGCAAAACAAAAACATCGACCTTGCTATTTTAATGACGTATTGTAGAAATGAGGACCATCTACACGGTGATTGGTTATTTTTGATATGAGATGTCCAAATGTCACTAAACAACCAATAACGTTGAAGTTAGACCCCCGCCTAACAGTTCGCCATCTAGCGGAATTTCCAAACGCAATATATTTCCCCCACTTCATCTTAATACGGCAGCTAACAATAACTTCCATCCACTGCTACGAACTGCGTAGCATTTAGTGCTACGACGTAGCAGCGTAGCCTCGTAGCGGCTACATAAATGATCCTTAGGTTGTCTTTTGATTTTCTGTAAACGTTATTGGGGATATGGTGCATTACCTATTTACTTCACGTAATAACTATTGCATTAGCTGATAAGTAATAATTTAACACACTGAGTCCGCTTGTAACCACGGGTGCTGCAACGTAGCCAAAACTTCAAGCAGTCAGTACATACAATGTAGGTACTTCGAAATAAACGTCGCGTTAAATCCCGTTTTTATACTTTACAGTAAATTAACAAAGTCATGTAAATACAATTTTAAAATCTTTTTAAGTAAATAGTTTTATTTATCCTTTTAATAGTAAGTTTTTGTTACAGTTTTCCCTAACTCACTCGGCGAAACACAACGCAGGCGCTGCTTCACGTTTTCTGTGAGGCCGTGGTATCGCTCTATTGAACTGACTCATTCATGCCGAAGCGTAAGTATCTCTCCCTCCGATTAATAAATAGAACAAATTTAATTCTATCAACTCAAACAATCTCACAGCACTATGATCCTCCATCGCTCAGCATTCGCGAAGATAATGAACCGTTAGCAAAATGAACAACACATGCAGGCACGGCATTCCCGCATACCGCAGCCCGCATGCCCGCGTGCGCGAGCCCGCATCGGCACAATAAGGCATCCGCACTTTGACTCTTCAATTATGTCGTAGCTTTGAATGTTTGTGTTGTAATGAAGCGATGAGATAGCAATGAGATACAGAAGCAGTAATGAAGAGAATTTGTAATGAATTGAGTGAGTGAGGGTACTGGAGACCCAATTGAAGGAAGGGGGTTGAAGGTTAGAAGCGCACTTGTCTCTACTGGTGTAGTACTGGTGTGTACAGGTGTAGAGGTACTTATATTTATGCATCCTCGCGTTTAATAATAATAATAACAATAAATTCACACAACATCTCATACATTCCCTGACTCCGAACTAAGTAGCTTAAGCACTTGTGTTACAGAGTGTATAGTGTTTAATCTCGTTAGTATTAAGTACTTGTATAATGCAGCGCAAATGCTTCTTTTTAGTCGTGATGTATCGCTTTCCATGACTGTACCTTATGGAAAGCGATACAGCATCAAAATGATCTAAGCGTTCGTATCTCCCAAAATATTTGAAAACGTCATCCATATTAAATTCGGAACCATCAAAACGAGAAATCAGGTCACCAATTGCGCCATTAACCAGTTAATACTGGCACACCATAATTCAAAAATAGCCATCCAACGTCCAACCTAGCCATCGACAAAGCTTGTAAAAAAGTAAAAACGCCAAATCAAATGACGTCATACAGCCAC
Source organism: Cnaphalocrocis medinalis (assembly GCA_014851415.1). Taxonomy (NCBI): domain Eukaryota; kingdom Metazoa; phylum Arthropoda; class Insecta; order Lepidoptera; family Crambidae; genus Cnaphalocrocis; species Cnaphalocrocis medinalis. The sequence goes on from CM026279.1 coordinate 1,543,578, forward strand.
GTGCCTTAACCGCGGAATCCCGCTAAGCCCCAGGCTTCACACGCAAATTTTTCACCACCCGGCTCTTTGACCGGGTCAAATTCCCCGGATTTACCCGCCGGATTAAACCCTGGAACCAACTATTTGTAGTAAACAAAGCTGCTGATCGGATGCCTGCTGAATATTTCACCTGAACACAGGGTTGGCAATGTTGCCATCGATAAACAAAATAAATGCCTAACGTTTGAAATACTTAGTTTTAATAAGGATGGCCCACCCTCACTTTTTTCGACACTTAACTTAGACCAGTACCAATAGATGGCGCTTATAGTCGATTACATCGCGCATGTGTTTCGTGATTCGGTTTACTTATAAACTTTGACGTGAACCATGATATTTACTTCTTTATAAATAGTTGGGATCTGTTTCACAAGGAAAAGATAAAGCGTCATATATCACATAAATTATTTTGAGGATAAAAGTTGCGGTTTCTATCTGTCAAACTCAATTTAACACATTAACTTATAATGGACGCAAAGTGACACATAACGTTATTTGACAGTTGTGAAACACAACGACAGTGTTTATGGTAGCAATAGGTAGCATATAGCTTTTGTAAAACTTATGCAAAGTTATCTTTGTATAGTGTGGTGAGGTGTGCAAGTTTAGCAGCTCACATGCGGACTGTACATGAGTTTTGATTGAGTATGGCAATCGCTTATCAGACGATCTATTTGCTTGTCTGTCACATATCACAAAAATAAAGATGTGATAGGTGTTTTTTAGTACACAAATAGTATTTTTGTTGCACTACATATTACCTTATTAATAATTTAACCATTCAAAATATTTAATAGAGACATCATCACATCCACATCACATCCTTGATAATTTGCTGTATTATTCCTCTACCCCAAGGTTGTCTGTCGCTATTGGCGATAAGACCGCCGATATTGTATTTGTAAATTACCTTAAAAGCATTAAGTTATGTAATATTTTATGCAATAAAGAGTATCTATCCATTTATCGATCCATTATCCTAGTATCAAACAAAGGTTACGGCATAACGGTACCACAAACATTTGAAAACGTCATCCATATTGAATTCGGAACCATCAAAACGTGAGATCAGGTCACCAAATGCGCCATTAACCAGTTAATACTGGCACACCATAATTCAAAAATAGCCATCCAACGTCCAACCTAGCCATCAACAAAGCTTGTAAAAAAGTAAAAACGCCAAATCAAATGACGTCATACAGCCACGTGCCTTAACCGCGGAATCCCGCTAAGCCCCAGGCTTCACACGCAAATTTTTCACCACCCGGCTCTTTGACCGGGTCAAATTCCCCGGATTTACCCGCCGGATTAAACCCTGGAACCAACTATTTGTAGTAAACAAAGCTGCTGATCGGATGCCTGCTGAATATTTCACCTGAACACAGGGTTGGCAATGTTGCCATCGATAAACAAAATAAATGCCTAACGTTTGAAATACTTAGTTTTAATAAGGATGGCCCACCCTCACTTTTTTTCGACACTTAACTTAGACCAGTACCAATAGATGGCGCTGGGAGTCGATTACATCGCGCATGTGTTTCGTGATTCGGTTTACTCATAAACTTTGACGTGGACTATGAGATTAACTTCTTTATAAATAGTTTGGATCTGTTTCACAAGGAAAAGATAAAGCGTCATATATCACATAAATTATTTTGAGGATAAAAGTTGCGATTTCTATCTGTCAAACTCAATTTAACACATTAACTTATAATGGACGCAAAGTGACATATACCGCTATTTGACAGTCGTGAAACACAACAACAGTGTTTATGGTAGCAATAAGTAGCATATAGCTTTTGTAAAACTTATGCAAAGTTATCTTTGTATGGTGTGGTGAGGTGTGCAAGTTTAGCAGCTCACATGCGACTGTACATGAGTTGTGATTGAGTATGGCAATCGCTTATCAGACGATATATTTGCTTGTCTGTCACATATCACAAAAAAAAGATGTGATAGGTGTTTTTGAGTACACAAATAGTATTTTTGTTGCACTACATATTACCTTATTAATAATTTAACCATTCAAAATATTTAATAGAGACATCATCACATCCACATCACATCCTTGTTAATTTGCTGTATTATTCCTCTACCCCAAGGTTGTCTGTCGCTATTGGCGATAAGACCGCCGATATTGTATTTGTAAATTACCTTAAAAGCATTAAGTTATGTAATATTTTATGCAATAAAGAGTATCTATCCATTTATCGATCCATTATCCTAGTATCAAACAAAGGTTACGGCATAACGGTACCACAAACACCCAAACCCACCATAAATTTATCTCTTTCAATCAGCAAGCATTTGTGTTGGAACAGGAGTGAATCCACAACCCTTGCATCTCAACCGGTACTCAAATTACTTCTCCAAACAGGTCGTCATTAAAAAAAAACAAGATTATGTTCTAAGAGGCAACCCTACCTCCCTATCAGGGGTTCTGTAGTTTCCTCCACCGCGCCTGGGCACAAACATTGGGGCGGAATTAATCAGCCCTCTCTGTTATCTGTAATGTCTCCTGATAATATTGTAATGGATTGTTTGTGGAACAAAATACTTTAATGTGGATGAAATTTTCTGCCTGATATAACATGTTTTTGTAAAGGTACCTCGCCGTTTCTATCCAGGTAATTGTGGTAGCGCAAAGTTTTGCTAACGTATTGCGATCACCTTTTGTTTCGGTAAGGGTATTATATTACAAATATATTGTACGTTTTGTGATAATTATAGTAGCTTATAGTGATTGTTACATAACAATTGTAATCTCGTATAAATTGAAATCTTTTTTGCAAAATGAAAGTCAGTGCCACACTTTGTTTTAAGATGATATTTTAGTCGAATTTTCAAAAGTCATAGTCATTTTTTCTTCTTCTTTCTACCGATGGCATCAAGAATAAAAATTTCATGCTCGAAGATAAAATATATACTGTCCCACTGCAGAGCTTAATCACCACGCTTGCCTAATACTGACTGGTAACCGCATGGTTAAAAAAATATTCATAATGCAATACGAAACTCTAAAGACATTCCTCTTTATAATATTATTAGAGATGATTTTATTGGGGGCTGTATCTGCTATGAATATAAAGGTTCGTCAAAGGAATTCCCGGCATTGGGGAATATTAATTCTCTTTAAAGTTGGATGGCGGAAAGATAAAGGGTTATTCTGATTTACATTGCAGTAGACAAATAGTAGTTGCAAAAAATAAAACAATAAGGATTTCTCTTATACTAAGAGAACAATTTTATTCGAGACTGAAACAAATGAGTCGCCCTCACTATGTTTCGGAACGTAATTTTGTTATCAGTTGCAATCTGCGCCTATAGATGGCGATGGGTGTCGATTGCTTCGCGCTAGCCTGATCACCTCGTTTCGGATTAATTCAGGAAAATAGCCCTTAATAATTTAGTGTCTTTAATATTATGTACTACTAGTATTCCTTTCGAGTACCAATAGATCGCGCTGTATGCTGATTGCATCACGCAAGTTTTTTTGTTTTTCATTTACCTACAAGCTTTGTCTCTTTTTGTCTCTTTTAGCTTTAATGCCAACTAACTCTTTATAAATAACTAGTGACCCGCCCTCACTTCGTTTCGAGACATTACTTCCAATCTGAACCAATAGGTGGCGCCATGGGTGTTGATTGCATCGCGAAAGTGTTTGGTGGTTTCAGTTTATCTATAAGCCTAGTCTTGCTTTTAGAATTTACCTACCTCTTTATAAATACTATAGACTATAGATATAGATAGAAGATATAGATATATGGTATATCTTATTCCATATACAGATATCCAGAGCCCCCGGGATGACTTCATCCCAGCCTCAGCTGAGGACCCTCGTCACGAAGGGTTAAGGTCAGGTAAGGGATCGGAGTCAAGCGCGAGCGGGATCATCCGTGCACTGATCCGTGGTAAATTAAAAACATAATCGGCCAATGAGCCGGCAGTGGAAGGGTTGACTTTGTCCAGGCTTAAGGGTGAAATATGGCCCCATGTTTTGGTTTGTTTTTAACAATGGATACTTGTTCAGATACCCACACTTTGGGTTTATACAATATGTCTTTTTCCATTCGATTCCCAGATTTATGTCAAATACCATTATTTTATGATTATTTTTTTTAATGATAGTCGCATGAAGTATGATTAACAGACTTTAGAATAGAATCGTAGCGCAGCCCTAGATGAAAATAATGTCATCCTAAAAGATGCTTCGACTAATGGTGGCCAATTACAATAAAACGAGCTTAGAAGCGCGTCTGTTCCTATGTGATAGGTGGTAGAAGAGCAGGCAGATCACCTGATGGTAAGCGATAGCCGCCGCCCATAGAATATAACAGATCATACCGCGCATAGAATAGAACATGGTCCTCACAGGACACAAGAGCTCAAGAGAGTCACAAGTGCGTACTACGAGGCCGTGGTATCACTCCGGTCAAGCCGGCCGAATCATTATCGTAGCTCTCCCACGGATTTTCTTGCTTCCTTACTAGTAAATTAGTAAATTTACGTAACAGAACAGTAGTTGTTACCTAAAGCAACTGGAAAGGCGATACCCTAGCTGTACTGGCAACTACACAATGAAACACACTGTGTAGCTTGTTCTATTTGGGTATATTTTCTAAATGTCAGTTACATGTCTTATAGTTTAAAAAAATCACAATACTTGCGCGGGGCAAAAATGCACGCCGCCATCTGTGGCCCAATTTAGGGACTAACCTTTTGATAAAAGCATGCGTTCTAGACAGCAACCGACCGGTTAGAGATGAGCATTACGGTTTTTAGTGCCAGCCCAGCCTCGCAGACCCCCAAGCCGAAGAGACTATTGATTTAATTGTCGAGATTCTTGATTGATTATTATCGTAATTGAATTCTTCTGTCGCCAGCCAGCGTGTTTGTGTCGGATTGATTAATCATTGTTTACTTTGTCTATTTACTGGGTTTTAACGAGTTTTTTTGGTCGGGTTTAAGACGGAGTTTTTAGGGAAGTTCGTGCGTAAATTAGGTCAGCTTTTGTTTACGAGGTTGCATCTTAAACATGGAGGAGAGGGATTGGACCCTTATGTTTAGGGATAAAGTTTTGGAAAGTATTTGCATGTTGGCAAGAATAAAAATAAAAAGTTATTTTCACTAATTTACTTTACATCATTAAGTGTACTGCTTCCATGATTTAATGGCTAAGATCATCTACCTTAATTATTCATAAAGGTACAGGTTTAACAAATAACCTCAAGGCATGAATCGACACCCAGCGCCCTCTATTGGCGAAGATTAGAACTAATGGGGCGGATCAAAAGTCCTCTATAAAAATACCCTGGAAGAACCAAATTCAAATATTTTTTGTGTAAGGCGGCTTGCACATCAAGTTACTACAATCTGTCAAATTTCTTCAATCGAACCTCACTTTTATGTCAAACGTGTTTGGTTCAATATCAACTGAGGAAATTTGACAGATTGTAGTAACTTGATGTGCTGGCCACTGTACAATAGTTAAGAGATGTAAATGAGAGGGTTCCGTAGATTCAATCCGTTGGAAGCGGCTTGGAACGTTGGCAGCGCACTAATGAATGAATGAATGAGACCCATTTTGGGGAAGCGGGTTTAATTTTGCAGCGCACTTGTGATTCTTTTGGTGTCGCTGGTTTCTATCGGCGGCGATAATCGCTTACCATCAGGTGATCTAATTCAATTCAGTCACAAAAAAACACCCTACGCAGTAACCTTAATTATACTTTAAGCTTTTAATTTACAATTTCTACAATTTCTACTAACCCATGGACCAGTATGATCTTAATTAAAATGGTTTTGTTTTTTTTTATTAATCTATTTTCTTTTCTTCATCTTGGCGCTGAGAAAAATTGAATGATCGCGTCCAGAACATAGTAATAATCCCTTGCTCAGACGCCGCGTGACCTGACATAATCACGAGGCAAGTCTTAAGTACGCAACCGCTGTTGAACTCGGTGCAAGCGATAAGCGCAAGCGTGGATAGATAGATACTCTTTATTATACAATAAGTTACGGAACTAATGCTATGGTCTATATAAATACTCATACAATCTTGGCGGTTTTATCGCTAGTAGCGTAGATAACATAAAATATAACAATAAGGCGCTAAATCTAGTAAAACTGTCTACTGTAACAGTTTCAAACACGCCTCTTACACGCAAGTACAACTGTTTATCTTGTGCAAGTCATAAACGGAGGCGTAAAAATGATACAGTCAAACAACAAGACGCTAAAGCCAGTACACAAGCTGTGAACAGTTTAAACAACGTTTACACTGACTTTAGCACTTAGTACGTAACAACCACAGTTGAACTCGGTGCAAGCCATACGCGGAGGCGTGGAAAATACAAACAGTATTAACGTCGTAAGGCCCAGACAGCAGACACAATGGAAAATCAATTTATTTATGTATTATTTATCTATACTATACTATTAATTTATAAAGAGATAAATTCTATAGACATCGACAAGGCTTATAGGTAAACCGAAAACACGAAACGCTTGCGCGATGTGATTGGACACAGCGCCATCTATTGGCAGATTGCGGAACTACTGCCCCGAAAAGAAGAGAGGGCGGGCCAGTAGTTAATAGATAAAACAATAACAGACTGGCCCGATCGCGTATTTGGTTGGGACTCTGCCTCATACGCCAAAAGTCGTGGATATGATCCCCACTCTGGACAATCATCCGTGTGATGAACACTTGTGTTTTTTAAGTCTTATATATGAAGAAAATTAGAGTGTTTATAAAGTTACTAGCGGCCGCCCGCGACTTCGTCCGCGTGGAAAAGTAACTTTTTACCCCCCTTTTAACCCCTTACAACCCCCTTTTCGCAATAAAAAGTAGCCTATGTTCTTTCTCAGGGTCTAGATTATCTGTATACTAAATTTTATTTAAATCCGTTGAGTAGTTTTGGCGTGAAAGAGTAACAGACAGACAGAGTTACTTTCGCATTTATAATATTAGTATGGATTATTTATCTATACTATTAATTTATAAAGAGATAAATTCTATAGACATCGACAAACCTTATATACAAACAGAAAAGGCGAAGCACTAGCGCGATGCAATAGACGCCCAGCGCCATCTATTGGCAGATTGCGGAACTACTGCCCCGAAAAGAAGAGAGGGCGGGCCAGTAGTTAATAGATAAAACAATAACAGACTGGCCCGATCGCGTATTTGGTTGGGACTCTGCCTCATACGCCAAAAGTCGTGGATATGATCTCCACTCTGGATAATCATCCGTGTGATGTACACTTGTGTTTTTTAAGTCTTATATATGAAGAAAATTAGAGTGTTTATAAAGTTATTAAGTTTAGTCTGATTGTTTCTAACTAATATCATTAATATTTCTTTTAAGCCTGTTTATGTATATATTCATCTTAGCATCAAAAACGAATTTCCTTATCAAGTCAAATAATTACTTCTGGACATGGCAGAACCTTCATCGTGAGGAATGGCAAATTCAAGAGAGTAATTTTGAATGTGAATTTCAGCCATTAGTTTCGAACATATGTTATAATTACCAGATATTATCACGAATGTGATGAATCATGATATGTCCTAAGTACGCACCGAGCATAGTACGTAATGGGTGAAAGGCATAAGCGAAAGCGAGAAATTACAAATTATTTTGCAATAATTTATAATGTTAGATATTTTTACTTCTGGTTGAGTAGTGAGACATTCGTGAGTAAACATAAACGTTGCAGATTATCCCACTATTATTAAGATAAAAATCCAAAATGGATAATGATACAGTTGATTTAGTTCCAAAAGTAATTTTTTTCTTTCTAATGATATATTTCAAAAATCTTTAAACATGGTCCAAAAGTAACCAGAACTCTGAAGCTAGCTTTGGATACAACTGAGAATGATAATAGCAAAGTTAGTTTTTTAACTGTGCGAGAGACACGTTTTGGCATGAACAGGCCGTCTGGAATTTGCGGCTTCACAGAAGACCCGCATGAAGCAGCGCCTCCGCTGTTTCGTCGATTAAGTGAGTTTACCAGTGCCGGAGTTTGCCCAATTGGTGTGAAAGGGAGTTAAAGATTGTCAGAGAACATGTGACTCTACTGGTTTTGCGGTGGCAATCGCTTAGTAATCAGGTGGTCTGTCTGCTCGTCTACTACTTATCACATAAACAATACCGTTATCAATGTTCTAGTTCAAGAAACTTCCGCTCCTACCTTGCACCACACTCCTCGCCCGCGGGCGTCAGGCCCAGTCATCTCAATCCGTGTTTGTAGGACGCCCTCCCCCCTCTCCCCTCCTTCAACGATTCACTCAGTAATCACTACTAGCTCTTGAGAACAGTTCAGGATTATCTATAATTCCAGATTTGAGTGGTTCACCCGAAGACCTTAGATCGAATGTTCTGCAAATACGTTGAATTTAAAGACACATTCGCGTGTTGAGGTTTGTTTGATTGATTTAAGAATTGGAATTTGAGTAACATAATATTGTTTATTGAAGATTTATTGCCTTCCTCCTGCAGGCTCCGACAGTGCAGCTCGCGTGTTCGGAGTTTAGGGTTGAGAAAATAAATAACTTTATCGCCATCGACTCAAAAAGAAAAAGTTTTTTTCTCTGCATAAAAAAACAGTGGACGTAACGGCAGATTTCAAATAAGTAGGACAGGCATGTCTTCTGTGTAGGGCGAAACATTAAAATGTAGTAAGGATAACGAATAGAAAACGTTGTGCATCGATTAGGCCTGAGATCAAAAGTACCGTTCCGGTAGTAATGTAAATCTCAGTAGTAGGTAGAGATTGTTGCCGTAACAAAATTGCAACTATTTAAAAACACACGCCAAACTGGGGCGGCCATTTCAAAAAGTAGAAGCCATTCCAACAAACTACGCCACAAACTATCCAACTTTTGTTTGCCACGTTCGGATCCTTCTCAACAAATCCTCGATGCCCATTTAGGTCACTAAATCACAGTTATTATTCAGTGATCGCCAAAATAATCAAAGGAGCCGCGTGGGGCGCATAGTGTTGCGAAGTTGTAGATAAAATGACAATATCGACTTCCAAGATTGTGTTTATATATGACCATAGCAATAAGTACTGTAACCTTTTCGTGCAGTAAAGAGTCTGTCAAATTTCCTGAATTGATTATATTTGGTAAGATTTCAATTAAAAAAAATATAAGTTTTTCGTGGGGGGGGGACTTAGAGTGTGAACTATTCTACTTTCACAAGTCACTAGTTTATGTTTTAAATAGTAATACGTTTTATGTTTATGATTAATTTGCCAATCGTGTAAACCATTTTCCGCCAATAAAATTAAACCTCCGGTGCCCTCACTCACTAGGCGCACACTGCGGATGCACTAAGGCCGCAGTATCACTCCGGTCGAGCTGGCCCATATTTTTTGAAACGTGTGTGAAATTATCGATATCCTTCATACCCAACACTAGTGGTAACGTCACTGGGCCTACAAAACAAACGGGATGATTAATCGGAATCGTAATCAAGCCCGTGTTTGTGTTTCTGCTCGGGCGACGACTGCTCAGGATCTAGCACCTCCTCACTCAATTGACGATATCGGGCGGGGTGAACATGGCGTCGAGTGTACGTGTTTTTGACACCGTGTGCTAAATTATTACAAAGCCCTCGAATTTAAGATGCCTCTCTCGTCTTGCGTATTGCGTTTAAACACACAATAATAACAGATGGGCTGTCTACATCGATAAAAACAGGCTACGCATTCATACGTGCTAATTCATCAGTAAACCTAGCACGAACTTATCAAAATCAAATAAGAATAAGAAATGATTTCTTAAGCGCCATACAAAAAAATTACAACAACAAAAAAAATACAAAAAATAATTATGTAAGTTGCTCAGTTGGCACTTAAAAAGCCTCTGCTCAGCATGCAGCAGCAATGCTGAGCGCCACGGGAACGAGTCCGCGCTCGTATTTTGCAGAAACCTTCTCGATTGGCGCTGACGTAGTACGCCACGATAAAAATAACAGATCCTAACATGCCCACATTGTCCACGCTAGGATTACACTACTACTCAGCACGAAGGACATTCAGTAACGTATCGTATTGTACGATTTCCATCAAAAATGTATTCGATAAACATATCCATAAGTTGTAAAATCAGTGCATGAGCGCTATATCACATTGCTATACTATCCTATCCTTTAGAAAGTTTGTGCGGTGAATTTTAATTCTGCTTACAAGCGATAGTGAGAGCTCTTAAATTTTCATACAAATTGTTTGTGATACGCAAACGTTACGATGTCTGTGATTAAAACATTAATTTTTATGGATTTTATTGAAATATAATCATTATATGTTCGCACAATATCCCTTATATAGACCTGACTCTGAACTATATGTAACTAAAGCACTTGTGCTACATAACCGACAACAGAAACCTCACAAATATAATACTTAAAACAAACAAAAAAGACACTGAATGAACCAAAGTGTTCATCACACGAATGTTTGACCAAGGTGAGGATAGAACCCACGACCTTTGGCATATGAATCCGAAGACCAAGTTATAACACTATAAAGCCCAATAAAGCTTATAAAAACGTGTTTACCGTTGAATTTTCAATTTGAAGATTACTTATGACATGAGTGTAGATAAAGGTACGACATTTCATATTGATTTGGCAAATATGCAAACAATGCCATGAATTGGCCATTTGCAAATCGATCACAACGTGCATTTAATAATGAAAAAAGACTACAAAAAAGGCAACTGTTTTGTTGGCAAAAACAACAGTAAACCGGTCAAATGCGCGTCAGATTCATGCATGAGGTTCCGTACCATTGTTTTATATGCATCAAGTTTATGTTTATCAATGGAAATGCTTTTTTTATTTAGCTTTATATTTGACCTGATGGTACGAGTAAGTTGCGGTTTACGATTTATGACGGAATAAAAAAACGACTTACCAGATATCTTTCAAACCTACTCATCAATGAAAGTATACTTCTCAAAGCTTCGCCAAAAAGTGGTTATGACGTACGAACGGACAGACAGACATGACGAAATCAACAAATCTATAGGGTTCCGTTTCTTGTCATTTGGCTACGAAACCCTGAAAAGGGGAGATTACGAGTTGAACGCACACTGGAATTTATTATACGTAAATTAAAACAGACTAAAGCTACGCTTTCAATAAATAATTTTCACACAACAGCCAAAACGAATGAACTGAACGGGATATAAAATCAGGATGGTAATTCTAGGTGCAATCGATATTGATGTCGAATGAGAAATTTGTATCCACGAATGTATGCAGTCTCTAAATTTGACATCATCACTTTTGTCTCTATCATTCACGGCGAAAAACGGCGAAATCATTGTAAGCGCGGATTAAGAGGCATTACTTGTTTTTCTCGCATATTATGCATCCATCTTAAGTAAAATTCTATGCTGGGTATTGTAGGATTTGTAGAAAACGCACTTTTGCCGCCACTAATGGGATAATAAATAAACGGGACTCCGTAGGCGGCATCATTTTTTTATAATATACAAAGGCAAACGAGCACGCGGGTCACCTGATAAGCGAACACCGCCGCCCATGGACATCAGCTACACCAGAAGGAGTGTGGCCTTTTAGGAAGGTAAGTAGAGGCGCGTTTATTGAAGAATTGGATGTCGTACCGGTTCGGAAATTACCTTAACATTTACCATCAGAGTTACGATCAGATGATCCATACACTCAACAGCGACTTTTTACATAAAATATACCATTCAAAGATGTTGTCGTCTCAGGCGGGGTTGAAGCTGAATTAATCAGCCAGCGGCTGAATGCGGAATGCCCGCAACACTCCCGTGCCATGTTCTTCTTAAAATTCTACTACAAACGCAATCAACTGTCGGCCCTCGCCTGTTGTGGGGCAAAGCATGAGCGGTAGCGTTTTAAGACTTTTAAACTGGTTTATGGTAGGTACTATCGGGTAGACTAGCGATTACGGAGAATCGGTTCGTAGCAAAAAAAGCGAGGCAAACGCATTAGGTCAATGCCAGCATGACCGGCAAGCGAACTTTCTACAGTGTACAGTAAAGCAGCAGTAACATTGACAAGAGACGTTAAATGGTAATTTTGATATCGATCAAACATTGCTTGTTGTGTTGTTTTTGAAGTTTTTTACATAAATAGATAACCACGCAGTTTTGTAAGAATTAATTTGTTGTTAATGTTAACGAGATACTAAGATACCTTCAATCGAAATTGATCAAATTATGATAAGTACACGTAACTTTTTATTTTTAGCAATATCTCTGCAATTTATTTAAAGTGTAATGCATTTCGGAATTTTTAAGTGAATTGTTTACACGATATTTTTTCATGATTCTCGTAACACAGTAAACGTGCTCAGTTTATCATCTGGGCTATTAGCCCAAAGTGTTAGATGATATGTAGGAAATGATGTATAATGTGATGCTTTTTCGTCGAACCAACAATTCTACAGAAGTACTTTCCATTTTATAACTAGTCATAATAATAATACCGTGCCTCACAACAGGAAGCTGTCACAACTGCTGTTTACAATCCAGCGTTTCACTTAACGCCAACTTTAAGACTGCTATTGAAAGAACTGCACTCGACATTTAATCTAACCTCACTCTACCGCTTGTTCCTTGGCCCTCAATTCAGGCTTGATTGCGTCTGTCCGGACCCATCAGATGCAGTCGGTAATGTAAACAAGTTTTTCCCTATTGTATCAAAGAGGCTCTCTTTGTGCAAGAAATAATATAGTTTGTATTTTGTAGAAATATAGTTTGCTTTTTATTCAGTAGATGGAAGGCTTTATAAAAGAACTATTAAAGCGTTTGGCGACCGTTTTCTGTGTATTGTTGTGATATTAGATTTCTTATAATAGCTTTTGTGAAGTATTTTGTAGAGCGTGCGTCGGAGATGTCCCTGTGATACGTTTTAAATTGTTTCTGGTTTGGAATAATATTTGTTACAGCTGTGATTTTAAGGAGCATGGAATGTAATTTGTGTATGATACAGCATTCATTCATAGTTGTGTTTATTTTTATAAGTAGTAGGTAGAATTTTGTTTTAGAATGTAACCAAAAAGTGTAACCCTTTTGTTTTTTAAAATAATTTTCAATTTGTAATGTTTTTGGTTTTATATTTATAATTTGCTTAAATAGAAATATGATGTTTATCTTGCTTGCAAGGAAATTCTCGTACAATATAAGCTTTAAGAGAACGAGCGTTTGTCTTGAGAATGCAAAAATACGAGTAGATATGTAGAAGGTAGATTATAAATTTGAATTCATAAATTTTCTGTAAAGGACCTTAAAATTGATAAAGACATTTTGATTTGATTTGTTTGGTGGCAGACAAGTAGACGAACCACCTGATGGTAATCGATTGCCGCCTCCCATAGATACCTGCAACACCAGTAGAGTCACAAAAGCGCTGTCAGCAGTTTAACTCCGTATCCCCCAATAGGAATCTTTGTTTTTTTTTCAGAAAGTTCCACTCCTCAGCATATTTTGAGGAATGAAACTCACACCCCTTAAGTAAAAAACGCGGCATAAATATACTTATGGATTGAACTGATGTTATCAATTTCCTTTGAGACGTTTATAAAAGTAACGGCATTATCTTTAATGGCCCCGCCTTCGCTTTGCTCGGGTACCCTATTCAGAAATGAACCATAGAATGGCGCTGTGTCAATTACATCGCGCAAGCGTTTCTGTTTCAGTTTCCTATAAGCCTTGTCGTTGTCTATAGAAGTTATCTCTTTATAAATAGTATAGATATCGAAGATAATTACTAACTTAAGTCTTCGTTTTGTAATAAGCGAGACAATGTTTGGTACACGGGTTTACAGTAACAAGCTTAACTCAGGACTTAGCTTGTTCATTATATTCTGTATTTCTAGAGTACATGATTCATACGGCTCACGTCTCGGCTTAGTTGCAATGCGCCGCAATCTATTGCATCTGCGGAGAACTGACACGCTTGGGCTGGCTCAATGCTATCCATGTCTTAGAGACTATTGGTATGTTTGTGTGATTTACTTGATGATAATAATGATCTCTGTTATTGCTAGCTTCAATGATATCATTCATCAACCCGCTTTGATTTGCTTTTTAACCGACATTTTTTAACACTTGGCATTAATTGATATATTATCGATAATTGATTTTGCTAAATGTCATTATAATCCCATAAAAACAATACTTCTCAAAAAGACCACGTCTCGCAACTCAGTTGTTCTACAATAAAAAGTTGTGAGATCCATGTAATACCAAGTCGGTATATTCAGACCCTTTAACGTTAATAACGTTTTAAATAAATATATTGACTCGGATTTCACAAGTCAATACTTGTGAAATATAAAATACTGTGTTTGCTATGTATCAGTATGATCCACACGGATAGTAGGTACGATAAACGGGTCGTCATACTGACTCATTAGAACGGAATCCTCTTTTTTAGTTGTCGCCTTTAGAAACTAACCTAAACCTACCAAAATTGTTTTTTTTTTATGTGATAGGTAGCAGACGAGCAGGCGGATCACCTGATGGTAAGCAACTGCCGCCGCCTATGAACACATGCGACAAGTGCGCTGCTAATCTTTTATCCCCTTCCCCCCCGATGGGCCTCCGGTACCCTCACTCACTCGGCGAAACACAGCACAGGAGCTGCTTCACGCCGGTTTTCTGTGAGGCAGTGGTATCACTCCGGTCGAAGGTTCATGCCGAAGCATGGCTCTCCCACAATTGTACACAGTAATGGTACACAGATTTATAGCATTTCAGCTTTTGTATAAGCTTGTGTATAATAATCTGTAGCACATCATTCATACGGCTCACGTCTCGGCTTAGATGCAATGCCTCTCCCTCAATCTATTGCATCTGATGGAAAATAGTCACGCTCGGACCAGTCCAGAGCAATACATTCCTAAGAGAATTTGGAAGTCAATTAGACTAGACCTGGGGGTTCAATAACATAGAACAAACAAAGCGACATAACAATATTTTGTAATAAACAGATTCATAGTAGGGTGATCTTAATAATTGCACATTCATTTCATTTTATTTTCAAGTAGGACGACCTAAAACGAACATCATACACTATACAAACAGGCAAACATAATTAGAAGGGCGATTCATGTAAAGCATTTTTATACTTTTAACTTATTTAACCACAGTAAAATTGTCCTCCCATGGCATACCCCATTTTCAAGCAGGGGTTGATATAGAATAGATATATACAATTGGGTATTTTGAACTATTGAACTACCCGTACATTTTACACCAACTTTTATTATAAAACAATTTACTTAAACGAACATTTGATATAGCTACCAAACAAAATTTACTAGACGCGCACACAGAAGTTTTAGTTGTGACGTCACACTTCAATTAATAGCCATTTGTATAGAGCGTTTTTCGGCTTGCCCAAAATGTGTGCTCATCTCAGGTAATTCAAATAAGAATCAAATGATTATTCCAACGATGTTTCTTAAATTGAGGCGTCTTATGAATTATCAATTACAATTACAGCTAGTATAATTGTTAATATATCCAGTTACTAACTTGTTAAACTTTAATCCTCAACCTACCCTTGGCTTCGCCTTTGTCTCTGACCGTACAGGCCTTGGCAGATTATCTTATAGCAAAAAGATCAGAAAAACCAACCCTACCAAAGTAGGAAAAAGAACATCCCAGAAGAAGAAAATCTAACCCCAAAATGTCGGTTCCAGGAAACATGGTGGAAAATATGCTCAGGCTCAGGACTTAATGGGCTCAAAATAACCTCTAATAAATAATAAGCCGCGAAATCTCCGATAGGGTGTGCGGAGATAATAAATAGAACTCTTGTAATTGGAAAACTTCTGGAAGGGGGTTAAATTTATAATAACTTCCATAAACATGTTTATAGACAGTTTTATGATGCTCATAATCGTGTTTTTGAAGCGAGGAACCAATGAGTGTGTACTTTTAATATTTATGGAACAAATTTAGTCGTTTGGTTATAAAGACGAGGATTTTATTAGTTAAAAATCGCTAATACAATGGAAAAATAAAATAGTAATATAAAAAAAAGAGTAACAAATTATTTTTAAGCACCAAATATAAAAGATTAGGTAGGCAGTATACTGAATATCAACAGAATAGCTAATCAAATGTCTTTTTTCATTATTTTAGACATGTACTAGGTATTTATTGAAAATGTTGAGTTGGACACTTGATGAAAAAAAGTATAACGGGCGAACTGAATTCCTGCATTATCTTTGGTTCCTTTGATAGTGATCCAAAGGTTCGTTCCCGATTCCTTCATTGATACTCTTACCCATAGCTAGCACAAGTGCTCGAGCTACATTATTAAACATTTTGGGGTCAGGTCAATAAAGATGTTGCCTTATAGGTACTACTTTGTTTGATCTACCTCCCAAAGTAGCAATTTCACTATGAAAATGACCTAACAAAATAGTTCCTAATATCTCCCAACTTGCGCCAAACTACAAACACTAACGTCCACGACATGTCCCCAAACATATCGCGAACAAAGCTAATCAACCGGGCCAATGTCAAGATATTTCCCCGACGCATTTCAGCGTTACAAAGAACCCGATTTCCCCCGACCACCATAAATACACCACATTTAACCACATATTTACGATAACGGAAACTGACAATATGTCACACTATACCGCTCACACTTGACATTGTCTTAAGTAGTCCCCCGACCATAGTTATTTGAACCCTGGGCACTTCTAATCAGTTGCAGACACCGCACTGTACTAAAGAAGCAAGGGGTCAGCCCCGGCTGGCAGGGTGGACGCCTCTTGGACACAATCCAAAGTGTCCGAAAAGGCGCTACTTACCGTGACATAACAGTTTTGGTAATGTGTGTGATTTGCCATCCAGCGTATAACTACACAACTCCTAGTTCGGATTTTTTAATATTTTATCTCAAAATATTTCTCAGCATAAGTAGAGGATGTTGCTTTGGAGTACTGCCACTCCCTAATTTTAGGGTTTTAAATATTGGAATTATAATATAAGTACGTAGGTATGCACGCACAACGTATGCTTTATTGACCTCAATACGATATGTCAACAAAAGTAAATTAAATTACGAGTAAACCGTAATAACTCTTACGGCCGGTTTCTGAATTGAGAATTTGAGTTAAGCACTACTTAAGTCCAAACTACAGTTGAGTCATACTTCAAATGTCAAAGTTTGTACTTAAGCAGTGCTTAACTTCGAATCCTCAATTCAGAAACCGGCCGTTAGACAGGTAACCAGTCGAAGGGAAAACGTTAAGAATCATAACCTCAAAAATGGATATCTACAGTTTTGAGCACATATCTAGAAAGTCCAAAGTCAAATTATGATTGAAAGGTGAACTAGCTCAGCAGATTCCGTTCTAATTTATACTATTTATAAAGAGATAACTTCTATACAAGGCTATAGGTAAACCGAAAACAACACGAACGCTTGCGCAGCGATGTATTTAGCATAGCGCCCTCTATTGGTTATTTGAATTACGGTCCCGAAGCGAAGTGAGGGCTAGGCCATTATATACAAAGCGCGCTATAACCTCCATTGCCAATGAAACATTTTCACAAATTTCTCTCCTCAACCGTATGGGTATAAAAATCTCCAAACAATGTTACCAAGAGGTATAATAAAAGAGGCTTCGAACGAAGGATATTAAATTATTGCCGACTTTCATCTTTTGCGACGTATAAAATTAAATACATCGCGAGCTTGACGTCTAATGTAAGGGAAAGTGACGCGTCCTTACAGCTTGTCTATATAGACTTGAAATGATATAATAATATTTAATGGGCGACGCCCAATTTTGAAAAAGAAATCTTATTCTTAAACCATTGCTGAACAGTTTTCAGTCATCAGATTTTGATTTGGTTTCGTACTTTTTTTGATATTTGAGAAAAAGGTTACGACCTTTGGTTGACCTTTGTGACGTCACGTATTTTCGCGTTTTAAGGACTCTTCATGAGTGAGAGATAATACAGATAGTAGGTACATACCGCATCAGAAATGATGTAATTAGACAGAGAACCAGAGTCACCGACATAGCCCACCGAATTAGCAAACTGAAGTGGCAGTGGGCTGGTCACATTAGCCGCAGAACTGACAACCGTTGGAGCCATAAAGTCCTTGAGTGGAGACCGCGACTCGGTAAACGTAGTGTTGGACGCCCTGCTACAAGATGGGATGACGACATTCGAATGCTGGCTGGAGTGAGCTGGATGAGAGTGGCCGAAAATCGGGAGCGGTGGCGTGCATTGGGGGAGACCTATGTCCAGCAGTGGACGAGCGTGGGTTGCTAATGAATGAATGAGGTACATACTACATATAGATAAAATATTTAATAAAAGAGGTAAAACAAGACATTGTCATGGCTTTCTTGACGCGTTATACCTATCCTTGTTTCTTAACTTACTTAATCCCATTAAAAAGTAGAGTATCTGATATTATGATCACCAATGACATGATTGATTCTTTTACGTAACCAGTACTATTTTTTCATCGATACAAATGTTTTGTAGCGCTGAAAACTACAGAATAGCACTGAAAAAGCACAATTAAGCCCTGCCGTGATGCACGCAACTGCCGACCTTTGATATCACTCGCGATACATGACACGGAATACCACTGAATATTTGATTAAGTATACGATGCATAATTGGTTTGTAAAGTTGTAGATACACTGCTATTTTGAAATGGTATAAAACATTTTGTAACAAACATTGGTCAACTGGCGCCATATAGTGGGCATCTAAAATAATTATTAAAATAACGAAGTTGCTAAACCTACAAAATGTTTAAGTCTTCAAATTACTAGTCAAGCTTGGCATAAGACTTGATGTACCCACTTTGATCTCCGTCGGAGGCTAAATGTTCATGAACACTTTAATCGCTTACAATCAGGTGATCCGTCGGTTCGTCTGCCACCTATATCATAAAAAACACTTAATCGTATCTTAATTAAATCTGGCGATTAGATTGCAGAGATAAATAAATTTTAAAAATAACAATAAATGATTGCTCATTTGCCTTTCTGTATCATAAAAAAGTGGCCTTGGCAACACTAACAACTATTTAGTACAAAATACATTCGTCATTACGCCTAAATACAAATTCATGGAAGCTTTGGACGTAACCGGGAATTAAACGATGAGATGAGACAAATTCACAGAATGTTTCTATTGTGTCGGTTGACACAACTGAAAATAGGAAATTCTCGGAGCCGGATTTACAGTGGTATCGAAACGCGATTTAATTCCAATATGACCTTTCGAAATAAATTGTATTTCAATTCACTGACTGTATTTATCCGACTGGAAAACGACGGAGAGCAGTGATAGCTCGGTCGGTAATGTTCGCTTTCTAAGCGGGAGACCGTAGTTTCGAAACTGATCTCGCAGTTTTGGATTTTTCAAATGTATGTAAATGTCTCTTTCATAGTAGCTTGTCATTTCCAATAGCGTCTAAATCTGTCGTTTTGGAGCCCATGGAATACTATAGTATAATAATAGTGATCAAGCATTGTTTGAAAAATTCGAAACATACTTTTGCTTGACCCAGGAATCAACCCAGGGCCCCGAGATCACGGCACGGTACTTAGTATCATAGTACACTTCTCAGTCGAATAGTACCTACTCAATCTAATAGTAAGTACGCCATCCAGTGGATTTTTCAGACGCGATAGCAGCCATTACCATGACACGGGCTCCAGAATGAAGAATTTGGATGCAATCAATTGCATACACGAGTATGTCACCCTAAGATCACTGTTCCATCCTGTACATCATTGTAGAGCAAGCAAAGTATTGAATACTAAGAATTTTCCATCAAATTTTCATCCTACCATAAATCCCCAACAAAGTTCCAAACCCGCACTACCAACATATCGGCAGAGCCATCAAAAATCACGAATCTGCTGACGCCATGAAAACTACCATATGAGTGTTACACCTTCTTATCTCGCTCGTTTACGGATCGCGTATATTAGTGTCCCAAAATTTTATTACATCCGTTATATTGTTATGAAAGCGGGGTCAGCTGCCGCCCCGAGGGCCCCGGGCCCTGGGCAGGGGCGGTGGGGAGATCAAATCAGATACCGAGTTAACGCTCACTTCAAACATTATGGCTTTAATGTGGTTGCAGAGGGAGAACGTGATATGATTTGTAGAGGTTACCTTTGGGAACAAAAGAAAAAGATAGTGTGTTAAGAGGTAAAGAGACTTATGATACCTTTCTAATGTGCGCCATTAAAATTTGATTCCACCTTACACACACACCCACAGAGTAACTTATAATATATCGGTAATAGAGAGATCAGTCGCGAAATTGTTCAGCGCCATCTAGTTAAAATATTACATACCACTATTATCTATCTACATACGTACGTAGTGTAGGTTGGGTAGGTATATATAGGTCATTTAGGTATTCATATATTATATCTTATTATGCTGAATTTCAACAAGAGACTTTTTGGTGTACTTTGGGGTTTTTTTTAAATCAAACATTGTTTTTGATAATCTAAAATTAGTTCATAGTCTAAAACTATGTTAGATTTTACGAATCCCACCAAAATGACACCAAATAATCTCTTGTTGAAAATAATATACTCGTATAGGTACAAAGATAACACAGGTTTAAATTAATGTTTTTTATTTTTTCTTTTATAATATTCCATTGCCTTTTATTTTCATGCAGTCATTGACAAGGGCGCTTTTCAGTAGAATCATTAGCATTCCAACCCTTTATTACCCTTATTGTGTAGATAGTTATATGCTCCTAGTTATACTTTCGTCGCAATGAGTTTGACGAGTTTTCGAACTTAGCAGGTGGGTGGATAGACATTTGGTTATGTAATTAAACATTGTTATGCAACAGCGGGTGTAAGGGGGTGAACGAATACCATTCCGCCCCAAAAGCCAATCTCACATGCACGCAGTGCATCCTGCCGAATAGCGAACTAGGCTCTGGCGACCGACTGATGGCGGTATAACCATCCAAAATCTCAACGTAGCAAATTAACAACCCGGTGACGGGCAGCAGCGTCACCAGGGCAAATAGCTTCTTCTTCAATTCCGGGAGACGAGAGCGGGTGGGTTAGGCAGAGGTCCAATGTCCAGGTGATGATGCTGTGGTCGATATATAAAGCGGCAATCGGTGTCCAGGTAACAAAAACAGTCTTCAAGAAGAAAAAAGCCACGAAAAACATCCAAGCAAACGCACACAATTCGAATTTGAAAGCAAACGAAAAGAGAAAAAATTTGCACTAAATTTGTGACAACTCGAGTGACGTGTCAATGTCAGGCGGCGCGTTCCATTCAACGTAATTTACAGGTTATTGTTTATGTCACTATTTTAATCTGCATGACAACTTAATAAGATACTGCATAGTACTGAACGTAAAATAAATAATTAACGTCATCTAGCAAGAAAGTTCAGTACTTATTCTGATCATGATTCTCCATAGAAAAATGAATAATACTGAGTGAACGCACACTGCACACACCTATTCTCAAGGTTTTCAAAAGTAAAGTATCAGCCTATATGCTGTCCCACTGTCATCGCTGCTATGATGCGATAAGGCTTACTCATCACGCTTGCCTAATATGGATTGGTGATCACGAACTCTAGCTATGTTCGAAAATTGTTAAACATACTTTTTGCTCGACCGAGGCGTAATTGAATTAAAAAGTGGAACTTTCAAAAACTTCTTCAAAAATTTTCATCTAAATGTCATTACCGCAGTAATTGTCTTTAATTCAATTTTTTTTTCGAAATTGACATCAAGTCTAAAAATTATAAGGTTTTAAATGTAAAAGGCCTGAGTTTCCGTATACGAGTCATGTTGAGATCGGTAAATTTTAAGATTATGATGTCAATTTCGGAGGTAGGTATATGGTTTAAAGACTGCCATGGTAATGATATTTTTATGAGAACCACCAGTACGTATGTCTGATTTTTTATCTGTGCTATCAAAAGCAAAAACTAAATTGACAAAACTCCTCAACTTGGCGGGGTTTTTTATTTCTCTCCTCAGCCTTAAATAAAAAGCCTTGTAAATAAGGTAAAATATTGTACGAGGACATGAATGGAAAACTGACATGTCATTTAGCACAGGACACTTAGCGAGCCCTTTGTGCGTGACTCTAGACTAAAATCAACTCTGCTCACTACAAATAAGACTGAAAATCGATGGACTCCTCCATCATACAGTATCTAACACACACGTGTATTACGAATAGGGGAACTTGTGTACAGTTTAAAAAGGTATATAGTGAAGTCAAAAGCTAAACCTCAGAGAAAAGTCGATCTCCTCGCCTATACTTATTTTTATGTATTAATTTGACTTCATAAATTTTACTTTCACAAATATACACGATACATGTTGCTCAAAGCTTTGCTTCATACTGTCACTGTAATCATTTATATTTTTTAAAATTTTCGAATCTTAATCGTTGAAAAAAACTCTTTTTCGCATTGTACTCAAAATGAAAACTGTCGTCATAACGTCGTAAGGCCCATAAGCCTTTTAAAAGGCATAAAACAATTGATTTTCCATTATGTCTGATGTCTGGGCGTTACGACGTTTAACATGAAAAGAGTAAATTCTGAGTTTTTTCTGGCACAAGATTTTTTTAATAGTGACACATTGTAATGGCTCGCCGTAGCCTGATGGTAAGTAAAAGAAAGCCACGTTGCAGTTTGTTTACATATTTCACCTTCAATGTGTTCTATGTGGTCTTAAACTGAATGACTTTTTTTTAAATACGTGAAAAGAAGATTTCCACTTTTATTTTCATTGTGCCTCACTGCCGTCCCCCCTCCTGTGTCCAGGTGAGAGCATGACACAGGAACTCAATGTAGGCAGGTAATTTACAGCCCCGCCCGGGACCGGGGTCGAACTCCAATACCGGCGGACGTTGTAAAAATCATTATCATCGTGTCCCCGTGATATACGACCGGGTAAACACTGATTTACGCACGGTACAACGCGTCTTTTTATTACCCGTGTTAAAGCGTAGTACCAAGTCGACACTGAACGCAGGTAGCTTACATCATGAGTTAAACAAGGCATACCTATATATATAGCGTGAAATTAAGTGGTAGTTGAAAGAAGCTGAAGGCCTGCTAAGATGCCGTTTCACGCCCCGCCTAAAATACCCAGGATTAATCATCATTCATCATCATCATTTCAGCCTCTTACGATCTGTAGGCCTAACATGCGCACCGCGACAAAATTATGTCGACTCTCGATTGCGAAAGCGCATCCTTCTATCCCGGTCATCGCTCAGTCAGGTGAGCGAGAAGCAACTTGCGCCGGCAAAATACGAGTGTCGACAAAATTATCTCGTGGCGCCATGTTAGCCCGGCAGGTGAAGGTCGCGGGAGTCCATTGGATGCGGGTGGCACAGGACCGATCTATGTGGAGAACTTTGGGGGAGGCCTATGTCCAGCAGTGGACGTCTATTGGCAGGATTAATTATAATAATAAATTCACACAACATCTCATACATTGACCTGACTCCGTACTAAGTAGCTTAAGCACTTGTGTTACAGATATCAGACAACAGAGGATCACAAATATAATACTTAAATACATAAATAACACCAAGACAAACGCAAGTGTTTATCACACGAATGTTTGTCCAGGGTGAGAATTGTAAGGAGTCACGATACAATATACAGCTATAACTGTAGTTATGTCAAACTCTTACATTTCAAGGACAGCTCGAGCCCTCCTTCTGTGTGTAATTGTTTTGTGCTTAAAACCTTCATTCACTTTTTTCAGAGAAAATGATATCGTGTGTTAAAACATTTGTTGACTAAGCAAAGGTCTTTCTCACAATAAATTGAACACATACCAACGGACACCGTTTACATATTTGCAGTCTATAAGGGTTGCCAGACGTATGAGAAATCTCGTACCGGCATGAGATTTACAATATACAATATTATATTACGATACTTTTTTACAATGTACAGACAGCCGCACATCAGGTTACAACAATCTGTCAAATTTCTTCAATCGAACCTCACCTTTATGTCAAACGTGTTTGGTTCAATATCAACTGAGGATGTGCGGCTGTCCGTACAATATTCTATACGATACTTATTAATAATATACAATATCTAAGTTTACAGTTTTATGAACAAGAGAAATCTCGTATAACGAAGAAGATGAAAGAGCCTGGGATGGTAGTTTTTATTGAAAACCACTAGATAACATAGTTATACCGATTTATTTATAAATTAGAGGCGACAAACAAGCAAGCGGGTCACCTGCTGATAAGTAATCACCACTACCCATGAACGTCTGCAAGATCAGAGAAGTCGCTGATGCATTGCTGGCCTTTTCTTGAAGGTCCCTAAGTCATATAGCCGTCAGGAAATACTACAGCAGCTAAACCGTTCCACAAAACTAAGGTTCGTGAAAAAAATTCCGGGAGAAACGCATAATTGATCGGCAACCATCAAGATGATGATTTGGTACATTGGTATTTTTTTTTAAATAATAATATATATAATATTTCACCTCATCACATACATTGGCCTGACTCTGAGATAGGTAGCTCAAGCACCTGTGTTACAGATATTAGAACCAACAGTGGAATTACAAATATATACGTATAATACTTTTCTTTTGTAAATACATACTTATAATACATAGAAAAAAACACCCAGACCAATACAAACAGACATGTTCATGCACACAAATGTTTGTACTGTGCGGGGATCGAACCCGCAACCCTTGGCCCAGACGCAGCATTCAATACCACTGAACCAAACGGGTCGTCGAAATTTATGTATGTATTTGATGAGTATCCCTGAGTATACTCCTCCCTGGTACTAGGAAAAACCTTCGACATCTGGCAACCCTGTAGTCTATTATCTCCACTGAAGTGTATATTTTCGTATGCGTTAGAACGCCCGCTATGAAATGCACGACCTCGTCCTATTTCACAGGCGGACTGTACACAGCTCACTGTACATAGCTCACTGTACACAGCTCACTGTACACAGGGCACTGCACATCGCGAACAATTCCAAATCACATTTATTGTATTCAACTCCGAAGCGACGGGCTTTCTAAAAATAGTTATAAAAGACAACGGGGAAAATAAGAATATTTCATTTCAGTCTTGTATTTCTTTAGTGTCTTTAAATAGATATCAAAGAACAGCTCATGCATCCAACAAAATGGGAGGGTTACGCTTCGGCATGAATGGGCCGGGTTGACCGAAGTGACAACAATTTATAGTTATTCAGTGTTGTGAGTGTGTATGCCGTCCTCTGTTATCTGATATCTGTAACACAAGTGCTTAAGCTACTTAGTACGGAGTCAGCTCAATATTATAAGAGGTTGTGTGAATTAAATAAAAAGAGCATCGCACACCTTATGTGGCACATCACAGTGATCTTAATGTGTTTCGGAGTGAGCGACAGAGACAGACGTGCGAGAGAGACACGATACGATTTACTGTTAACGCATAGGTTAATTCGGAATGGCATTACGCTAAGACGAGAGTTCGTCTTGGCGTGTAATTGCGGTTGCGTTCAAAGCTTTTGCGGAGTCCATTAACTATGATCAATGTCTACTATACCGACTTTATGTATGTATTTATTTTGTGACCATAGTCACAAGCGAACTAGCAATACACCGCCATGACACATAATTATATATACTTTACAAATATAATCCCTGTTTGTATTTATAATAGTCATACCTAATGCTGAAAATAAGAGGAGCTATTTTAATCGTCCAGGTTGAATTTGAACAAGTGGTTAATTAGTATGTCATGTGCAGTGTATGTAAAATAGCATGTCACATACACTGCATGAAGAAAATATGATTGTATTCAACACTAAAATTTTAGCACGAACTAACAAAATAGGCTGGCGCAGCAACCCAAAGTCAGCCTTGGCCTCCGATAATAAGAGCCTCCATCTAGGTCGGTCCTACGCCACCTCCTTCCAGTCATCAGCCTAGAGTCCACACTAATCTTAATCAGCTTCCTTCATCCATCGGTACCAGAACTACCGAGTAACTGGTCTTCAGCCATTTGGCCGTCCAGGGTACCGCAAGATTTTTTTTTATAAGACTATATCATAGTGATAAGGCCGCCTTTGTTGTACATTACTCTTAATATAACTAGTTTTTAAGTTTTATACCTCTGTTTTGTGTGCAATAAAAAGTATATTCATTCATTCATTCATTCATTATATAGGCCAACGCTTGACCACAATCGCACCTGATGGAAAGTGACAATGAGGTCTAGGATGACACGCGTTTGCCTAGAAGATGCCTGTTCACTCTTGCCTTAAAGATATCCATGTTATAGTAGATACCGATGGATACCGCTGGCAAGGTACCGTCCCTGGTTGGCTCTTTTTGCCACACGATCTTCACCCATTCTTTCGAGGTGGCCGAGCTAGAACTTTGGCACAATGTTGTCTAAAAATATTACAAGGAAAACTCAGAACCTTTCAAATATAATAACGGAAAGTGAATTGCTGAAATGGAACATCTGCGATGATAGGTTAAAATCTATTTGTAAAATGTTTCTGCTCTTGCTTATATGACAGTTGAAATTGCAAGGTAATGCTTATTGCACCCTGTTTGTAGTTGTAAAAATATACTATTAAAGTTTTTTTATACGATAGGTGGCAGACTAGCAGAAGGATCACGTAATGGTAAGCGATTGCCGCCGCCCATAGTACCTGCAACATCAGTAGAGACAAGTGCACTGCCAACCTTTAACCCCTTGCTCTCCAATTCTGTCATCTTTACAACGAGCTCTAGACTCAACTGATTATTTGTATTAATAAGTTACTTATTGTTATCTGTTTTGTTTCCCGATTAAATAAATAAATTGATTTACAGATTAAAACATGGGTAATATAAAAACACAGGCAGTACAGGTATACGAACTGAGTCTGTAGACCTTACGATTGAAATGTATTTAAATAACTTCATACTACGAGTACAAACAGCCCTGAGTGTGTTCATAAGATCTCCCGTGAATAGCCGCCAAGTAAGCAACAATCATTCACAATCTATTCTCAAGAAAGGGTTCACGTTTCTATGCCAATGTCAATGCCGCTAGAAAATAGGTGACAAAAGGGAATACCCGATATGAGACGCCGCGCCGAGTAACCCGAGTCCAATAAAATTTGATGTAAATCTCGCTAGTGACGTCACGGGGAAAGCGCCAGACAATTGAGGTGTAGTCGAGGAACTGTCAAAACACTTTACTTAAACTCACGTAACACGATCTCAAGTGACTGATTGAAGATTCTGGTTATGTTATCCAATCAACATATTAGCAGACGATATGTAGATATATGTCGCAGCCGGATCGTATAATCCGCGCCACGGCGGAGGCCACGGAGGCCACGTGCAGGAGGCCGCCGCCGTGGCAGGCTTCCCACCAGTTGGACCGACGAACTGGTGAAGGTCGCGGGAGTCCCTTGGATGCGGGTGGCACAGGACCCATCTGTGTGGAGGACTTTGAGGGAGGCCTATGTCCAGCAGTGGACGTCTATTGGCTGAAATGATGTATTACATTACGGCTAGCTGTTATCAAAATCAGGGCCGTTTTGGAATGCGGCGGATCAACGATAAGCTGGATAGCATGCAGCTGAACAAAAAACGGCCGGAATGTATTCGACGCAATACGTCATTCAATACGGCTAGCCAACATGTAATAAGGCGATGATTA
Source organism: Cnaphalocrocis medinalis (assembly GCA_014851415.1). Classification (NCBI taxonomy): domain Eukaryota; kingdom Metazoa; phylum Arthropoda; class Insecta; order Lepidoptera; family Crambidae; genus Cnaphalocrocis; species Cnaphalocrocis medinalis. The sequence goes on from CM026279.1 coordinate 1,571,353, forward strand.
ACCGCCTCTTTGGCAGTTTTTAGTTCGAAATCTTAACACTTGTGGCGCTGCCTGACAAAAGGGAATACCCGATAGCAATCTCTTCCAAGATATACCTACTCGTATGTTTTAAGCAAAATAAAAAATCCTCCAAAGTCAGACGCGAAAAGAATCCAATAACACCCCTGATTTGCTCGATCATCTGCTTTTTATTATTCCTGCTCTTTTCGGAGCAATAACTGACTAGTCCTATGACGTCACTAAGCCCCAAGATTTATAGTTCAGTTTATTGAAATTTGATGTAATGTTTGAATTTGTTTTTCTAAGCTTCTAAGGAATGTAAGGTTTAAAATACTGTGGTAGTTGAGTTTATTTATTTATGTGATAGGTGGCAAACAAGTAGACGTATCACCTGATGATTCATGTATAGGACGCGCCGTCAAGCGCGCTCAAATTATAGTCTTTATTATCGATTCGACAAGGTTGTTTTCATGGTGTTGGACCCGTTACACAATAGTGTCTCACCAAGGGTGTTGGTAAGATATCTGAGTAATACAAATAAAAATCTATAAATTTTTTTACAGAAAGATCATAATTGTAAGAATTTTCTAGGATTTATCCTCAATAGAAATCAGGAACTTGTTTTCTCTATAAATATTTTGAACTAGCGGCCGCCCGCGACTTCGTCCGTGTGGAAAAGTAACTTTTTACCCCCCTTTTAACCCCTTACAACCCCCTTTTCGCAATAAAAAGTAGCCTATGTTCTTTCTCAGGGTCTAGATCATCTGTATACCAAATTTCATTTAAATCCGTTCAGTAGTTTTGGCGTGAAAGAGTAACAGACAGACAGACAGACAGACAGACAGACAGACAGACAGACAGAGTTACTTTCGCATTTATAATATTAGTATGGATTTAGAATATTTTCGACCTCAACATCGAAAAAAAAATGTAAGTAGTATTTCATTTTGCCAATGCCAAATAGGCCAAACGCTCTATTGCGAAGGAAGACCTGATTGGCCGCGACACTTTTAACGCATTCACGGTATATCGAGGGTTTCTATGATCGATGTTAATCTGTCACATACTTAATAGCGAATGCATAAATGCATGATGACAATTAACCGCGCATAATCACTTATTACCCAGTCATTACTGCACATAGCCACTTTACTCTCGGCAACGCACTCAGCCGCAGCGAAACTGCAGTAACTTGCAGTCAAATTGCAACTAAGCATGATTACATTGTAATTTCCATTTGCACTCTATTCATATTCAGCGTCAGTTTAAACGAAATTCCAGTCTATTTTTATAAAATCTCTCTCTAATATTGTGACGTCTATGTTTATATTTTGTTTTGTTTTATTTAAGGTGCTGGGAAAGTAAAAAAAAATAAAAATATGAAGAATTAAATGTCACCACACCGGTCAATAATCGTAATTATAACGTCTCTGTAATGACTCGACATTGGCAGAATTAATTTTGACTCCAACGGAGACACGAAAGAAGCCATTACAAAACTATAAAAGTAGGTATATGTTTGACTGTTTGTACATAACTTTAAGTGATTAATGTGCCTCAAATATTTTGTAAAACCCGAACAGTAAAGTCAAGTCTAATTTGGAATATGCTGTTAATACTTAGATAAAAATTGGCCGAATCGGACCTTAACGGTTAAAAAAATAATCATGATGTATTAAATGTGAGTATTTTTATAAAGAATAGTTAAATATATTTATTATATCATATTCATAACATCGCTATTTTATATTCATTCATTCATATTTACATAGAAGAAGATTTTTACAAAAACAAAATTTAATGAGACAAGAATATTTTCCAACTGTTTCTAATGGTAGACTGTTCAAATAATGGATTCCATACCATTATAAAAATTATAGTGAATTTGAGAAATGTTAGAATACATTATTTTTCTTTGAGACTATTATTTTTAACATTTTTATAACAAGTAAAATAAAGCTGATACTGTATTTACTTTTAATTTATGTATATTTTTTATGACTTGGCGGATAAGATATTTGCCAAAAGCGCGAAAGATCTCGGGTCCAACTCCCAGTCAAGTCAGTTTAGGAAACCACATTTTCCAAGTTTTCTTGGGTCTGGGTGTTCTAGGTTCACGCCCCCAGTTAATTATCGTCATCTGGTACTCATAGTACAGGAGTTGCCTAAGTTTGAGACCAGGTTGATTGGTGTGATTGTCTGGCGCATTTATAGAACTTCGGCCTGATGTCAAGAAACGCAACCTGTAGACGCCTACATCTCCAGAGGACCTGCACATATTTTGCCGACCTTTTAAGAACCTTAACACTCCTTTTTTTGAAAAACCTCATACTGTAGTCCCCCGGGAAAATCTTTGAAGAAAGATCATTCCACAACTGGAATATTATATTTATTGAACAGTTTTTTCTTAGAAAAGAAAATTTTGTTACACAGTTTTCTGATTCTAAGGAGAAAGCTAGAATACAAAAATATAATACTTAAATACATATGTTATTACACCCAGACGCTCAACAAACCCACCTCACGTTTATCAGACGAATATGTGTGGGGAGAGAACTCACGACCTTTGGCGTATGAGACAAGGTCGCTAACAAATACGCTTTTGTGCCAGTTAATAAAGAAAGCCGGTTTATCACAGACTAGTGGTCCGCCCTCACTTCGCTTCGGGACCGTAATTCAGAAATGAACCGATAGATGGCGCTGTGTCCAATTACATCGCGCAAGCGTTTCGTATTTTCGGTTTACTTATAAGCCTTTTCGTTGTCCATAGAAGTTATATCTTTACAAATAGTATAGATATAGATTAGTTACATATTGAGTAATCCATTAATAATATAATAATAATAAACTTTATTGAAAAATCATAAGTACAATCAAATAAACTAAAAAGTCTACTTAATCAAAGGGCGCAATTTTCCGTTCGCTGCCTAAACTAGGAGTATCCTGTATCTTAGGCAGAAACAAAAAAGTGGCAAGGACTTAATTAACAAATTAATTTTACCAATAAACAAAAACTTAACATAACAACTAAATTACAGATCCGAGAACAAATACAATATTTCAAAATTACGTAATGTAAACTAAGTAGTACAAAATATGAGCAAACGTGATGATGATTTATAAACAATGACCCGGTTAGAAAAATCGTTGACACTGATAATTGCATGACATAAATATCTATTAACTTAAAAACGTCTATCTAGCATTATTCAGAAAAACCTTACAAAGACTAAGATTACATAATAAAAACATTATAAGCAACTTATGAATATAATCTAATTAACGTTGTTAAAGTAATTAATTGCGCTATTTGGCGCCTACAAAATCTATAGACCTTATGAAGCGAAATTCGGCCATTTTCCTGGCCGGACACTCAAGGTCACCAGTTTTGTGGTCGAATGGTTTTTTGAAGTGCAAGCATGTGGCGCACTTGGGGGGCTCAGCCTGCTTTGGGCAATCTTTCATTTCGTGTCCTTGGTCTCCGCAATGAGCGCAGGTGGTGCTTTCTCCCCGACATGTTTTAGCAGCATGTCCGTACTGTTGGCACTCGTAGCACCTAGTAACAAGCGTAAAATCACGGACGGGGCAGGACGACCAGTTAACAAAGACTCTCTCGTTTGTTATTAGGGCCTTACGGATGTCTGCAGGAACCTCGATAACGTAATTGCAGGTCTCTGCGTTTTTCCGTCCTCATTTATGACTTAATTTGATAGAAGTCAAGAAATTCTCCATGGTGACGTCCGTCAGCTTGTCGGCTAAGTTTTGCTGCCAGATGCAATTGAATACATCTGTTTCCGTCAAGGAAGTGGGCACTCCGATAACGACGATTCTAGGTCTACGTTTTTTAGGTTCGTCAAGAGTAAGGCCAGATGTAGTTAGCTGCTCCGATTTCTTTAGTTTTTCGATGTCACCCTTTGAGTCAGTGCTAATAATCACGCCACCGTTCTTGGTTTTTCGAAGACCTCTCACCTGCAGCTTCATTTTTTCAGGTCGAATAATTTTTTGAATGAGGTTTTTGGTTTCCTCACTTGATTTGGATTTGTCAGTAGGATATATCGCTACTGAGCTAACACTTAATGGACTAATAAATTTTGATTCGCCTTTCTTTACCATGTCGGCAAAGGAGGCTGGGGCTGGGTTTGAGGAGACTGCAATAACTTGCCTTAAGTTTTGTAGCTCTTGCGAGAGGTCTTGATTATCCTTGAGAGTGTGCAGGTGATTATGATAATCAATGGCTTTTGTGTTCAATATCAATTGCACGACTAATTGCGAGGTTCCCAGGCTGATGTTTCGGCATAAGTTATTTATCCGTAGTTTTTGGTCCGAGTTCAGTTTTCCCTCACACGAAATCACGCATACCTCATTTAGGCATTTTTCAATTTTGTTCATCCACTCCTGTAGCTCGGGAGTGGAGATAACTGCAGGGCCGTCATCTTGGTGGTGCTGCTGATGCTGAGGTTGCGCGGGCTGGGGCGCAGGAGTAGATGGAGGGCTTCGGGCTGTTTTTCCGCTCTTAGTAAATGGACTTCCGTCCATTTTATATTAGTGGATATGTGTTTGCTACAAATTACACATCACAATAATAAATGAGTAGGTCACCGTTTGCACTGTGACCCAGTAAAATCTCTTCCGCAGATTATCACTAAGTCGCGAATTCACTGTATCAAATTGTTTATTGCAAAACAACAGGTAGAACGTCTATCCGCATCGGAGATCGAAGTACGAATCTAAAGTAGTTAGTGGTAGCCAAAATGTCATTGGTGGTAGCGGAGTTCAGGTCAACACTTCTGTGAAAACGACTGATCTTCTTTTAGGTGTCCTGATAGGTTTTTAGTTGTCATATAGGTTTGACTGACTGGATGGCGCATTTGGTAGTGACCCTGCCTCATACGCCAAAGGTTGTGAGCTCTATCCTGGAGAAACATTCGTGTGATGAACACTTGTGTATGTTCAGTGTCTGGGTTATATTATATTTTCTATACAATTTATAAAGAGATAACTTCAATAGACAACGACAAAGCTTATAGGTAAACCGAAAACACGAAACGCTTGCGCGATGTAATTGGACACAGCGCCATCTATTAGTTCATTTCTGAATTACGGCCCCGCACCGATGTTGAATATTTGTGTTCCCCCTGTTGTCTGACATCTATGACACAAGTGCTTAAGCTACTTAGTACGGAGACAAGTCAATGTAAGAGATATTTCGAGAATGTATGTATGTACTTATGTAAAGAAAATGTATGGATGCTGTGGTCAATTATACAGTTATCTTTCTGTAGTATCTTAGCCTTCTGTAGACATTATCTTTGAGCATGTTCCTAAATGTAGTATCTTACATATCTATCCTTTTGTTACTTCGTGTTTTATGTATGTCAACAATTCCTATAATAATAGTTTCACGGCTACTGTTCTTTATTGATGTATATCTATTTTCCGTGGTCATTATATGTTTAACTACTTACTTAAATTGCATTTATTTATTTAAAATAAAAAAAATGTGTCTTTAATACCAGCAAATATTCGCTATTCCGTAAAACACGTAGTTTGTTTGCCACAACAAACTGTTAATCTCAAACACTGGTACAATTTGAAGACATTAAACCGTACTTAACAGTCATCAACAGTAACATAACATTTATAGGAGGGTCATTGGTAAACAGTAACGTTTCCTTAACTACTACTCCCCTGCACGTTGAAGTGCTTTATGAACAGGAGACCTGTTTTTGAATTTTCGCTTATCCGAACAAAACTACTCGTTTTGAAAGTCACGTCGTCTCGTAAGTCGCATGATTCAAAATTTTCCCTATTTTTGAAATCACTCGCTTAGTGTAGCCAAGCTTGTTAAAGTATATTTTTAACTCGTTTCACGTTGACGTAAATGAGTGCACTCGCTTCACGGAAACGAGTGGTTTATACCACTCGTTGCAAAACACTCGTTTTCGAATGATTAAAAAAATGCGGATGTCAAAAATCATGCGAGTCACACATTTTTTAGTGACACGACAATTCAAAAATAGGTCTCCTGGCCCTCTCTCATCTCAGCGAGTGATCCCCGGTCGCGTATAAAGCTAATGATTTGAAGCCAGGATTACAGTAGAAAAACAAAGCAAAGTAAGCATTCAAAGTCAAATCATTTATTGCATTTCATGAATGTGATACAGGTGCAATAAAATTGTTATAATAGTACATCATGAAACCTGTTAGGCATAGCTACATAAATATCTAAAATAGTGAACGTGGAACGGATCATATTGCACTAACAATATTTTTATCTTCATAGAATTTATTTAGGCATTAACATTAACATTAACATTTTTTAATTAATATTTATTTTAGTTTCTTTAAAAATTCATCATCATTTATAGACCACATACAATAAAATAAAAAATAAATAAATCCTAGGCCGAATTTTATTTGAAAAATCGAGACACTGATCAAACACAAATTTAATGTTTGTAGGGTGAGGAAGTAGAAGTCGTTCTTATACTTAAGGGGCTATACGAATGAAACTAGCGCCGCCAACCTATTTACACTGATTGAAGCGAAAATACGATATTTTTTAAGAAAGCAAAACATTACAGACTTAGATAAAAGTAAATTGAATTTTTCAAGATGCAATACAATATATAAAACACGCGACAAGTAACAATAATGTCAATTATTGCTAAAAGTGGCCGTTTTTAGCGATAATTAACATTATTGTTACTTGTCGCGTGTTGGAAATATTGTATTGCATCTTGAAAAATCCAATTTACTTGAATCTAAGTCTGTAATGTTTTATTTTCTTCATAAATGTCATATTTTCGCCACAATCAGTGTAAATAGGTTGGCGGCGCTAGTTTCATTCGTATAGCCCCTTAAGTATTGTGACAAGGTCATAAAGTGTATTGGAGTTGACTGTAACAACGACCCTTGGCGTATTAGAAATAGAAATAGAAATAGAAATATTCTTTATTCAATTTAAGTCCTTATAGAACATTTATGAATGTCAAATATTATGTAAGCTACCGCTGATTCGGAAAGTCGATTTCTACCCGAGAAGAATCAGCAAGAAACTCAGTAGTCACTCTTTTCAAATTATGATCAGTAATTACAATTTTCATTCTGATAATAAAAAATATTATTAAGATTACAGTAACAGTATGATGTGTACAATGCTTTATATCGTTTAGATAATCGTCAAAGTAAAATTATAAAATCAAATTATACATTTATATTAGGCACTATAACTACCAAATGCGCCATGCGGTCAGACCTAATAAAACGTATGACTTATTCAATCATGAGTTATTTTAATGTTATAAAAACCATTATTTTATAATAAACATTGCAAGATTATTCGTATGAAAACTCAAGTTGCGGAAATATTAACGTCTGTTAAAGTTTAAAAAAATGTCGTTCGTGCTAAGTATACAAAAAATGTTTTCAAGCAGCAGACAGTAGCCTTTTCTCTCTAAAAATATTATTTCATCCTTCAAGATTTTCCTTTTTAACTGAAGAACCCTAAAAATAGAATACAAAAGAAACCGAAAAGGGTTAGTGAGATTACGGCACAAGAAGTCAAGTTTGGCAAACCAGATAAAAGAGTTCATTTACGTTTCTAACTTGACCTATTTCTATACAAAATCTTATTGGAGTGCTGCTTAAACTTTTTATAACTTTAAGGCAACTGTGAAAGTTAGTAACAAATTGTATCTGGAAATACACCATTCATGAAAATGGGAACTTCTTTATGTGATAGGCAGACGAGCAGACAGATCACCTAATGGTAAGCTATTGCCATCGCTCATAGACAACTTTAGGCACAATAAGGCAACAAACCTCACATCACATACTTTGGTATTAAAGACTGGTAAAAATTTGACATTTCACATCGGGAAAATCTGTGAATGTATATTTTAAAGCTGTAATTACAGCCTGCCTACATGCTGTCCCACAGCAGGGCAAAGGTCTACATCATAGAAATAAAGTTGTCACCTATGGGATTAGGCTTGATCACCACGTGTGTCAATTGTCTGTATAAATATTTTCTATTCTATTCTGTGTATCTACAAAGGCTCAGCTGAAAACGGCAATAAAACGTCATAACAAACTTTGTGTTTAAACACTGTCGAGTTGGAGCTAAACTATAATCTGTTTCATTTCGCAACTAAGTTCCTCTTCGAAGTGTGATCAGCATAGTTGTCTAGTTTCAAGTAAGTATTAGTTCCATTGTCGGCGAGCAACTGATTAACTGCTATTTTTTTTTACTGAAGAATCAAAATATACAAGGTAACCATGGGATCAAATGCTATGTTGAGTTTAAAGACTCCCGGTTCAGTGGTTCCCGGTTGGTTCATTGGTAGAGAATGCTGCATCTGGGCCAAGGGTTGCGGGTTCGATCCCCGCACAGTACAAAAATTTGTGTGCATGAACATGTTTGTTTGTATTGGTCTGGGTGTTTTCTATGTATTATACGTATGTCGTATGTATTTACAAAAAAAAGTATTATATGTATATATTTGTAATCCCACTGTTGGTTCTGGTATCTGTAACACAGGTGCTTGAGCTACCTATCTCAGAGTCAGATCAATGAATGTGATGTAGTGAAAATATTATAATATAAAATACTTTAAAAAAAAAAAGACTCGGGGATACGTTTAGATTGGTTAAACACCATTTTAAATGTGTTGAGCTTTTTGAAAAGATCAGTCTATATTCTGACCCACTGCAAGGCAAAGGCTCCACCATGGAATCAGCTCCGATGGGGTCGCTATTAAGGATAGGATAAGGCTAATCCACCATAATTCTGATAGATGCACAAACCCGAGCTATGTTCGAAAATTACCTGGGTTAGCAGTCTTTATCAGTATAGTCACAGTGCGCTATCAACCTTTGACCCCTTTCCTCTAATTGGGCCACCGTACCCTCACTCACACTCACTTCGACAAAACCAGCTCAGAACGCTGCTTCATGCTTCATGCCGAAACGTATAACATAATAACTCACGGAACAATTATCTTACTTGCTTTTATCCCAGCGACAATTCATCAGAACTTTGTTCATCTTTCTGGTACTCTCCTCCTTTTTAGTTCTAGCTCTTTAGCTACTGTAGGGCAAATGCATAATGGCTCTTTCATTTGTCTAGATCTAGTCAGTCTTTGTCAATTTTACTAGCATTTAATTAAATTCTAGCCGTGAACTCTTTAACAGTCCTCGTTCGGTTTTATTCGCGTGGTTTTGTTCTGCATAGATTTTCCTTTTAATATGGTGGTGTTTCTAACAGATTTTACCGACATTCTTTGCACACATTTAGTAAAGCTTGTAAAAAGTTTTTATTACAAATTCAGTAAAAGCAAACCATTGTTAAATTTTAATTAATTTATGAACACATAATTGCTAACGAAATGAAGTGTAAAATCAAAGCAATGTTCAAAATAAACATTCCATTTTAAATAAATAATTTGTCATCAGATACTGGATGGCATTATTAAAATCATTAATGTTTGATCTTATTTCATTACAAAGCATTGAAAAGTCAGTTATTTCTGATTTACCGAACTGTGTTCTGTCAAAGGAGCATCTATTAATAAGTTTTGCTCGATCATCAGAAACGCCCTGAATAGGCACAGGTGCAACCCATCTACATTCAATGATGACCACGATCCTCAGTCTCACTCAGAGAGAGAAAATCTTGAAAATTTTGCAATCAAAATGATTAAAAATTACCATATATATATCCATGGCATACAGACCAACCAACATGCTGTCCCACAGCAGGGCAAAGGTCTGCATCATAGAAATAAAGTTGTCACCTATGATGGGATTAGGCTTGATCACCACGTGTGTCAATTGCCCTATGTCTGTATAAATATTTTCTATTCTATTCTGTGTATCTACAAAGGCTCAGCTGAAACGGCAATAAAACGTCATAACAAACTTTGTGTTTAAACACTGTCGAGTTGGAACTAAACTATAATCTGTTTCATTTCGCAACTAAGTTCCTCTTCGAAGTGTGATCAGCATAGTTCTCTAGTTTCAAGTAAAGTATTAGTTCCATTGTCGGCGAGCATCTGATTAACTGCTATTTTTTTTTACTGAAGAATCAAAATATACAAGGTAACCATGGGATCAAATGCTATGTTGAGTTTAAAGACTCCGGTTCAGTGGTTCCCGGTTGGTTCATTGGTAGTGAATGCTGCATCTGGGCCAAGGGTTGCGGGTTCGATCCCCGCACAGTACAAAAATTTGTGTGCATGAACATGTTTGTTTGTATTGGTCTGGGTGTTTCTATGTATTATACGTATGTATTTACAAAAAAAAAATTATATGTATATATTTGTAATCCCACTGTTGGTTCTGGTATCTGTAACACAGGTGCTTGAGCTACCTATCTCAGAGTCAGATCAATGAATGTGATGTAGTGAAAATATTATAATATAAAATACTTTAAAAAAAAAAAGACTCGGGGATACTTTTAGATTGGTTAAACACCATTTTAAATGTGTTGAGCTTTTTGAAAAGATCAGTCTATATTCTGACCCACTGCAAGGCAAAGGCTCCACCATGGAAATCAGGCTCCGATGGGGTCGCTATTAAGATAGGATAAGGCTAAATCACCACGCTTGCCTAATTCTGATAGATGCACAAACCCGAGCTATGTTCGAAAAATTACCTGGGTTAGCAGTCTTTATCAGTAGAGTCACAAGTGCGCTATCAACCTTTGACCCCCTTTCCCCTAATTGGGCCACCGGTACCCTCACTCACTCGACAAAACACAGCGCAGACGCTGCTTCATGCCGAAACGTATAACATAATAACTTCACGGAACAAGTATCGTTACTTGCTTTTATCCCAGCGACAAATTCATCAGAACTTCGTTCATCTTTCTGGTACTCTCCCTCTTTTTTAGTTCTCTAGCTTTTCAGCTACTGTGGGGCAAATGCATAATGGCTATTTCATTTGTCTAGAATCTAGTCAGTCGTTGTCAATTTTACTAGCATTTAATTAAATTCTAGTCGCGAACTCTTTAGCAATTCTCGTTCGGTTTTATTCGCGTGGTTTTATTCTGCATAGATTTTCCTTTTAATATGGTGGTATTTTCTAACAGATTTTACCGACATTCTTTGCACACATTTAGTAAAGCTTGTAAAAATTTTTTTATTACAAATACAGTAAAAGCAAACCATTGTTCAAATTTTAATTAATTTATAGACTCATAATTGCTAACGAAATGAAGTGTAAAATCAAAGCAATGTTCAAAATAAACATTCCATTTTAAATAAATAATTTGTCATCAGATACTGGATGGCATTATTAAAATCATTCATGTTTGATCTAATTTCATTAGAAAACATTGAAAAGTCAGTTATTTCTGTTTTACCGAAATGTGTTCTGTCAAAGGAGCATCTACAAATAAGTTTTGCATGGATCATCAGAAACGCCTTGAATAGGCACCGGTGGAGGCAAATAACACAAATGCCAGGTGTGACCCCATCCACATTCAATGATGACCACGATCCTCAGTCTCACTCAGAGAGAGAAAATCTTGAAAATTTTGCAATCAAAATGATTAAAAATTACCATAATAATATATCCATGGCATACAGACCAACCAACAAATATTATCTGCAAAAGATTCTACACACCCCCAAGTTCATAGTAAACGAACAGCTAAGCGACCATAATTATGTAACGTAGCAGCTACGGCGCTATGCTGCTACGTCGTAGCACTAATTGCTACGCAACTCGTAGCAAAGAGCACAGGTTAATTGCGAGGCCTTTCTGAGCTGCTATAATATTCAGCAACTGTTCGTTGGCGTTTATTTTATAATATCTAATATTTTAACTTGAACACTGGCTGGTTTAAGTTTTAAGTAAAACAAGTGGCTTTTGCTAGCTGGTAGTAGCTTGATAACTATTAACTGCCAGATTTGAAATATTAAAAAGATTTTTTTTTATATGGTTCTCAAACAACTTCTTCGTCTTTATCAAAAAAGTATTTTTCTCACAATATGGAATATGGGATAATATTATAACTAAATTGTAAGGGTCCACATGTATCCAAGCAGCGCACAACAGTTAATAATAAGTAGTAATGTCGATTACGTTTTACCGAAACTAAATCATTATTTTATTTCAAAGTTTTTATGACAGAAGTGTTTTTGAAGGAATGATATTTTTGAATAAATTTAATTGAAATTCGCTAAAACATTTTTATAAAAAATATCGTTATGTATTTTTTTAGATATTCGCATTGTAATATATTATAACTACTTTAATTAATAAAAACAAGATCAATGCGACTGATTAATGCGATAGGTGGCAGACCAGCAAAACGGATCATCGGATGGTAAGCCGCCGCCCATAGACGGGTGTCTATAGGCGGTGGCAATACAACACCAGTGGACTCAGTTTACCAGCAGGTGATCACAAGACCCGCCTGTCACCTATCACATAAAAATAAACTTGTATACAAAAGCTTAAAAATAACGTCACGTTATTTCCCATTCTTATTAATCATAGTCAAAACACCGTACTAAAAATGTTTTAGTACCATGTTGAAATTAAAAGTCATGCTTTAAAATATGGCGGTAGTTTGCAAACTCCATATGGCCAGCCGCTCGCCACGTTTGATGGCAACCGAGATAACGGCATAAAGGAAACATTACACCAGCCATAACTTGTGCCGCGGCCATTCTACGGCAACACAGGTGGTAATATGATACACGCACAATAACGCTGCTATGTGCCACAAATCACAGATCCAACACATTTTAGTAGCAAAAGCGCGAAATAATCGTACCGCCGGATACTTTTATTTCTGTGATATGTTTAAATTAACTGGTATTTCTGATTTTGGTTAAAAAATCTATTTTAGCAATAATTCACTTAATTATCCTTAAATAATTTTGTCTTAATTTTTTTTTTTACTAAATAAAATTAAAAGTTCACCTTTATAAAATTAACCAATAAATATTCACCTCAAAAATGTTTTTTTATTTATTTTAAAAGTAAACGTATTATTTTATATGCTACGCTTTAAAAAAACCTTGCTGAAATCCAATAATATAATTTACTCAAACTTTAAAAAACACAAAAACTCGTTTTGAAAACTTTTAAAACCTGAATAAAAATAGTACAAAACCCTTTTACAAACGTCTTAAATCTTAAAAGTACAATAAAAAAATCATCATTCCAAAAACTTACTTACACACTGACACGCTACTCACCGATGATCACTATAAAACCACATAAGCAACATCATACAAGGCAAGTACGGCGGGCGCAGTTCGGTACGCACTGTCACAGGTCCCCGCGTGTCATAAGCGGCGCATGGCGTGCGGCGCGCTCGCCAGTCGGCCGGCGACTGACGCCGACGCGCGGTATTGCCGCGCTTGCGGGTAGATTTACCCAAAACGTTATGTAACTTTTTTTCGGTAGGCTTTTTAGTGGATTGTGGTTCGTAATTTGGTGATTGAAGGGAGCTCCTAATTATGGTAATGGATACTTTATTTGACAATCAAAGTTTTAGAGGAGACATTTATTTTCTAAAAGTATCTAAGTGTTTTTATCTCATAATTTACTATGGCGATTGTCCTTCACGTGAACTTAGATTGAACTTGAAAACTTAGGATCCATTGTTCAGTTTAGATCCAGGGATAATCTTTAAAATGTCAAATATATCACCTAGCGCTGATTTAATTATTGATTGATTAATTTTTATAGATTGATTTAAGTAAAATGATGGTATAGATTTTGATGTAGGTACATTGTGTTGCGTGTAGTTGACAATTACGAAAAAAGTTGAGGATTCTGAATAAAGCATAAACAACAAATCCTGCAAACCCATATTGTTTAATAAATGATATTTTTTCTCCTCAACAATTGATTAGTCAAGTCATGTTAAGGTCCAAATAAAAAGTATTTCGACAAAACTAATTCGATCTCCAGACAAAGTAATTAATCACGAACCAAATTCCCACTCAGGGCAAAATTACCCCATAACCCGGGTAACCGCGTCCAGGTACCGGGGCTGGGGAGGCCCCGCGCCTGCGCGCCCCGGCTGCCCCGCCCTGCGCCCTGAGCCTGCCCTATTTGATGTCTTAAAGTTTCACTGACAAGTCGACGCCGGAACTTGTTGTGGCATTTCTCCGCAACTTTCGTGTGTGTTACTCAAAGTTCAATTTTTTTAATGACAAAAAAAATTTAAGCATGCTACTTTTAGGAGTGTTACTTACCTATGTATTAACATGACAGTTAAATTTATTTTTTTATAATTAAAAAAAATAAGCATACCAATATCATGATTCTAATAAATGTGAATGAATTTGAAATCATGATATTCTATAGCCTCCTGTCATATGTGTCCTATTTAAATACATAAACAACCTATAACAGAAGAAACTTGATTTAATTTAGTGATCTAAAAATATATATTTTTGATCTTTAATTAGGTCAATTTCAATCAATACGCCAAAGATACGTTTCACTATCGTCAGATGGGTAACATTTCAGACAAATACGTAGGTATTTGTATGTGCGTATTATTCCGCAATAACTAATATTTTTTTACGCATTGTGCGTAATAAAAAGTTTTGGTATTCATTCATCCATATTATCTAGGTGAATGGATTTGCTGATGAATCAAAAAATGTATCTTGACAAATAATTTCACTTATCTTATCAAGTAAAAAAAACTCGTTTTGTATTGGGGCGAATACCGCGTAAAAAATTTTACAGCTATTTTAGTTTGTTTAATATGTAGCTGCTGTTGTGTCTGCCTGCAAACGTTTTTGTCGTTGATTTCGGCGAGTGATTTCAAAATAGAGATTAGGGAAATATGTTTTTGAATTAAATTACAAAATTGACTCGCGTGGTGTGGAACTTAAGAAAAAATAAAACCAGAAAATATCTACACAATAAAAAATATGTAAGGTTATTTCACTTAATTATAACAACATTATTCCAAGACAAGTCGCAGAGTGGGAGCTTGTTCCTCATGATAAAATATTTACGTTAAGGATAATTACGAACACAGTTTGTAGGCAAATTGTGCTTAACAACCAAAACAACAAAAATTTCTACAAAGTGCTAATAATATTATCATAACATTTGAGCATAATTTGGAATACATTAAAATATTATAAAGGGCACCTGACTGAATGAGAGGATATTATGTAGGAATGCTATTTACTAATTCTAGGAGTCGGCAAGTTCCCCAGCGACAGCAAAATAAAAAGCAAAAAAAAGGAATCAGCAAGTACACCTACTGTTTTTTGCAAGGAATACTTTTAAAGCACTCTTATAGTTTATCTATCTCTGCCTAGCTCAGAATTCTATTTTTTGAAACATGATTGCAATTTTTTTAGTAGAGGTGTTTCTTTTTTTTATGTGACATGTGGCAGACGAGCAGATGGATCACCTGATGGTTACCGCCGCCCATAGACACCTGCAACACCAGTAGAGTCACAAGTGCGCTGCCAACCTTTAACCCCCATTCCCCCCAATTGGGCCTCCAGTAACGTCACTCACTCGGCGTAACACAGCGCAAAATCAAACATGATATGTAAAAATAAGCTCCCACATATCACATTTATCTACGGAACCTTACATCGCGCGTGGTCCGATACACCCATGGTCAGTTTTTTAAAATTCCATTTTCATGTTAATGCGTCACAAAGGTCTAATTGGTTTACTAATTTATTTCTGTGATTTATGTAGGTTCACGCAATTTATAACTTCATCATTCATAAAGTTGAATAGCTTTCATGTTGACAATATTTTGGTAATTAAAATAGTACCTACAAAACAATGAATTCAAAAATATTGTGCTACTAGTAAATAATCATAAGCAATCATCTGAAATGATCTTTGTGAAGGAATATTGGCGCGGATATAGATACGCATGTTACGCATATCCGCGTCAAGTGGTAATATTATTTTTAAGGAAAGTTTCAATGAAAACTTATAGAAGCAATTCTTGACTGGTTAGAGAAATGGTTAGTAAACGAAGTGTAATACATTTCTGAACCAAATAAAACAAAAGTATGGCTTACGCTGTGGAGAGGTGATCCATCAAATTCCTACAAACGAAAAGAGAAAACTACATATTTTCAACCACTAATATTTACTGAAAATCTTATTGAATATCTATATTTTGAAATTCAGTAAACATTTTCAAAAAATCTGAAAGGCTGAGCTAATTAAAGGCTAAAAGAGGAATAATTAAAACTATCAAATCCTCGAAGAACCAAATTTAAATACGAGTAAACACAATTGAAAAATTCTTAATTTTTCTATACGAGTATTAGGAGAATATTAATTTACTTAAATATCATTGCGTCGATAAAATTTCGTCAGTAAAGATAACGTCATCAAAATATACAAAATAGGTTATCAACTAATTTCACCATTATTTTTTACTATACAAACAAATACACATAAAAGTATCGTTTTCAAAGTCGGAAGGATGCTACCCAAATAAACTTGTAACCCAATTCTGAACGAATGATAATACAATGGTAGCAGTAAATTAAAACCAAAAAGGCTTGTACCCCGTGAAAGTAACCACAATGGCTGGTGTAAAAGTGCTCGGGATAAATCAATTCAGAGATGTAAAATTGTATGTAACACTCGTCGAACGGTGTCCCCCCTCACCCCCACCCCCGGTGTCCCATAGAGGGTAGAGGGGAGTGGTTCGGGAAGTCATACGCGACTCGCACATTAAGTTGTTACAGCAACGGTTTTAATTATGATTGCTCTTTGATCGGTGGCGGCGCTCAGAATTTTTTAAGCAAGATTATTTCATTGTTGGCTGCTTCGTTCCATTGCTTCAATATTTAAGGTATTTTAAACAGCTTGAAATAATGGTGCTATCTTTTATAAAATTGTTTTTAATCTGCTTGAGTGTTGTCTAAGCCGTTATATTAAATACGCATTGTCAACTGATACAAAGAAATTAAAGAGTATTTCCAGATTTAACAAATTCTTTAGTAAATTATACTTTTTTCAATAAAATATTAAGACCACTTTTTTTTGTTTTTATTCCAATTACAATCAAAAAGAAAACTAAGTACCACATAAAAATATGAAAACCTGAAAAGTATTGAGATGTTTTTAACTTCAATGCGCTAAAAAGATAACTTTGAATTTAGCGTAGCAAAATTCAGAAATGTAATGATCACAATTTGAATGAACACTTTTGCTAAATCAATTTAATTGTATTCTTCTAAAGAAATGACAGATTTAAGACTCCACATTCAGAAACCTTGAACCTTCCAATATCAAATAAAGACTTCAGACGACCGAACGATTTCCCAGCGTTTCAGAATTAAAACCCGACAACCCGCACTAGACGCGGAATTTCAATTTACAGTCGCAAATCTGTGTACACCCTGTAGATATAGCGTCTACGGGCACAATTTGAGCAACGTCATGGCGTCGGAAATCGAACCAGCTGCCCCACGGACACTGGAGACGGGCTGATAGCCAGCCATTGGGATTGCAACCCTGTTGGCTGCTCCCTTTTGAATTTGTAGCCGTGAATTTTAGCGTATTTACATTTTACGGGTAGATTTTCATACACAATAATTCATTATAGTGGTTGGTGACATTCATCGTCACCTACTTGACATTTAAGTGTAATTAAAATCTTTTTTGGTCATGGGCATGGTCCTTTTTTTGTAAAAATATTTTTGCCATACCTATGTACTGATAAGATAGAAATCAATAGAAAACCATAAGAATACATAAGTTTTTAAATAATTAAGAATTCTTTTGTACATAAGATGTATAAAATTATTTATAACTATGAGAAGGCAAAAGCCATTGAAACTAATAAAATATTATGTAATTGTTCAACAATCATACTTAGATATTATAATTATTAAATTAATCGGTTAAATCGCCGATGTGTTGTGTTAACTCAACCTGCAATATGAATAGTTTCATGATTTAGGCTGAATGTTAACCTGTCGGTCCCAGTTAACGCAACATGTCAAACGCCTAAGGGCAGTTCTGAAATTCACAAGGAAAATAGCTATTTCGATCCTAGCCCAATGGTGTATTTTGGCCCTGCTTTATATACAAAAGATAGTTCAAGGGTTCGATTCCCTACCCTAGACCAACATTCCTGTGATGAAAAAAAATGTTAATTCAGTGTTTAGGTGTAACTTATCTGTAATTCATCTGTTGTGCTTAGTGCTTCAGCTACACAGTATGGAAATAGGTCAATGTATGAGATGCTGTATGAATTAAGTATACTCATTTCGTTTTCTTGTTTAAACTAACCGCTGCTCTACTAACATAGCGAGGTAAATAAAGAAGACATTTTTCCATAATTATAGTTGAACGCAAATAATAACCCATCTATGCTCATAATTTACAACAATTAGGTGCAAATATGGTCATTGATAAAATTTTACTGAACATACCGTCACCAACTTATAAAGTGTTTAACCCATTGTAAGTGTAAAGCCATCACTCCTTCTTGCCGGTAGATGTCGTTGCGTTTTCTCTAAAATGCTCCCCATCATTTAAAGTTTTTGCTACATCATCCTTCCGTTTTTCGATTGAATATGTTGACACGTCCCTTCTAAAGAGAGAACGCGTCAATATTGTATGCATTTTTTAAGATAACTTTATTGAATGATTTTCAATGTGGACTTAAAAAGAACAAGAGATAGATAAGCAAAGACGTCGTCCAAAATGATGTGCGAGACCTTCAAGACTGGCATCAAGTAGTACAGGAACGATGTTCTCTTGTTTTGGGGGCCAAGACTCGTTTCGGGTCGCTGTAGCCAGTGGAGTAAGTATGTCACTTATGGCCCACTTTCACTTTGTTTCGGGACATTATTCCCAAACAGTACCAAGAGATGGCACTGGTCATTGATTACATCGCGCTACTGTTTCACTTTTTCAGTTTACTTAGGTATAAGCATTGTCGCTTTACCTCTTTTTAATTAGTGTATAACGACCTAAGCGTAGTCTAGGTGAGTGAGCCGTCTATATTGACGCAACTCGGAATAAAATATGATACTATAATGGAGTTTGTCTTTTCCACGTGTGAAGTAATGAATAATCCCACATGCGCCCAGGGCTAACACAATTAATTAATGCGATTGAAACAGAATGTAACAATATCTAAAAGTTTCATTGTTTCGCGCAAACTTCCAAGCTCATTAAAATGTTCCACCGGGGGAATAGTTGTCAAAATTGTATAATTTTAATGAGAATAGTCGGGCTCGTTCTGAATTAGTACAAGTTCCTGGGATACGGTTGGAATTGTTATATCTGTTCGGTGTTTTCTCCGAGGATTTGTAGAATCGCGAACGTATGAATTTTGCGGCCATCCAAATAGAAAATCCAAGAGATTTCTTTACCATGTCACTACAATATCGCGACTTGAGACTACAAAAATTGCGGTAGTACATTAGGGTAATTTTGTTATCCTAGAGCTTGTGTTATCTTTACGTTTGTGTTATCCTGGAGCTCAAATTAAACGTGCTGGTCAGTTATTGGTTTAATCTATCAGAATATAGTAGGCAAATAGTATTGGTTCTTCTACGTAAGTCTAGGTGTAGTTATCCACTGAGCTACTATCGTTCTTATTACTAGACCAAGAGTACTTTTTTTTTTTTTTTTTTTTTTTATAGGATAGGGGGCAGACGAGCATACGGATCGCCTGATGTTAAGCGATTACCGTCGCCCATGACACCTGCAACTCCAGGGCTTCACAGGTGCGCTGCCGGCCTTTAAAGTACTACTTACTTTAAAGTACTACTTGAGTAAGTAATCATTAAATGATGATATCAGTAAGGGCCTATCCACAATGTAAAGATAAAGCGTCACATAGCTGCAATACAAATTATTTTGCTGATAAAAGTTGCGATGTATGTATACTTACCTAATTATGCAAATAAATTATTTGATTTGATTTTTATTTGTCAAACATATGGACGTTAAGTTACATACGTCTGTATGGAAGAATTTAGTACCTTGAATTTAAATAATGTATTAAGTAATTTTATTAATGTTTATATAACTTTATTTCTTTTTGCAATATGTATTTGAACTTTTATTATTGTCTCTTCGTTTTATATTATTGAGCATGATGTGGTTACCTGTAATTGTAGAGACAGTTAGCTTAAACATCCTAGTGTTATTGATTTTGTATTTTTATAGCTGAATCCTATGTTGGTAATCCTATGAAATAAATAAGGATATTTGACAGTCTTGAAACGCAACAACAGTGTTTATGGTAGAAATAAGTATCATTATAGTTTATGTACTTTAGAACTTATCCGTATACTTAATTATTGTAAGGCCTTGATATAATACCATTTTTACTTACTTAGTTCTACTGTACTCAAGGAATCTATAGATAAAACAAGGTGAGCAAGTGCACGTAAGCCGACTTGCTTCAGCTCAGTGACTCGTGCTGACCAGTGACTCGCACCCACCACCGAGTCGGCGCAGTGACTCGGAAACATCACGCGCCCACGCTAATCGTTGCAACATTACCTCTACTTTAACGGGGTGAATTAAATTATGGTTAAAGGTCTTTGAAGATAAAGCAAAAGTACCTTATATATTTATGTATGTTTGGTGGTAGCACCATCCTTAAGTAATAATGTCCTCCTAACCTAGCCAACCAATACGGCTGTGGCGGCCAATCTCAATGATCAGCCATCGACGCAGGACATTTCGATGGGACATCAGAGTGATACGACCGAAGATAACCAGAGGCCCAATTGGGGGAAAGGGGGTTAAAGTTTGGCAGCGCACTTGCGACTCTACTGATTTCGCATGTGTCTATGGGCGGCGGCAATCACTTACCATCAAGTGATCCGTCTGCTCGTCTGTCACCTATCACATAAATAAAAATAAATTTTGTTGGAAAGGATGATGTTAAGGGATAAAGCCTCCATTCCAATTGAATTCACATTCAATATTGATCTTAAATATCAGACAGGCAAAATAGTTTAAAAATTCATTCATTTTCACGTTAAACTGAATCAAGTACAGCTCCCAATAATGCCCGTGTATAAATAAAAATTCTTTTCGGGATTAAATGGCTCTGAAAACCGTAACTGAACCGTAAACTTCTGAAATATGAATATGACCCGACACAATGTATTGTAGGTGATATGTTACAGGAATTTATTTGTGATGCCACAATAAAGGTCAGTTATTGTGGCCGAAATGATTCGGTTCATTAAACTTGACAATGATAGATTTTAGACTTATTATGCTCGGGAGCGGCTAGCTTGACAACGGGTCACGTTAGGTTAGGGAGCTCGCCCACTACGTCGTAGCGGCGGCCGCGGCGTATTATACATAGAGGAAAAAAAACTTAGCTTTCAGTTCTAAGTATATCTAACACAGATTTTTTTTCTATTTCTGTACAATAATCTTAAGGGGCTATACGAATGAAACTAGCGCCGCCAACCTATATACACTGATTGTCGAGAAAATACGATATTTTTTAAGAAAGCAAAACATTACAGACTTAGATAAAAGTAAATTGAATTTTTCAAGATGCAATACAATATATAAAACACGCGACAAGTAACAATAATGTCAATTATTGCTAAAAGTGGCCGTTTTTAGAAATATTGTATTGCATCTTGAAAAATCCAATTTACTTGGATCTAAAGTCTGTAATGTTTTATTTTCTTCAAAAATTTCATATTTTCGCCACAATCAGTGTAAATAGGTTGGCGGTGCTAGTTTCATTCGTATAGCCCCTTAATGCGCTTCACTAAATACACTTACCAAGTTTCATCCATATACCTAGCTTTTATAGTTTCAGGAAAAAGGAATAGAGAGTACACCCATGGGCGTACCCATGTTTTGGGCCAGAGGGGGGACAAATCAGACTTTTTTACAAGCTAGGTGTTTATAAAGAATAAAAAAACTTAAATTGAAGTACCTAGGTCTTTTTTGTGATAGAAGAGCAGATGAATCACCTGATGGTAATCCATAGACACTTGCAACACCAGTAGAGTACAAGTGCGCTGCCGACATTTGAACCCTGACAAATGGATTTTTTCATTTCTATCGATAAAAGTACTAGATAAGTTAAATTAGTAGGGACGTCAACATGATCCAGGAGGGGCAGCTGCCCTCCCCTGCCCCTATCACATAAAAAATGACAAAAAGTAGACTAAATTGTATCAACACTTATTGCAACCAACAAGTTTTGCATCCACCATTGCGATTGTATCGTGACCGAGATGTCTTGATCCCCGCGTCCACGCCAACCGCTCGTTAGGGCTGGCTAATCTTTGTTTTTATTGCCTGTTTATACCGCGGTCGTCGCCCTGATGGCAATGACCTGGTGCCAATCAACAGTTTATGTCGACTTGGGTGCATAATTTATAGTACAGGGTCACGGATAATAATTTATAACTGAAGTGTAAGGCTACGTGCGATGTCGAGACCTCCGGTATATCGCCAACAAAGACCACAGATGAAGCCAATTCCCATTAAAGAAATCCAGTCATCGCTACTATGATGGGATTAGGCTTAATCACCGCGCTTGCCTAATACGGATTGGGGATCACAAACCCAAGCTGTGTTCGAAAAATTCGAAACAAACTTTTTCCTCGAGTCCACTCAACACGGTTTCGAACCCAGGATATTATTTAATATGATACTTTACTTTACTTGACTACTTAGTATCTATTCTAATAATTACCAGAATTTTATTATTCTTACCAAAATTTCTTGGCCTTTTAAAAATACATAAAAGTAATAACATTCGAAAACGGTAGGTAATTTTAAATGATACCTACGACAATGCCTGTTTATTTATTAACATCCGACGCAAAAACGTCGGGTTTTATACGTTTATAAATTTCTCACAATCAACATCTCATACATTAACCTGACTCTGTACTAAGTAGCTAAAGCATTTGTGTTAAAGATATTAGACAACAGAGGAAACACAAACATAATACTTAATATCTAATTATTACACCTGAATAAACGAAAATGTTCATCACACGAATATTTCTCCAGGGTAGAGATCGAACCCACGACCTTTGGAATATGAGGTGGGGACACTATCAAATGTGCCATCCAGCCAACATGACGTGTCTGTGTTTGTGTGGCTATCTGTCCATGGCGTGGTAACCGATTTGGATTTTGTTTATTCGTTTAGAAAGATGAAATAGCAGGCCGTATTGTAGGTAAGTAGTTAATTTTAAGATATAGTCGTCGCTACAAAACTCCGTTTCAACCGGCTCAAACCAGAACGTGGCTCTCCCACGAACAATACCAATTTCGCAACACTCTTATATGCAACAAAGAATCTATTATTCAATATCTATCTATCTGAAATAGGGCTATCTATCTAGCTAGTCTGGTGAGTCCCATCGTTTGTCAGCGTCGGGGAATTCGCCCGGACGAGGCCACATTTAAAAGTCAATAGAAGGGAACGCTTCGCAACAAGAGCATCAATACTGAAAATAATCAAGGATATTTTAAAACGATGTTTATTAATGTCCTTGTGCCCCGCCCTTACTTTATTGCGTCACATTAGTTCCACAACGTACAAAAAGATGTCGCTGGGTGTCGATTGCATCACGCTAATGTTTCACGTTTTTGGTATGTATGCAAAATTTTTCGCACTTTCTAAATAGTTAAATAAGCATTCATTTATGCACTACCTAACTAAAACCTACTTTAACCGTGGAAAGCTCTCCCTCGCTTCGGCATGATTAGGCCTATTTGACCGGAGTGATACCACGGCCTCACAGAAGACTGTGTTTATCGAGGTAATGAGGGTACCGGCGGGTCAACTCTACTGGTGCTTCAGGTGTCCTTGGGCCGCGATAATCGCTTATTCTCGTTTGCCCCGTGGCAGGCGAGTATAAGAAAAACAATAAATAACTAATGCCAAGTTTAATTGGTCAAATTAAAGCAAGCCTAGTGCAGCTTACACGCGTCGGGTAATTCCAAACTTTGCCTGCACATCAAGCCGCATGTGAGGACCAAGTTTTTATTCCGATCAAATAATGCCGAAAGTTTTTAATACCCACTCATATGAATATAAGCAGTGCAGCAGGAGTTTTTATTTTATAGTTCACCAGCTGTGCTTATTAGGGAAAATAAATAGTGTGTTCACAATAGAGACTTTACACATCTTCAGTGCTAATTATGAACAGGTCATTTCTATAAGACATCGTTGAGAGTTATAAACAAATCAAAAAGGCGAAACAAGCGATGTAACCTCTGGCTTGCCTTCGCCGGCCGGCCAGAGCGGAATGTCAGAGCTATATGCTCGCAGGGTGAACGTGAAAGATGCCTAAGTCGCGAGTTGGCACAGTGTCTGTTGTTACAAACACTGCGAAGAAATCGGTGTACACCTCTCGACACCCTGAGCACCTCACAACATTGTTGCCCCCTTGTCGGTTCTTACGAGAGCGACCGTTCTGGGATCCTCATCCAGTGTGCATGCGAGTCACCTCAGTCAGCCTGCCCATTTCACTCGTGAATCATTGATCGTGATCTAAAGCCGGAGTTATGTTCGAAAAATTCGAAACATACTTTTGCTCGACCTAAAAATCGAACGCTTAAACTTAACTTAAACCAACGGGGCATGTTTTGTTACTAGGCAATATACTCGTACTGTGCTCTGACAGTCCACTCCAATATTTACCAGTGACTTCGGCTTCGTACCATACATCATACGTACAGGATGCAGGTACTAATCTAAACTTGGCTCGCGGTGCGAAGGCAATAAGGGCGAGATTCCGATTTCACGCGCGAAGCGCCAACGAGTTAATTACATTTCGGATTGGACGCGAAATTTCACGGAGCAGAATGGAATTTTTCATTTTGATTTTCTAAAACCAGATGTCCTTAAAGGTTGGTCGGGAAATACTAGGAATGATTGGTGTAAGCTTCACTAGCTAAAACATAAATGTCAGTTATGTAATCATCACTTTCGTCGATCGTGCACTACTAAACTTCTAGCCCGCATAGACCTAAAGTTCCCGCATATCAGTCTTGACACCTGCGACTTAAGATACAAACTCACTTTAAGTAGAGACTGAATATATTAATAATCGACTAGGTATTACATGATCTTACGACTTTTTACGGTAGATTTTTTTTACAAGTATTGTTTTTATGGGGTGGTGTTTACTGAAACGAGCTGCTTACTGAAAGCGTCTTGCCTTCAGGCCAGATGGTGTACAGGGGCTGGTAGCCAAAGATAGATCGGAGTGGCGAACATTTGAAGAGTAAGTATGTGCCCACTAATAATAAAAGAAGCACTCCGGAGGGATCTCAGGTGTGTTAAAGACTATAATATAATAAAATCTCCTCTCTTAATAGTTTTTACCTCTCAAACGGATAGCACTCCAACGGCCCATAAAGGAGGGATGTTAAAGTTTTCAATTAAATCTCATTTTATCAGCGTAAATGCACCATAAAGGTGAATCAGTGTTATTGCAGTATCCCGACATATGTCTAACCATGAAACAATGGTCCATGCTAAGAGACACAGATAAATATTATGCCGGTGTTTTGTTAAAATATCTTTGAGTACTTAAAGGCAAAAATGAATCAAACGGAAATAGTGACATATTATATTCGCTCTATTTATTTGGCTCCTGACAAAACCTAATGCTGTTTTCTTTACAAGAGTCAGTATTTTTGTCATTTTTCCACAATAAAAGTGGGGTGAATATTATTTTTTATAATTAATCGCCGGCGCTAGCTTCGTCGATTCCTCGCCTATATTGCACTTCACAGACCATGCAGCCATCATTTTTATGGAAAAAGATTAAAGAACAGCAGAACAAAAACACCTTTAGATTATCTACCAAAGAAGACTATGTAATTAATTGAAACCGAAGCTCCTGAAATCAAAATATCCTCGTCTGTATTTTGGCAACCTCAAGTTTCCTTTAAGTTCAGGAGGTGCCTCATAACCGCTCGTCCTATCTTGTTACTGCTAAACTTTTTACTATACTTTTATAGTATATTACGCCTTGGTAGTGACGTAAATAAAACCCCACATTTTAGGGCCAGACCAGTTAATGAGGAGTCTTTGTTTGAGCCTTCTAATACCTATTTACTGTTCGAGGCAACGAACAAACTGCTCTTGAGGAACAAAGCTCAGCCATTCAAAATATTGACTTTTTAAAGCACATGCGGTTTGATTGACTGTTCTTAGATAAATTAACATGATTTCTGTCAATAGACGTCCATTGCTGGATATTCTTCTCTGTCGCTACGTTCTTGTCAGAGCAGTCGTGGTCATGTTGAGGCGTCTTTGTTCTGTTCTTTCTTAATACGAACTGCTAAGGAATGGAACAACTTGCCGGCTTACGCAATAAAACATGGTGAATATTGTAGTGTTATTGTCATCTTTATAAGTACCTGTATTCTGTTTTTGTGCAGTAAATAATATCTATCTGTACCGTCATCTATACATCTTCGGAAACCAGGACTCTGACCCAAAAAGCAATAGTCTCATCAAAAACTTGATGTCTGGCAACCCTGAATAGCTTATACGTATGTAGTACTAATTAATAAGAGTAAACAATGTAATAGGAGCACCCAATCAGTACATTTTTCCGGGAATATTTAATTTCCAATTACAGCTCGACTGCGCAGAAACGGAATGGAAAATTTTCGCTTTTCCTGTTCAAAGACTTACATCCCTAGTTAAAGCATGAGGTAGAATGCAAATAATTCAAACAAACAATGTTCCAATTAGGTCATTTGCTGGTTCACCCAGCACTACTCTGTCGGAATAATTTAATAAACAATATCAAACGGCGGGCGAGCCTCTCCATTCCGCTATAATAGTGTATTTGTTAAGGCAATTTAAGATGTGGCCCTTTGTGAGATAACCCGCTAACTTGGGATAGGGGCTCTGCTTTGTTATCTAAAGCTATTAAGTTAGTAAAACTGTTAAGAATTAACAGGTGCTCTCCTTTTGATAGTTCAGCTATATTCAACAAGTTGGAAGGAAATGGACTGGAGTGTGAAAATTGGGGGCTTACTCTGCGGTCGGATGTTAAAATTGATTTATTTAAAGAGTGGTGGAAGCGTAATATCTGTTGAGCCTGGACTGTATGCTGGTCATCTTGGTGCCAATAAAAAAGATTTTTATAGGCGCAGTTTGGAAAAAAAATATATTAAAAACTTCAATATCATTTTTGAAGACCTATCCATATACCTCACCCACATGGGTTGCATGTTTTCTTTTAATTTTAAGTGTGGAGAGCCGTCAAAATTTATTATTATTTCTTATATATTTGTATACAAATCCTAATACAAAATACATCTACTTATCTAGTTTCAACAATAAATACAGTTCGCAAAAAAAAGTGGCTCTGATATGCGGACGTGCAGACAGACAGACATGATGAATCTATAAGGGTTCCGTTTTTTGCCATTTAGCTGGGACCCTAAAAAGAGGACCATAAGGCTAAAGGCGACTAAGATTTTAATTACACTCAAGTGTCCAAGTGATAATGACTATAAAATATTAAAACGGGAATTAACGTGACGTTTATTTTTAAGTAAGTACATTGTATTGTACCTATCGCTTGACGTTCCGGCTACGTTGCAGCAGCCGTGGTCATAAGCGGACAGAGCGTGGTGTCCGCTTAGTTCCCATTTTAATATTTTATAGTTCCAATGCAACGCGAAAATCTAAAAACCTAGGTGATAATGGTTTTTCATTAATCAATCCCTGAACGTGCCCTTCAATAGTTTGCAGATGGCTCTCAAATAGCCGTAAACTCCGTGGCTTTAAAATCTTAAATTAAATCCCATTTATTATCAGCGTAAAGTCGCCATAAACCGAGCGGGACATCGGCAGGTTTAATCGATGGTCGGATAAATCTCGCCTAACTCGTTACTCGACAAGAATCGATATAAAATGTTGGGCTCATTTTCTGATTGGAATCGGTCCGCCACTATTTCACCATGGAATTTTTAATAAGGGAGTGGAAATAGAAATATTCTTAATTCAGTTTAAATCCAAACATTATGAATGTCAAAATCAAGTGATTTCCCACTGTTTTGGAAAGTTAATTTTTCCCCTTTCTAACCCCTATTTTAGGGAAGTGGTAGCTGAAGCCGCGGGCTAAAGCTAGTAGTATTATTTCCTAGGCTTTTAACGCATCTGAAATCCATAAATTTGCTAGTGTAATTTATCCATAAGCGACGGTGATCAGTTACCACCAGGAGCGTCCTCGTTACTCTCATTATTATATCGTTAGACATACCTCCCACTCAGGATGAAATTATTCGTCCATAGTATAAGAATGAGCCAGTATAGTCTGCCGCAAGAAAGTGTAGTTATGACCTTGAGTGCGCAGAAACCAATTTTCATAGAAAGTCTTCTTTTTTACAAGTGCGCTAAATAACGGTCATCGCTATACTTTCGTGCCTCCAGCTATACACACATACAGTTTTTGACGAGCATCATTTGAGGTGGTATGAGGACAAAAAAAACATTGTAATAAAAATAAGCTGTCATTTTGACCATAGGTTCTAACTTTGCCGGTCTTTGGTAAATTGTTGGTGGGTCACCAGTACGCCGTGAGGCAGGTACTGGTGACCTGGGAGAAATGATGCACTACGTCTAACTACTAATAAAGGATGATCAATGAGTAATGTAGGTCCATCTCTACAGGCTTATATACTGACACTACCTCTATAGTGACGTCATATCGTCTATCACATACATGGTCAGATCTGCTGACACAGCGTACGTGATAGAGATAAATAACTGTAGCCACACTAACCAATTGTCAAAATTTAATCAAAAGGCAATTACGGATCACAAATCCAACCCGTAGGTCAACTTTTTTATAACAACTGTGCCAAATAGGCGACCGCTCAGCTTTTGTCGGAGCTAGCCAGATATAGCTAGCGCCGACGCTGGTTTTCAGCGACTGGCCTAAAACATTGCGACTCTGTTCCCCTCTGCCTTGGTGTACCTTTGCAGAATAGATTCTGCCAGCGTTCCGATAGCATTTTTGGCATAGACACGATAATAGTCATTAGAAGAAAATGGTTCTATTACACGGAACAATGAGTGAGCAAGAAAATTAACAACACCTCCACATTTTTGCCAACGCAAAATCAGTCACCGAATTCCACCTCGAAAACAACTACAAACTATTCTGTTGCGACGAAACCCGCGCGCACGACCTAGCTAGCATTGTTAAGATTGTTTCGCACATGCCAAAAATACCAGGAGAGGTCTAAGCCGCGTTCACACAGGCGCGTCACGTGCCAGGTAATGTTCCGATGCAGGTGTAGCTCTGGCCTTAGGCCGGGCCGGACACGCGGCGAATGTATAAGCAATCATAAACATGTTGTATTATGGTCGCTTTCGCAATGTACTTTAAAGCGTTATGAATTCATAGGCTAACAGTCTTGCTTACGTCATGCGGGCATTTTCGTTTTGAATGCAGTACATGTTTGGAGCAATTGTCGGGTAGGACTTTTGGAATGTTTATTTCGATATCGTGTTTAGTTCGTCATTCATAACTCGTTGCAAATTCTGTCTGAATAATTTTGATAAGCTATCTCACCAGTCTAAACTAAAGTATCTGCCTATATACGGTCCCACTGCAAAGCAAAGGCCTCCATCATAGAATGATTTCTACGATGCAAATGATTTCTATGATGCAAGCCTTTGCCTTACCGTTTGACTTGATTGTCAAGGCTACTATGATGGGAATAGGCTTAATCTACGACGCTTGCCTTAATGCAGATTGGTAATCTTGTGATAGCCACTGACCGACTGATACCTTTACTTTGGCTCCGGACCCCAAGATCACGGCACGGTACTTTGCACTAGGCTACCACTACTAGGAAATTTGGTATACAGATGGTCTTAACCCTGAGAAAGGACATTTAAATACTTTTTTTGCAAAAAGGAGGTTGTAAGGGGTTAAAATTAACCCAAAGATACTATTCCACGCGGACGAAGTCGCAGGTAACAGCTAGTTTGAAATAATTCAAAATGCAAAGAGACATCTTTTGGCAAACTTTTAAGACTACGAAGGATAAAACAAAGAAAAATTACTTTACCCATTCAACTTCCAACTTAAAGTGGTCCCAGAAGGCCAATAGCGAACGTCGGTAAAACTGACCATGGTCGGCCAGAACCCCTTTACTCTACGTAGAGTATAAAACATTCAAGAAACACCAAGGAGAGATCCCGCTGATCGCGTCACGTGCGGGGGTAATGTAGAGAAGTGCAGGTGTAGAGGCTTTAGGCCGGGGCTTGTGTGAGCGCTGGGAATGGCTTTAGCATGTGGAAACTCCGTTAGATGGCGTGCTGTTAAACTGAGGTTCAACTTCAATGTCATTGGTTGATTAGTGACATTTTGATATCCATACTATATTATAAATGCGAAAGTAACTCTGTCTGTCTGTCTGTCTGCTACTCTTTCACGCCAAAACTACTCAACGGATTTAAATGAAATTTGGTATACAGATAATCTAGACCCTGAGAAAGGACATAGGCTACTTTTTATTGCGTAAAGGGGGTTGTAAGGGGTTGAAAGGGGGGTAAAAAGTTACTTTTCCACGCGGACGGAGTCGCGGGCGGCCGCTAGTCTCATATAAAAATAACCAATGGGACGGTGGCCCAATGGGGGAAAAGGTTTTTTATAGTATAGGAAGGCAAACGAGCAAGCGGGTCACCTGATGGTAAGTGAACACCGCCGCCCATGGACATCAGCTACACCAGAAGGAGTGCGGATGCGTTGCCGGCCTTTTAGGTTAAAGGTTGACACACTTGTTAATCTACGTCTGTATCTGATAGGTGGCAGACGAGCACATGGATCACCTGATGGTAAGTGATGGCCGCCATCCATAGACACCTTCAACACCAGTAGAGTCACAAGTGCGCTGTTAACCTTTAGCCCCCTTTCCCCCCAATCAATTGATTGCTTTCAAACTTGCTAAAAATAAACTGCAAATTGCTAGCAATGGAAACAATTTGAAAACTATAAATATTTATTGAAAACCTACTAATTGCATTTCCACTTTACAAGCAATATTGTTTAACTGTATTCGTTTAGGTGCTGTAATTGATATTCCATTTAATTTTACAGAAGAACGATTATTAATTTTAGTTTGTTATTGTTATGACCTGAATGCAATTCCTGGGCGTTCTGTGAAATGTTTGTTATTGCAGAGCAATCTATTAGGTATTAGGTCAGTGATACCAAGGCCTCATAGAAGACCGCCGTGAAGCAGCGCCTACCTAGAGAGGATACCGGAGGCCCAATTGGGGGTATAGGGGGTTAAAGGTTGGCAACACACTTGTGACTCTTCTGGTATTGCAGGTCAATGGGCGGAGGCAATCGCTTCCCATCAGGTGATCCGTCTGCTCGTCTGCCACCTATCACATAAAAGTAAAGTAAAGTAAAGTATCAGCCTATATACTGTCCCACTGCAGGGCAAAGGCCTCCATCATAGAAATCAAGTTATCGCTACTAAGATGGGATTAGGCTTAATCACCACGCTTTCCTAATGCGCATTGGTGATCACAAACCCGAGCTACTTATGTTCGAAAAATTCGAAATATACTTTTGCTCGACCCGGGAATCGAAGCCGGGACCCCGAGATCACGGTATCCGGTCATCGGATCCGGTACTTAAACCACTAGACCAGCGGGGCGCCCACCTTTAAAAAACATTTTTTTTTAATGTGACAATATGACATAGGAAGGAACCGTATTATGCACCCGTCCCCGCTACCGCAATACTGCAGCTTTACTTGCACTGGGACAACGCTCATGTATATTTAAACTGATGTGTGCTGCTTTGAAAATCTCATGGAATCTTTTAGCCCTGGCCTCGGAGACACGTTGGTTTTGTTCCACACTTAAGTATTAACGTAATTGTCACAGAAACTAAAGTAGGACATACAGGGTGTATCTTTAAACATTTATATCCCTTTAGGGCCTATCTTTTCCCCCAATTGGGCCAATGCTCACTCCCTCGAAAAAAAAACAACGCAGGCGCAAGCTTTCATAAATTTAACTGGGCTAACCCAAAACAGATCAACTGGTTAATGGTTACACGTTTCTGAAACTATTTGAAATTATTCCTTGATGGTGTCCCTCACCTTCGAGCTAATAGTAGAAATAATAGTCATGTAGGTACAATTGAAAAATCCACAGGTGTGTGTGTACAGTCAACTCCAAAAATATGTATACACTTTAGGACCTTGTCACAATACATATGTATAAGAACGACTTCTACTTTCTTATACATTATGTATTGTGACAAGGTCCTAAAATGTATACATATTTTTGGAGTTGACAGTACACTAACACTCGGATTCGAGTCACCACCCCCCGTGTCGTAGGCGCGTTCTTTATCAACAGTAGCACTACCATGAGTTTGAAATACTATACTCGCTATCAAAAACTATCGCTTTGTCCCTTTCATTCATTAATTCAAATGCATCACATTTGAAAGAGACAGAGCAATAGTTTACGTCATGACAGTTTTAGATGTCAACTCATGGTAGC
This sequence comes from Cnaphalocrocis medinalis, assembly GCA_014851415.1. Classification (NCBI taxonomy): domain Eukaryota; kingdom Metazoa; phylum Arthropoda; class Insecta; order Lepidoptera; family Crambidae; genus Cnaphalocrocis; species Cnaphalocrocis medinalis. The sequence goes on from CM026279.1 coordinate 1,603,871, forward strand.
GCTACAAAGCTACTAATTTGTGTCTGCGCGTAAACTATGATATGTCTTACGTCAATGGCTGATCGTGGAAATGGATCATAACCGAAATATCTGTTAGAAGGACATTATCTGTTGGAGACCATTAAAATGTAGCACATAGATTCGCCCACCATCACCTGCCAGTCGAAACCATTTCCCAAACCCTAACAACATCGAGGCAAAACCGCAATACTAAATTAAATAATTCACCGGCAATGTGGCGGACAAACGGGCACCTCAGACAATTAGCGAAGTTGCCGGATTTCGATTAACCGTCGCATAATTTATTCATCGGCATCCATCATCCGAGCGGTCGTTATTTGTCCCCGGGGGCCGGCTGCTTACACTTGCCGGGGACGATTAGGAGAGCAGAGGCACAGTTCAGACTAGGGCCAATAAAGAAGTTTTGAGATCTAGCAAGTTTTTACGTTACCTCTCCGCCCACATAGTGAAATGTCAAATATCAAAAATCTAATCAAGATGGCCAATGGCAGTAGTGGTCTCGTAAAAATTTCCGCTCTTTTTCCAAATTTAAAAATCAAAACAGTAAAGCCGTATTGGAAACTCAGCTAATGAAAAACTCTAGCCCCTAAAATCTATAAACCTAAAGGCATGTTGATAAAGATTTGCGTGGACTCCAGGCTGATGACTGGCTGGAGGTGAGAACCGTTCTAGATAGCTCTTATTATCGGAGGAAAAGGCTCACTTTGGGTCGCAGCGCCAGACGAATTAGTTAGTTATGACTGTTTCGAATTACACATTTCTCTACGATTGTCATTGTATTGTTATCACTCACTGTCGCGTTAGCGAGAGAGCGAGCAAATATTTGAGTATCTGTTGGTTACAGCTTCAGAGTAGATGTTTCACTGTAGTTTCGTGCGATGTGTCCTACCGGGTTTATGACAAGATATGGATATTAAAGTGGAACCGCCTCTGGATTAGTGGATTGTAAGGAAGAAACAGACACATGGGGCTTCCTAATCCTAACTAATAAATTAACTAATTATAAATGTAATGGCTCTTTTGGTGGTTTAAAATATTATAGAATAATTAAAGACAACTAATGCTCACAAAAGTAATATAATTTAATACCAATAATTTAAAATATTTTTTCATAAAGGACAAAAATTTTGTTTGTTTAAAAATATTAGCGGAAGACCGCAGCTCCGCTCACATAGGGTACAGTTAGCCACTTAATTCAAAATTAATTATAGGCAGGTCTCAAAACTAAATTGATAATGAAAAAGTCTGATTCAAATCCATTCAAATGTTTTCGAGATTAGCGCCACCAAACAGACAGACAAAATTTTAAAAATCATAGGTAAGCTACTTTAAAAATAGGGTTAAACTATTATTTTTGAAAAATATTAGGATTACCGTTGTGGAGGAGCTAATCCGTCTCAAAAGTGTTTCCTTTACATTAAAATACGCAAACTAATTATCTCCCACAATCCTTAGAGGGTTACGCATCCCGTATCTGTTAATCCGTGTCTTAACCTTAACCTATGCAAATGCGAGCTATTCATTCAAATATTCTATACCAACATCGCTCCGCTCGCTCGCTCAGCTCAGCTTTGATTACACCCCTGCAGAATTCATAACAACACAATCTTGGGTTCGGAATAGAAACCGCTGTGAATCGAGTTATTTAGAGCAAAAATGTGGTTTAGATTTAAATCTATTTCGTTTAAACTATTGTGTTTATATCTGAACGTGGAAGCAAAACTATTCAAAGAGCCATTCTCTTGAATAGTAACTACAAAATTAAATAGACATTTGTTTGTTTACCAGTGGACGCCCGCAGTTTCACTTGTATGAAATTTGGTTTAGCACTAAAAAGTCATTCTAAATCAATTGCCGAGGATTATTATTTTATGTTACTGTAAATGGTCCAATTCCGGTGAATTCGGTAAAGTACGAGTAAGTTAGTCCAAAAAGATTTATTAAGAAATTATTTATAGGCAACCTACCGCTTATCCACTGAGTACTTCCTTATCATTCATTTAAGATTAATTTCATCAAAAAAACAGATATATCTGCAGTGTTGAGCAATGGTAGGTATCTTAGGCTTTAAAAATCATATAAATATTTTCATACACAACTTCAATAATTACGAATTCATTTGACTTAAAAATAAGCATACCTCCGCTCTCTTTGCCTCCAATTCAGTAGACGTTAAATATTATCTTTTAAAATAACATGCACAGAAGAGGAAATTTTTATAAGCACTGCAAACAACTAATGAGCGCTAAAATGTTTACTCGTTCACAGCCGGGCGCGCAGGCGTTTCGCCAAAATACCGACTCTGCCATTTGATTGCAGCATCTTCAAAACTGTACCTATCCTACTCTTTCAAAGAACATTTTACCTATGAAATAAAGATACAAATAGAAAGACAATCTAAATATTTGGCGATGCTGTGGTGGAAATCGTTATAAAGAAAAGAGAGATAGCCTTCGAGTTGATTATAATTAAGAATTACTTATACAAATCGAATCTAATTTATTTGGGATTTAATTAAAAGTTTTTTTTGACATCCCTGTGACCCTGGCATCTCTATGGGTACATAGAAGGAAAAGAGGTATCTTTTCCTTGCTTATTTTGATTGTCTTCCTTATTTTTTTTTTTGTTATTGATCGTCGATTCGTCCGAATTGAAAGCGTGCGAAAGATTTATATACGAGTTCGTTTTCTTCGACACTATAAAATCTCTCGAAATAATTACACAAAGAAAGATGGCTGAAGCCTTTGTAGTATCGTATCTCTCACGCACGTTTGTCTCTGTCATTCACGGCAAAACACGGCGTGATCACTATAAGCTCGGTCAAATGTGTGTGTGTGTAGACTGTTTTTATTGCAATGTAGGCAGCCACCCTTCTGTGTATAATTAATTATCTTGTAGCATTAGCGATCTTCTCCAACTATTAACATAAGCTTAAATTAATAAAAAGAGAAAGTACTCACGTTTGTCGGATAACATAGCGAATGAAATCAGCGCATGACATGAATCTGAAACAAAGACACAAAAACCATCGTAAGTCTGCTGTTAGCAGATAAAATTTGGATCATTTTACTTAGTAGGTAATTCCTGTGTCACTCCCTACTCACATTTATACAAGAAATTACGCAAGTTTGAAATACATTTTCATCACACACTCTAGAAGGATTGATGTCTTACTGGTTACAAAATTGGGCTACATATAATCTGATTAATGTTTTCGGTAACATTGTGTAAACCTTAATCATGACTACATTAGCCTTACCATGAGTAATTTAAAATACTATCCTCGCTATCGAAAACTATCGCTTTGTCTCTTTCATTGTGATGCATTTGAAAGAGACAGAGCAATAGTTTACGTTATGTCAGTTTTAGATGTTAACTCATGGTAGCATGGTAGGTTACAAAAATAATCATATAGGTATGTATCTAATAAAAAGTAATCAGAATTAAAAATTTAATTCGTGATGATTTGTATCAATTACAACGTATTGTATACCTAATTACATATTAGGATAGAATATATAGTATCGTAGAAGTGGCATGGTTAAATAAGAGCCTGACCCCTATTTCACCACGCTGACAATTGTCACTCTACAGGATGTCAGCGACATTTGTCAGATGTTTTATAGACCCGAGCCTTTTTTTCAGGCCCGGGTCCAAAAAGACATCTGCTCGTTTAGTAACAAGATTAAAAACCGTTACATCTTCTTTACATTATTAGGGCACGTCCAACTCACCACATTCGATAATCTGCAAGTTTCACCGCGATGTGGGTCAAGTGAGACGAGGGGTGCTGGCGGGCCGCCCGCACAAGAACGACAAGACTACACTAAGACTAAGATATCAGACACTACAACTAGACTGATATTTAAGTAATTGTAACGTCTCAGCTTCTTGCTGCTTTTTTCTCGGCAATAAACTATATTCCTTACCAAGGGTAAACATTCACAACATCATTATGAATGATAAATGAATATGCTTTTTATTGCACACAAAACAGAGGTATAAAACTTAAAACTAGTTATAACAGGAGTAATGTACAACAAAGGCGGCCTTATCACTATGAGCGATCTCTTTCAGGCAACCTTTGGGTAAAGGTCACTTGATCAAGGTGTAAGGCGGTGCAATGCTACAATACATAGGTATAAACATTAATATATACATTCATTAAATTAAATATGAATACACTAAAACATCATATACTAACAAATATAAACTACATAGACATACTTAAGAATAAATAATGTAACTATAATAAATAAATAAAGAGGATCTCAAATAAGTAGGTAGCATTATGGCGGTTGTAATGAAAGTACAGGTTAAGGATTATGTTGACATTCATAAGGTTTTCCGAATCGAATTTCCTGTATAAAAACTAAGTATTTTCCAATTAACATCATATTATTATGGTTTATTTTAACGACATATCGTCACGTATAGACTGTTTTAAAATTTCGTACATACCTTTAACATACACCAACCAAAACCTAGTTTGTCAAAGCCAAAAATACTTTTTTCACAGCGATTTTTAATTAAGCAGCACTAAACTCAATAAACGCGCGAACTGTGTTTGAAACGCTGCTTCACTATGTGACTGCACGTCGACTACCATCATTAGCAATATTATGTAAAAGTGCCGTCCTTATCGGTGATGTATAAAAATAAAAAACATTATTTTTATCGTTTAAATCGGCTACTGTGCGCCATGTTTTTTTATCAATCTGTTTGCAATATACTTGACGAGGGATATGTTGAGCAGCGGACATAATCCTAACTAATATTATAAATACGAAAGTAACTCTGTCTGTCTGTTACTCTTTCACGCCAAAACTACTAGACGGATTTGAATGAAATTTAGTATACAGATAGTCTAGACCCTGAGAAAAAACATAGGCTACTGTTTATTGAGAAAAGGCGGCTAAAAGGGGAGTTGCGGACGAAGACGCGGGTAACAGCTAGTATTGAAATAATAAGACAAAACCAGGTCTTAGTAAAAAAGGAATCGCACCGCGCTCCCCCGCCCTAACCACTCGTACATCGGCCCGTGTATTGTATCTCTATTTCCTTGTAGTGCGCGCGTGTGCGGGGGCCCTGCGTTTGCCACTGTTATTGTGAGAGCGACTGTACCGGAGCTGTATTGACATGAACGAGTAAAGAAATCAGGACGTAGGATCTCTAGAAGTGCAACAGTCAGATTGTGATGTTGATGTCTTACTAGCTGTTTTCCGACTTCGTCAGCGTGGAATAGTATCTTTGGGTAGTAGTTATTTTTATTTATTTTATAGTTATTCTCCTATATTCTCTTTTTACCCCTATCAACCCCTTTTTCGCAATAAAAAGTAGCTTGTGTTCTTTCTCAGGGTCTAGACCAGTGGTTCTTAACCTTTAAGTCATGAGTGACTATTTTACCAAAATTCTGTCGTGTCAGGGACCACACACTTCGGACATGCGTAGCGGCGCCGTTTGCGTTGTGTTGACTCGACTCATCACGTCACGTCACTTGTTTATTACGATGTCTTCGCGGACCACTTGGAATGCCTCCAGGGACCACCAGTGGTCCGCGGACCACCGGTTAAGAACCACTGGTCTAGACTATCTGTATACCAAATTTTATACAAATCCGTTCATTAGTTTTGGCGTGGTACTAATGAGAACGGCCCGATAGTCTAGTGGTTTAAGTACCGGGCCGTGATTTCAGGGTCCTGGGATCAATTCCCGGGTCGAGCAAAAAATATGTTTTGCATTTTTTTGAACATAACTTTGTTCAATTCCCGGATTGAGCAAAAAGTATGTTTTGAATTTTTTATGTTAAAAAAAATCACTTGGGTTTGTGATCACCAATCCGCATTACGCAAGCGAGATGATTAATCCTAATCCCGTCATAGTAGCGATGACTTGATTTCCATGAGGCCTTTGCCTTGCAGTGGGAGACTAAAGTATAGGCTGATACTTTTAATGTAAAAAAATAAGACAGACATGCGACAAGCTTCGGGTCGCAGGAAGGTGACTGGTCCACTTTAGGCGGGATTAGCGCGCCACCGAGAAAAATGGCCGAGCGATAAAACATGCCTCAACCCAAGTGAAAAGCTGATGAGATCGATCGCTGTGACTCATCGCGATTAGATTTGAAAGTTATCTTTATCTCGTGTCATTTGTGGTTATATCCAAGCCGTGTTTTGGAGCATTTTGGAACATGGTCAGAGCGTAATCCAAAACACGGCAATTCACAACAATTCGACAATTCTTCTGGATTATGATCCAGAAGTCGAAGAACTGAGTCGCGAGACCTGGTTTTTTTGAGCAAGCCTATTGTTTTAATGGGATATTAATTTGAGGATAAAACTTACGATCACTCCGGTCGAGCCCGCCCATTCCTGCCTAAGCGTGGACCTCCCACGGAATTTACTTCCCCATAAATACATTTGGTACAAAATCATGGACGCAATTTCAACTGTTTATACCGTTAAATTTTAGTCATTTTATCCCGAAGCCCTCATAATAGGAAACACAAATGGACAATCCTACTACTATTATAAAGGCGAAAGTTTGTATGGATGTTTGTTACTCTTTCACGTAAAAACTACTAAATGGATTTGAATGAAACTTTACCATAATATAGCTTATACATCAGAATAACACATAGGCTACAATTTATAAAAATATACTGTGTGGATTGTCCAAAATATGACGGTAAGTGTCAATAATTAACTCCACGCGTACGAAGTTGCGGGCGGCCGGTAGTCCTAAATAAACTACACAAGTGCAGTGATATATACGCATAAGCATTTTTGCTGCATGGGTATCAACAATTTATAATAATAACATCCCCCAAAAGAGTAGAATAACCTATTAGATATTTTTAATCAAATAATAATAATAATATAATAAATAAAGCTCCTTTTGCATTAGATCATCAAAGTAAGCAAAGCAAAAATCAACTGTTCCATACAAAAACGAATATTCACCTGGAAATAATGTACACAAAAATTCGTCGAGATACCATTAATGTCTTGGGTTGCTTAATTGGAAAGAGCTTTTATTCGATTAGTGGGATTCCAATCCAATCCCACTTAAAGACGTCGGGGATTTTTAACCGATCTCAAAAAAGTAGGAGGTTCTCAATTTGTCTGTACCTATGTATAACATTAAGTACTTTAGTTGACTGCCCGACTGGCGCATTTAGTGGAGTTGGGAGGAATCGTTTCTCACGCTGTTTAAACATTCGTGTTGTTGTGCTGTATAAACTCTTGTGTTTGTTTAGTATCTGGGTCTTGAAATATAATTCACACAACGTCTCATAATATACATTGACTGGATGCCGTACTCATCATCATCGTCAACATCATCATTTCAGCCAATAGACGTCCACTGCTAAACATAGGCCTCTCCAAATGCTCGCCACTTTGATCAATCCTCGGCTACTCGCATCCAGCTCCAGCCAGCCCTCTTGCGCAGATCGTCACTCCATCTGGCCTGAGGTCGTCCTACACTACGTTTACCAAGACACGGTCTCTACTCCAGAACTCGTTTACCCCAAACGGTTGTCAGTTCTGCGGCAGATATGGCCAGCTCAGCCACTTCAGCTAATTAATCCGGTGATTTCGTATTAAGTAGCTTAAACTTTTCATACAAACTAAGTCAGGTGACTTGGTTAGTTTGTATGGGGAGTAAAATTTTTTTTCAATGATTTTCTAAAGTCTTAGAACAAATATTGTTCAGAATGGTAAATATGAGACGTGGTGAAAGGGATGTAAATGTTCACAAATACACCATGTATATTAAATTTTGATAGTTTAGAGTGAAAAGCGTCCGTCTACTTAACGCATCCCTGCGTCCAAGCACCACCTACCTACTTTTTCTTCACTTATAAGCCCTGTGTCCCCTCAGTGTACGCGGGGTGCGCGGCTGCTTAAGAGACGGTAGCTTGATGGATTGTATTGGATCCGTGGATGTGACGTTAAGTAGCCATTGTGGTGTTTTGATAAAAGATCCTATATTTGTTTCATCTGTGTGTGGAGTAGTGTTTTAACAGACTCCTACTGTCGTGATAACGGCCGAACGAAAACGTAGGATACTTGCGCACTTTCGAAATCTAACTACTTGGCAGCAATTCTCGTTCACTCGACATTGAAGTCGAATTTAGAGAATTCATGGACGAATGTCCATACTAATTTCTTTTTCGGTTTGTATATGTCGCAGGGAAATGACAAAACCACGGATTTGATCAAATCCCCAAGGGATTTGACAAATCACGGAAGATGTTAAAATGACAACACGATTTTATCATTTCCCTAAACAAATCTAGTGAATTGATCAAATCCCTAGATTGGTTCAGTGAAATGACAAAAAAACATGCTAGGGTATGGTTAGGTGTTTAGGATAGAGGTTAGGTTAGGGTTATTTTTTTTATGACCACCCAGAAATCCTTAATTTTATTCCGGGTGGTCTTCAAAAAAATAATCTTAACCTAACTTTTTATACAAATATGAAATAATAGTTAGGTTTGGGTTGTTTTAACATTTCGGGAAATGAATATTTTGGGAATTGAACATTCTGAACCTAAACGAAAAATTGTTTAAATTAATTTATATATCAATATTTCCTTCAATTACACTCATATGATTATCATTATTATGTGGGTTATATCCAAATAAACCTTTAAAATACACAGGAAAATTATTTTTGTCATTTCACTGAACCAATCTAGGGATTTGATCAAATCGCTAGATTTGTTTAGGGAAATAATAAAATCGAGTTGTGATTTTAACATACTCCGTGATTTGATCAAATCCCTGGTTTTATCATTTCCCTGCGACATATAAGATTTATCGATGTCCATAGAATTTACTCTTTATTAATAGTAGGTATAGAAGATAAAACAGTTTTTCCAAATCTCGACCTTATGTCCTCAATTTACGCCAAATTTGAAGACAGCCTTCTAGATTGAATCTTGATGAAGTCATGTCTCTCTGAAATTATGGCTACACGACTCACAAGATACGATGTAACATAAAACATGAATGAATAAAGAATTTTACTGGCCATATTTACTAGGGATGCCATGAAGCTCCTTAAGTGACCGAATGATCAGAAATCCGAGAAAAAAAACTTTATTTGCATAGTCTTATCCAACTATGCAATAACAAATCACTATACGCATTACGATGTCTAAAATAAAAAAAAATATCTAAATCCGGCAGGGAACCGAGTCATCGACATCACAAGAAAAGAAAGCTGTAGGGGCAGTGGGCTGGCCATATCAGCCACCAAATTTTTAACCATGGGGTACCTACACGAATTCTGGAGAGGAGATTACGTATCGGTAAGCGTAGGAAACGCCCTCAGGCCAGGCTCTAATCTGCCCAAGATGGCTGGCAATAGCTGGAATAATCAATCGGAGTGGCAAATATTAGGAGAGGTCTATATGCATGAGTGGACTGCAACAGGCTGATGAAGATTCTGATGATTTCATTTAATATAATACTGATATTTTCATTTTCTTATTTCATGTACGGACTGGACTGTCAAATTTCCTCAGTTGATATTGAACCAAACACGTTTGACATAAAGGTGAGGTTTAATTGAAGAAATTTGACAGATTGTAGTAGCCTGATGTGCGGCTGTCTGTACCTACTTAAAATACCTATTTCATATTTCGTTTCCATAAAAATAATACATACCTATAAAAAAAAATCTAAAATACTTTATCCAAAACGGATATACATACATTGTGTATTCCCACATCTATATCCGATGTGTCGTATCTCTCACAACCCTAATTTATTTACCATGGTCGATATATTGCGGATCTAAAATTATTGTCCCTATAAAATTGTACGTTATGAAGTCTGCAAGAAATATGGAATATCATTTAAGTAGGTACAGAAAAGATTTCTTATAACATTCGTTGTCACGACTTTCTTGACGCGATATACCTACTCTGTTTTTTTATAATATACGAAAGAAAACGACCCGCTTGGTCACCTGATGGTAAATGAACACCGCCGCCCATGAACTTGTACCTATCCTTATGTTTCGTTGTTTATAATGTATGTCAACAATACCTTTACAATATTACCTACCTTTTATGTTTGCTACTTTTCCCTGTTGTTATTTTGTTTTTTTTTATTGTTAACTGTAGCCAATTTCAAGTGATTAAAGAGACACGAACTGATGGTGAAATTGATTGGTGGTTTGATTTGTAACTTCTGGTTTAATTGAGTTTCTTTTTAGTACACCATATAATAAAAGTAATATTCACATAGACAACACAATGTTAATAAGAGATATTGGTATAATGATATTTGTTCTAGCGCTTTTATATTCCAACCTATTTAGTACGGAAGTCCTCAAAGAAACGATTGCTTCTTATTCTAGTAACTATTTCACGCGGACAAAGTCACGGGCAAGTTCTATCAATCCATAAAATATTTAACAGTCTTGTTCTCCATTTTCATAGTCCGCCAATCTAAGTGATACTGTTCAAAGGAAATTACACCCAATACTTATATCCAATAAGCTCTGAAATCTATAAACCGTATCGATGGAAACCTTTTACCGAAATCAATGTTGATTTCGTTATATTTCATTAAGCGCCCACCGAACCGCCACTCATTCTGAATATTAACCATTCCAAAGGTTAAGTGGCTTATTTTCAGCTGCAAAGACATGTAAAAGTGGCCAAGTGCGAGTTGAATCACGTGTAAACGGATTCCGTCCGAATCCTTAACGTTACAAAAAAATAATATTATACAGGGTGTATCTGTGAACATTAACATCCCTTTAACCACGTGTTCTACCAACCATTCTGAACAACATTTGTTGTATGACTTTTAAAAATTCGCATACAAAAATTTCATCTTTCCATACAAAGTCGCTCACGTGACTTGGTCATTTTGTATGGGGTGTCGAAAAATTTTTCGAAGAATTTGGAAAAGTTGTTGAACAAATGTTGTTCAGAAAGAGAACACGTGGTTAAAGGGATGTAAATGTTCACAGTTACACCCTGTACAACTAAACGTGATCGAATCGTGTTTAAATGTACACCATGTTAACATTTTGTGTAGGTTATTATGTTATGTATGAATATAACATTTATTTCGACAATATAGACACATGGGCCGTTAAATACAACGATATTAATATTACATGGTACACAGAAAATCCTTAAAATTAAACCAAAAATTCTATTGTAGTTTGGTGGGTCACCCTTGGATTTTTCAAATCTATGTTAATTTCTATTCTACCATTAAGTCAATGGTGATAGAAAACATCATGAGAGGAAAACTGCAAATCAGACTTTTTAAGATGTACCAAAGGTTTTTTTTTACTTTTCAGGTAAGGAGCCCTAAAAAGGACCATTTAAAGTAGAAACCAAGTCTATTTGAAACTGGGGAAATAAGGCCTCGTAAAAACTCAACTTTTAATCAGGAAAATATAAAGTGGCCGTTACTGGGGCCCACCTGAATTTTTATGGAAAAAAAAGTTGGTGTGAATAATCTCGAATTAGGAACGGTTTTGGGGGAGCAAGTTGTGGGAGGCAGGGGTTTTGGAACTGCCTATTAAGGATACACTGTGGGGCTTACCTTCATGAATAACTCTTGAAGATTCTTAGGAACTCCGCCTCGAAAATATTTATAAACTGCCTGGACAAGTTGACAGGTCAGCCTGCGCAGTTTTAAGCTGCGAAGCAATAATTTTTTGCCAGTCGACTTTGAAACTTTTCTTTCAAACCTAAAGGTGCTTTCTCGCAGATTTGCTTAATTTATCAGCAAACAACTTACAAAATGTCCATGACGTCGCTTATAGAGAGTGAATTAAAAACTAATGAAGCAAGGTTAACTATGTCAAATGAGACCCATTTCTTGAAAATTGCCAAGCTTTAATCCCTTTTCCTCCCAAATGGGCCTCCGGTACACTCACTCACTTGAAAAAACACAGCGTAGGTGCTACTTCACGCGCGCTGGTCATCTGTGAGGCTGTGGTATTACTCCGCTCGAGCCGGCCCATTTTTTTTTAGGACAATCAAGATGATGTCCCCACTCCGCCTGATGGTAAGCGGTCCTGAGATCCAAATATAAAAAAAATAAATGCTAAAACAGGAATAATATCGCGACGTTTATTGTTAAGTTTTTTTTATATATATATCATAGGTAGCAGACGAGCAGGCGGATCACCTGATGGTAAGCAATTGCCTCCGCCCATAGATACCTGCAACACCAGTGGGGTCACAAGTGCGCTGCCAACCTTTTATCCCCATTACATAGTACGGTGGCCAGCACATCAAGTTACTACAATCTGTCAAATTTCTTCAATCGAACCTCACTTTTATGTCAAACGTGTTTGGTTCAATATCAACTGAGGAAATTTGACAGATTGTAGTAACTTGATGTGCTGGCCACTGTACATTGTATTGCAGCCGTGGTCACAAGCGGACTCCCGCATAGTTCCCGTTTTAATATTTTACAGTTAATAATGCGACGCGAAAATCCAAAAACCTATTTGTAAGAACTTATTAACAAACCAACGCGAAATAGACCTATATCCCAGCTGAGTATTTAGGGTAGATGCGCAGATACCGGCGCTCCAGGTGTTGTCATAGCATGCATTTAAATCGAATATTACAAAGTGGCTGTCCCTGTTATAGCCCGCTGCGGCGTTCTTCGGTATTAGATGTATGAACGTGTCTAATGATGGAGACACGTTAGGAAATGGGTATGTAAATATGTGTATGTATGTACCCTTTACATATGTAAAGGGTCGATGCATTATGTGAGGTGCGGCTCGATTAATTGTCTGGATGTAGTATGTATGTATTGAAGTATTAAAGTGATTCCTCTGTTGTCTGATATCTGTAACACAAATGCTCAAGTTCCTTAGTACGGAGTCAGGTATAAGAATATATGACATGTTGTGTGAATTTATTTCTTTACTAGCTGATACCCGCGACTGCGTCCGCGTGGAATAGTATCTTTGGGTAGCATTTTTAATTATTTAATAATTTTCACCCTTTCAACCCCTTTTCGCAATGAAAAGTAGCCTCGTCCTTTCTCAGGGTCTAGAGTTCTAGACCATCTGTATACCAAATTTCATTCAAGATAAAGAGTTACAGACAGACAGACAGAGTTACTTTATCATTTATAATATTAGTTAGGATTAAGGTTATTTATTTCACCTAATATAGGGAATTATGGGGATACGAGTAAGTAGTGAACTTTGATTTGTCAATGTGCGTGCGGGCAGAACACCTCAAACCATACCTCAAACATTTGGTATGACAATGACTGTCACTGATTTGGATTGATTAACTGAGTGGCAACAACGCTCCTTCCATAAAGAAGGTCTTAGTTTCGAATCCGAACAAGTACCTCTCTGGCATTTTCTTCTTCTTGGCGGCGCAGCGGCGTCATGGTGTGAGGAGACGTCGTGTGCAGGAACACTTAAGTATAAAATACTAAAATATGCTCAAACACAGCGAATGCAGACTTATTTCCACTAATGCTCTAAAATAGTGTTCATCTGTTACTTTATAAACTATTCACTTACTCTTAGCTCCCCAAACGATTTCGATCCACTTTTAAGACCTAATAAGGTTGCTTTTAGCATCCACATTTGGGGGTTAAGTTACAGGTAGGATGACCCTAGAGGGGCTGAACTTAGTCCCCTCTTATAACACGTTTCTAAGGCACTGGGGATTGCGACTTTTAGAACTACGTGATAGGTTAAGTATAAGTGCAAATAAAACATTCATACCATTGGTGCATATTACAGACTGCACTTTAAAAGAATATCAAGACCCACCTAGCGGTTACATGAATATTACAACTTGTTTGTGGGAGAGCCACGCTTCGGCATGAATGGGCCGGCTCGACCGTTATGATACTACCATACCATACTACCGATTACCACTCCAACGCAAAAGTTTGTTGATGGAGGAGATATTTAGGACGAATCTGGGTCGAATTGATCCCACGATACGGACACTTTGGCGTACGAGGTAGAGTCACACATAACGAAATGCACCATTGGGTCAGTCCATATGATACTAGCGGCCGCCCGCAACTTCATACGCGTGGTGTTAGTTATTTGCAATAAGGTCAATAAGTTTTAACTGTGGGAGAGCCACGCTTCGGCATGAATGGGCCGGCTTGACCGGAATGATACTACTGCCTCGCAGAAAACCGGCGTGAAGCAGCCCCTGTGGTGTGTTTCGCCGAGTGAGTGAGGGTACCGGAGGCCCACCAGGGGGGGAAGGGGATAAAAGGTGACAGCGCACTTGTAACTCCACTGGTGTTGCAAGTGTCCATGAGCGGCGGCAATTGCTTACCATCAGGTGATGCTGCCTGCTCGTCTACTACCTATCACATAAAAAAAAGTATATTTTTATAAATAAATTGCAGCTTATGTATTATTTTGATGTATAAGTTATATTATAGTAAAGTTTCATTAAAATCCTTTCGGTAGTTTTTGCGTGAAAGAAGAGCAAACATCCATCCATTCTTACAAACTTTCACTTTTATAATATTAGTAGGATAGTTTGACTCCTCCATGGCAAGACGGACGTTCATTCGCCGAAAACGGTAACCTAACCCAAATACCAATTCAAGTACTACAATTTACATTCCTTTTATGAATATGACACCATTTTGTTGACTAGATGTTCCTTAACTCGCATCCATCGCAGCCAACTTTTATGGCGTCGAGATAAAACACGATTTGACATCCCCGAATAACGACTGAGTGGAGTCAGTAAAATGTCAGCGGGATGCAACGGTTAACTTGCCTTGGAATCACGAAATATGCTTGTGATAAATAATTCCAAGCTAGGGGCACAAAATAATTACACACAGAAGGTAGACTCAGCGTGATTTTGAATTTAGAAGAGTTCGTTGACATATGCTAGGGTTGTTGCCCGGCATGAGTACATAAGCGCGCGGCCTCTACCATAGACCTCTACAGTTCGACAATCTAGGCTAGGATTAATGTGGTCGAAAAGGCGTAGGTATTTCCCCGTTAGTGCGCATACGTGAGTACATGACTCGTTTTTAGCTCTTAGTGGGCAGCCTACTTTCTGTGTGTAATTATTTTGTGCTAGGGGGGTGCCTATTAATCACGTAAGCCCCAAATAGGGGAGGGCGTTTCCGAAAACTACACTTAGATTTGAAAAAAAATCGGTAAATGTTCAGATTCGAACCACAACTTTCCGTTTGGAAGGCGCATTGAAATCCAATGACCTACCGTAGCTCTTACTTTGGTGTTATTGTATTTTTTTTTATTGCTGAAGTAGGCAGACGAGCATGCGGCCCATCTGATGGTAAATGGTAACCGCCGCTCATAGACAACAACAATGCCGAGGCACAGTCATGCCGCTGCCTACTGTGAAAGAAGTACTCTTAAAAGAAGCACTCGTGAAAGAAGTAATTGATCGTTACAACCACTTTTATTTAATTTTTCATTCGTTTTTTTATTTCAATCTTGGCCTTGGTTTACTTCTTTACGCCTGTTTCCGTCTGCTTGTGGTCACGGCTGCTGCAATGTAGCCGAAACGTCAAGCAGTCGGTATAATACAATGTATAGCTAAGTACTTAACAATAATCGCGTTAATACCCCTTTTATATTTTGTAGTTCCTTACCTTTGTTTTATTAATAACAATAATATGTGGAACGGTATAAATATCATATTTGGATACTCGTATGACGTAATTGCCAAACACAATCTGAATCCCCTGTACCACATAAGGCCTCCCCAATCGCTTAAAACTTCCGAATCTCCGTCCCAAAGTAAATAAATTAAAACATCCAACCCCACAGGGCACAAATTCAGAAGAAATGCCTGATAGCTTTATAGATTTTACGGTTTGTCGAATTTGTTTATGAAGTTGCCGAGCTCTCTTCCACCGACATCGATCTCTGGGGACCGACTGACCCTTGTAAATATGATATTGGTTATAAAACGACCTTCTACTTGTTTTATAGCATTAAAGATACCGTCTAAGATGCCTTTCTGCTCAGTGAGCAGTCCTCAATGAAATTTTATGTGCCGATGTATAAAGTTAACGATACTCGCATAGGTCAACCGGTTAAGCCTTAGCAGATGCGCAGAGGGTCACCACAAGGTAGGTAATATAAACAGAAATATTATTTATTTGCATTACACAGTTGATACTGTAACGATGGTAAACTCCTTTGGTACTGGCCGCTATTTATGACTGGTGTTTTGGAAAGAGAATCTGTCGTCTATTTTAAAAAGTAGACAGATTCCTTTTGATTAATTTTGTTGAGACCTACAACCACAAAATAATTACACACAGAAACGAGGCTGCCCACTAAGAGCTAAAAATATGTCATGTACTCACGCATGCGCACTAACGGGCAAAAACGCCTTTTCGACCACATTAATCCTAACTTATGACAGAAGATTGTCAACCAAATTGTGTTTGACCGTGTCATCACTCCAGCCCATTCATGCCGAAGCGTGGCTCTCCCACGGTCTGTCCGTACCCCGGTCTCCCATGCGACAGCTTTGGACGCAACCGGGAATTACACGCTAAGACGAGTGTTTACGATTACTACAATAATATTTTCAATTCAATTCAATTCCTTTATTGCACATGTTGGTATACATAGGTCTTACAAACATTACAGATCCATAACATGACCATACGCATGCATTTATACACATTAATAAGTTAATGACGACACAAATGTTTGTTGATGAAAGAGATATTTGTGTTGGTATGTGGTTCCTTCGTTGTTTTCTGAAAACCTTAGTTTGGGACCAGGACAATGTATGTGATGTTGTCTCAATTTATTTATTTAATTATAAATATAACATAATTATTGTTTTTGTTACTATTAACTAGAAAGCATCTACCTATTATTATCACATTGTTTTTACAAAACACTCGATTTTTCTGTTTCTATTTTAATCTAATGTCACATTTGCGTGATTATCATCGCAACTCCAATAGCTTTCCCCAAACAAATTATCGCAGGATATTCGCACCAAAACGAATAGAATATTAATGCATTATTTATGCCCCATTCACCGTTTGTTGGTATTTGAATAACAATAAATTTATGGCGCAGATATGTGCCGTTTGCAATGTATCGATCTGATACCATTTGAATAATGGTAATACTCTATGTAATGATAATTTCTACCATTAGCTCGGCGGTGAGGGAAAGTGTGAGGAAACCTGCAATTTTTTTAAGGCGCACCTGATGGTAAGCGATAGTGACCGCCCGTAGGCACCTCCAACACCAGTAGAGTCACAAATGCGCTGCCAACTTTCAACCCCCTATCCCCCTAATTGAGCCTCCAGTACACAAGTGTTCATCGCGATATTCCTGTTTGTCCAGAGTAGGAATCGGATCCACGACCAAAGGCGTATAAGGTAGGTTCTCTAACAAATGCGCCATTCACTCGACGAAACACAGCGTCGTGCACTCAACATTGAAGTCGAATTTAGAGATTTCATACATTCGTCCATACAAATTTCTAATTCCGCTTCACTGTCGAAGTGCACGAGAATTGCTCCCCTGGTTTTCGAAGCGCGTTTTTTTAGCGCGAGTGTAAGCTCGTATGCGAAAACGACTCAATACGCGCGGAAAAATACGTTAATATGAAACCTGTTTAACGCTACGAAACCTTACTACGGAATCAAGTCACTGTATGGAATAAACAAATAAATTCATACACAACATCTCATACATACGACGATCCGTTTGGTTCAGTGGTAGTGAAGGCTGCGTCCGGGCTAAGGGTTGCGGGTTCGATCCCCGCACAGTACAAACATTTGTGTTCATGCACATGTTTGTTTGAATTGGTCTGGGTGTTTTCTATGTATTATAAGTATGTATTTGCAAAATAAAAGTATTATACGTATATATTTGTAATTCCACTGTTGGTTCTGATATCTGTAACACAAGTGCTTGAGCTACCTATCTCAGAGTCAGACCAATGTATGTGATGTAGTGAAATATTTAAAAAAATTAAAATACATTGACTTGACTCCGACTAAGTAAGTTAAGCATTAGTGGCACAGATATCAAACAACAGAGGAAACACAAATACAATACTTATATACATAATATATAATAAATAAACCCAAACATTGAAACAACTCATGTATTCATCAGGTTGGGTCACTAAAAGATTTAAATCATCTTTGGGGTCACCACGATCTTTGGTGTAAGAGACAGGGTCACTACCAAAAACGCCATTCGGCCAGTCAAAAATGGAATATTGTATGCATGTATGTTATTTATTAAATACATAATAATATATTTTAAAAATCTTGGTAGGCACCTATAATGAAGGCTTCGGGATTTAAATGTTAAAAAATAACAGTGTACATTTGCAACAATTTCGCCTCAATTTTGAAACTCAAATTAAACATTTGTATGAGCGAAACCGTCGTTGAACTAATCCGTCCTTTGAAATACCGAATCGTTTATCAAAATTCAATTTAGTGCATCTTCAGGTAACTTGGGACTATGTATTTACTTAGACATTTGCTTCGTAAGCTTGTCTTTGAGAAATTAAATTGGAAACAGTAAGATTATCTTGAGGCTTATCCACGTAAGCATTTTAGATGTAAAGAAATGTAACCATTCACACTATAAATTAACCGTGAGAGAGCCACCCTTCGGCATGAATGGGTCGGCTCGGCCGTATCGTTACCATTGCCTCACAGAAAACCGGCGTGATGCAGCGGCTGCGCTGTGTTTCGTCGTGAGAGTGATGCCATTGGTGTTTCAGGTGTCTATGGGCGGCGGCAATCTCTTACCATCAGGTGATCTGTCTGCTCGTGTGGCACCTATTACATAAAAAACACATTATTTATTATGTACTTACTTGATTAACAGTCAGCCGTAGCCGTACACTTTGCGTTTAAACTAGAACTACTTATTAAATTAATTGTTAATTAATTCAATTCGATTATGTATAAAATCTCTAAATACACAACACAACTCCATGAAATGAACGCGTTTAAAAAAGTGATCCAAACAGCTCTGTCATTAGTAGTTTTGCTACTATAGATATTTTGAATTTAGAACATTGGTATAATAATTTGTTTTGCGAAAATGCCAAAAAGCGCTCTTTTGCAAAGTGAAGCATTTATTGGGTCGACACTTACGCGTTTACACCGCAGAACAATTACTCCTGTTTACACTGTATCTTTATTTCTATGTTCAAAGATCATCAGAACATCAAAGAAATGCAATTTAAAAAGTATTTAACGAATAAAAACAATGCCTAGTCCGTTTGTTTGACAGGTCTGGAAGAATTTTGACACAATTTTTTTTGCACAGCTTAAAAATATAACTCACTGGCTGGATACAATCTCGCTGAACTCAGCAAAAAGCCTCATCCGTTCCAGCCTCAAATTAAAGTTCATAGAAATTGTTATTATGTAAGGAAGCTGCTGCCTAGCAGCAGATAAATATTTACTCGAATTGTCATGACGTACTTTCTTATTTTTTATGATAGTTAGGTGGTAGACGTGCAGACGGGTGACCTGATGGTAAGCAATTGCCGCCTCTCATAGGCACCCGAAACACCAGTGGAGTCACAAATGCGCTACCAAACTTTAATACCATTTCCCCACAATTGGGCCTTCAGTTACCTCACTCCCTTGCCAACACACAGCTTCCGCGCTGCTTTACGCCGGTCTCCTGGGAAATATGTAAGTGGAAAAAAGTGATATTTGTTGGGGCTCCAACCCCCCAAGGCTATTTTCGTCACCCATTTCTCTACAAGCAACAACTTAATACAAATACAGTTCATAGCCATACCTACCTCCTTCGATATCTGTAAATCCCCAAAGAAACAACGCTCAACAAGTACGACAGGCAATTAATGTGAATCAACAATTATCCGCGTACCTGAGCGCCGGCTCCTATTACCCTGTCGATGCTCGCCCTGGGGACACTTGTGGCTGTACCGGTATTAACGTCTCGGTGCAACTATCGTGAAGTCGTGACGTAACTGAGAACCATAGGTATGTTTTTTCAAACAGTTGCAGGTGAACCGATACCACACAAACTTCTAGGTGCACTATTCGTGAAGTCGTGACGTAAGTGAGAACCATAGACCATAGGTTTGTTTTTAAATTTCGAACACTTTCAGGTGAACCGATACTTCTCGGTGCAACTTGGACATCTTTAAGGCAAGAGTGAACAGGCATCTTCTAGGCAAACGCGTGTCATCCTAGACCTCATCGTCACTTTCCATTAGGTGCGATTGTGGTCAAGCGTTGGCCTAATAAAAAAAAAGCTATAGTGAAGTGTTGAGGTAACTGAGAACCATAGAAAGGTATATTTTTAAATTTCGAACACTTTCAGGTGAACCGATACTTCTCGGTGCAACTATTTTGAAGTCATGAGGTAACTGAGAATGATAGGCGTATTTTTAAATTTCGAACACTTTTAGATTTACCGGTAATAACGTCTCTGTGCAACTATCATGAAGTCATGACGTAACTGAGAGTGATAGGTTATTTTGAAATTTACTAAAACCCGAAGAGCAGATAAATATGTCCAGAGCCAGAGGTCAAGCTTCCATAAAACGTCCAAAATGGAGGCTACCGCGTGTGAAAATTCCGTTAGATGGCGTACATGTAGACTGAGGTCCAACTTCAACGCCATTGGTCGTTTAGTGACATTTTGACTTTTCACATCAAAAATAACCTATCACCATGTAGTTAATAGGGTTGTGAAAATAAGACTATAAATTTTAATGTCAATTCTTAGTTTCATAAAAAATTTGACGCTGTTACTAAATAAAATCGCAATGATTTTTTAGATTTTCGCATTAAACTACGTCTATAATTTAATGTTAACTACATTGTTCAAACTGTGCTGTGTTTCGCCGAGTGAGTGAGGGTACCGGAGGCCCATCGGGGGAAGGGGATAAAAGGTTAGCAGCGCACTTGTGACTCCACTGGTGTTGCAGGTGTCCATAGGCGGCGACAATTGCTTACCATCAGGTGATCCGCCTGCTCATCTGCTACCTATCACATAAAAAACAAAATGTATTTTACTCACTGCTTGTTGTTTTGGGTACACAGCTCGCTACTACTTCGATTTCGGCCGACCATTTTTACACTGGTACAATACAAAACATTTAAACCATCACATTCTGAATAGAGGCGGTATCTCAAAATTAATGTTCTTCAAAGATAAGCCGTTTCTTAAGAAGCATTGTTGGGTATTCCCCCACCTGAATGAATTATGCATCTGTACTTTGTCCAACAAGTTTTCTGTTTTGATAAATGTACCTACCTACCTAGAGCGCACGGCAGTGGAGCCGGCCAAGTTTAAGTGCAAACATAAAATTTATCAAAACAATGTTTAACGGGCTTAACAAGTTATAATACGACTGTCTAGAATTTTGACTACTTAAATAGTACTATTATTGTCATGTTGTTCCTCTCCTATACATTATGTGGATAATAGCTGGCATAAAATATCGTTACTAGCAATAAGACCACTTCACTTTATACCACTTTATTTACTGACATTTGGTCAGATCCCCCAGTTGTAAAAATCGATTTTCGAATATCTCTCGGGATTGGGGCTGAAATTTGAGCGTCCTGTGTCTCTTATTATAAAAAAAACACGTTGAAAAGGCCGTCTAAACGGCAGTCACTAAGTGACTCTTCATTGTAATTACTCTCGGACTCCAAATCCTGAAACATAACCTAAGTGCAGGTTTCGTAGTTAGTAGCGTAGGCGTAGATTTTGACGCATTTGGTATTTCACGCCGAGATGATTGAAAACAATGAATAAGAATATAAATAATTGCGATTTCTTTTTTAAAAACCGTCCATTGCCATTCCGTTTTATTTTTTCAGCAGAACTTGGCCTTCATCACCATTCGTTTTTGAAGGTTCTATTTACTTAACTCAATGAGTTGGTTAAGTTACGAAGTTGAAGTCCCTCTGGAACCTGAGGGCATAGCTTGATATACATCGACGTGGCAAGCCGCGGGCACAAAATATAAAGGACACAGAAAGGAGACTCAACCTTAATTTTGAATTTAGAAGAGTTGGCATATGCTAGGGTTGTTGCCCGGCATGAGTACATAAGCGCGCGGCCTCTACCACAGACCTCGATAGTTCGACAATCTTATTTCATAAGTTAAGATTAATGTGGTCGAAAAGGCGTATTTGCCCGTTAGTGCGCATGCGTGAGTACACGACATGTTTTTAGCTCTTAGTGGGCAGTCTACTTTCTGTGTCTTTTATATTTTGTGCCGCGGGCGCGGCAGCGAAGCCGCCCGAAAACGCACGGAACTTCGCGAGCTTTAATCTACAGGCTCTCTCAGAAATCAGCATCTACATAACCGGACTTATTCCGGTGAATATAGATAGAAAGATAGATATTTTTGGCTTATTGGGCAACTCGTTTGAAAAAATTTCGTCCAAAAATTTCAAGATTTTTTGGCTGGTCACTGTTTTAACCTAACTTAACCAATATTTTTGTGATGATAATACTGACTAAACTCTACTAAACGAAAAATATATATAAAGTACAGTAAGGCGGTCATATCGCTTGTAGTGACTTTTGTTTGTTTTAATTGTGGGAGAGCCACGCTTCGGCATGAATGGGCCGTCTCGACCGGAGTGAGACCACTGCCTCACAGAAAACCGGCGTGAAGCAGCCCCTGTGCTGTGTTTCGCCGAGTGAGTGAGGGTACCGGAGGCCCACCCGGGGGGGAAGGGGATAAAAGGTTGGCAGCGCACTTGTAACTCTACTGGTGTTGCAGGTGTCCATGAGCGGCATTGCTTACCATCAGGTGATCCGCCTGCTCGTCTGCTACCTATCACATAAAAAAGAAAAGACATCTCCAAGTCGCAATGTGGACTTACCCCTATTTGTTTACAATGCCCCGCTAAAAAGCATACCGTGTGTTATACCCTGACTTTATACTTAAGTTAAATACAAGTACACTCACGTAGTACCGAGAATCAGAAGCAATAAAACACTGTGTGCACTCTTAAGTCAGAGATTAAAGATTTGCAGTTAAAGTACCGGGGACTCGGATAACTACTGAAAATGTAAGTACTATTCTTTTGTAGGGCTGCCTGTATTTTTTTAATGAATGAGAGATAAAAAATATATTTATTAAGTTTGACACCATACCACAACCCATGTTTTTTTTATATGAATGACAAATACACGAAATAACCAATTATTTCATCTACTGTTTATTTTTGTTCCGTCAATATGCTAACAGTATTTCAGTATTTTTTATATTAAGGTATGTCATAGTAGGTTTCTTGATCCAGATTGGGCTTTTAGTACTAGGGCACTAGGTGAGTCAGGAGTCACCCGGCAAACACAGCGCATTACGTACAGACAGCCACACATCAGGTTACCACAACCTGTCAAATTTCCTCAACCGATATTCGACTCAATGTGTTTGACAGTAAGATGAGAGTCGATTAAAGAAATTTGACAGTTTTGTATACTTTGACGTGTGGCTGTACGTACGTAACCACAAATTATGAGTTAGATCACTCGACTTTTAGCATAATATATCCTAATCTTTTTGTCTCTCTTATACAACAGGCATAGCATATACTCTGCCCCTTTTAGACGTAACGTAATAAAATAAAGTGCAATCGGTGGGAAGATATTATTAGTATGACACTGCTGTTTAAACAACCCTATCCTTTGAAAGGTAAAATTCAACACTTCATTCCCAACTTGACTCGGCTCTAAGAGTTACACTTGCGAGGCTCTTCCATTTTTCTCAACAACATTGCATTCGATGCTTTTGGCGATAGGTCGCGATTGTGTTGCAAAGACGACTATGCGATGAAAGATGTTGTAAAGGCGACTGGTAGTCGGCCGTGTATTGAAAAGCATCTTAAGTTACATATGACGTTCTAGCTCGGCTTACTGCCCACCTATTAATATAAATGTGTAGATGTCTCAAAATCAAGCGTCAGTTTTATTTGTAAATGCCTAGTTCTGTCCTAATCACGCTGCGCACTACGGGGAAATACGCCTTTTCGACCCATTAATCCTAGCCTATGAAATAAGATTGTCGAACTGTCGAGGTCTGTGGTAATAGGCCGCGCGCTTATGTACTCATGCCGTGAGCAACAAACCCGTAGCAATAATCAACGAACTATTATTAACAGGCAAAATGATAGTAGTTTATGTAATTGTTACAAGAAGGTTATTATAGCACGAGCGAGATTTTAAAAAACTAGCCTTGGAGAGTTTTTCAATAGCATTCGCAAGTGTTTTAATACCAAACTATGTGCAGTCAATTTTTTTTTAGTCTAAATGCGTTACGCATACCCATCCGCCGGAGAACGGACGAGGTAAGTTGGGCTCCCCCGAGGTAAGTTGGGTTTACCGACTAAAACACCTGGGCACCACTTTCATCGTCTTTAAGTGGGGAGTGAACGCGATGACGGGTACGAAACCTTGTTCACGATCCTCCCCGGACGGAGAGGCGGGCAGGACGATGGACTTTTTGTACTGGAGAACAACTGTACAGTCACCAGCAATACAATGTAAACATCTCAACTCTTATACCAAGGTTATAAGGTTCATATTTGAACGAAGTTGTATACTTATTAGTGCACGTGACTCCATCTTAAGCCCGGTATACACTTGCCCGCACGCGCGCTACGCCGGAGGAGCAAGCATTTATTGATTTATGTAAATACGCGCCGTGTTTGTGTTTTTATCGATGATGTGCCGGGGCGTGAGAGGTGTTGCTTATTAAGTGCACCCCGCGCAAGTGTGGAGCCGCCTTTACATACATTTGGCTATTTAGGGCTACAGATTATAGAAACCCTAGAAACAGCGTGAATGTGTTAAAAGTGTCGCCGCCAATGAAGGCTCTATTGGCGAGCGCTATTTGGCAGTTTTGGAATTTAAAACTAATAACTGGGCTTTGAAAATAAAATCAGCCTATATACTGTCCCACTGCAGGGAAAAAACCTCCATCGAAATCAAGTCATCGCTACTATGATAGGATTAGGCTTAATTACCACGTTTGCCTAATGCGGATTGGTGATCACACACCCGAGCTTTAATCGAAAAAAAGTAGGTAGGTATGTAAAATAATAATACAGCTTTTAGTCATGGATAGGTGGTCTAAGTAAAACCTTTGTTCCAAAACGCTAATCTTGAACACTACTGCCGTGAATCAGGTGAGCCGTCTGCTCGTTTGTCCGCTAAAATGTAAAAAAAAACGATTAAAGTAGGCCTTGGACTGGCAGGCAACAAGTAGTGCAGGATCGACTGAAGTGGCACTCTCTTGTTTCGGAGGCCGAGACTAGACAACAGTCCCGTTTATATGAAGTATTTGTATAATCCAACGCGAAAAGAAGACCGGCGAGAGCAGTCTTCATGTTTTCCGACACCATACATATTTGGAAACATACTAATTAAACTAAACAACAAAATGTTTATTTTATCTTATTATAAGTATATTTTTGAAAGCATGGAATAAAAAGTTAAATTATTTTCAATTTGCAAACAATTCAGTGAACAAAACTCACATCACAGAGGAAAAACGAAACGTTTGAGTCAATCATAATGTCACTTTGATAGTTAAGATATTTGACATCTTTTTAAATTGTTTTAAATGTGTGATTAAAACGGAGTGATGATATTCTCTTTGGTGTGTGATCCTATTCATTTACGTTTTCGCGTATTTTCTGGCACTCTTTTGAGTTTATGATTCAACCTAGACAACAGCATTCCCTGGATTTGTTTCCAAGTGATTTGAGTGTATTATTTAGTATAATGCCGCTGTCGTATTTGTCCATTTGTTCTTTGCGTCTTGCTTGATCGTGAAAAAGACGATACCTTTTATCCGAGGAAAGTGCAGAGACGATGGAAAGAGAAGCCAATAGTGAATACTCTCTGCATTTAATAGTATTGACCCATATGTTTTAAGGGCCAGAATAAAATCTCGATCGATCTCGGGCAGCAGGTCATACTATACATACATAGTAGTAGATAGAGCAATTCAAGGACGACAAGCTATTTTAGGGTAATAATGTTATTGTGTTGCAGGTAAGCGAACAGTTGGTTGCTGTTCGCATACCATGAGCAATATTATGGTATATGGGGGTTTGCAAGTCGACGGGGTAATATAGTACCTCCTGCAGCCTTTTTAGACACTTTGTTATGTACTTAATTGATTAAATGACGTCATACCTACACATCCGAAGTTTGTTTTACCATACCTTTATAACGCTGATGTAAACATGCAACATTATGTACTTATAAATAATCGTTGAGTGCACATGTAAGGTAGGCGCGCCTGACGGACTATGAATTTGTAAGCACGAGTTCATACTCGTGCTTACAAATTCATAGTCATCATTCATAGGATCATTCATCGATTATCGAGTGCCATTTATAGTACGTTAAGCATCAGTAGCACTACCATGTTTTTTTTTATTTTATGCGATTGGTAGCAGACGAGCAGACAGATCACCTGATGGTAAGCGATTGCCGCCACCCATAGACACCTGCAACACCAGTTGAGTCACAAGTGCGCTAGTAGCCCAAAATCTAGTAGTGCGAGTGCAAGTTTGAAATACTCAGAAATACTATCCTCGCTACCGAAAACTATCGCTTTGTCTCTTTCATTATGATGCATTTGAAAGAGACAGAGCAATAGTTTACGTTATGTCAGTTTTCGATGTCAACTCATGGTAGCGCTACTGAAGGCCACTCAGTAACATTGACAGGGGGGGCGTTGTACGATATTTTTTCTTCTATGGGGAAAATGTCAATCAACACTGAGTCACTGACACTTGTGAGAAAAATACGATTTTCCGACATTTGCCGAAAACCTTATGTATGACCCTTGAACGACTATACTTTGTCGGCCCTATACCTTTATAATCCCATCTTTAGAAAAGTGGCAACAATTTCCTTTTTTCTTAGTTGAGTGTTCTTCTTTAAGTATCATTAATTTTTTTCTAGGCACGGGACCTCTAAACCGCAGACTGAAAATACATAGAACTTCGCCGGACTCCTTTAAAAACATATACCTAATATGACTATGATATAGAACTCATCATAAGCATAATGTAATACCTAATGTTAGTTTGTTATTTTACATTTTGTTGTTAAAGCTTCAAAATGTTCTCCTCATCACGTTGCCAATCACAAGAACGACATGTAAATAACAAAACAACAAACCTCTCGTCACATGTCACCAACAAAAAAGCGACTACAAAATAAGTAAAATAAATCCAATCTTTAGCCGAACCGGAAATAGAACCTGGGACCTTTCAGCCAACGACCGGGGTAGCGGGGTCGTCAAAGGCGCGCTTTCGAGTCGCGCCATATTTTATTTAGACGTTACTTTTTGCCCATTCAATATTTCCGCTCTCTCAAATTGATTCGGTCGTACGTGCTTGTACGACGCGAGCGTCCTCGTAGGGTTGCTGCGCTACAAATTCTAACCCAAAGTAGAATTTATTACCATTATAGGTGAGTACTTTACTTTTTGTTTTCAGCTTGTAGCTGGTATCATAGGGTAACCCCGGTAAAAGTGGCCGTTTTTAGCAATAACTAACATTATTGTTACTTACCTAATATCGCTTGTTAGAAATATTGTATTGCATCTTGAAAACTCCAATTTACTTGGATCTAAGTCTTTAATGTTTTATTTTCTTCAAAAATATCATATTTTCGCCACTATCAGTGTAAATAGGTTGGCGGCGCTAGATTCATTTGTATAGCCCCTTAAAGGAAGGTAGGCTAGCGCTACGCTAAACTTAATTTTGAATTGAAGTATTCCTGTAAGAATCATCTGGCGATGCGGCAGGTGTTAAGTAACACTGCGTTCTCTAACTCAAATTACGGACGTTACCAAAAGAACTTCTCAGTTAAAGTGGGAATAGGCTACAGATACCATAAACAACGAAATTCTAAATGTAATTCATAATGATAAGTATATAACATTATAATAACGCATGCATGTATGCGTAGCTTGTTTAATTCGCGATGTAGGCAGCCGATCGCGCGATCTGTACTTACCTATATTATGTTTCGAGACATTAACTTCAAAGTGCGCCAATAGATGGCGACGTGTGCCGATTAAATCCCGTGTTTCTTTTTTTAAGTTTACCTATAACCCTTGTCATTAGGCTGTTTATAAATATAGAAAATAGATAATGCGACAACCCTACCCCCGTCATATATTTATGCAACTGTCTGCCCTGTATAGGAATCGGAGTATTATGAAAATGTGATTGGTTTTTAATCTTTTAATCTCGCCTGGCCGTGTTTATCTAATGGTTTTGTCCGCGAAACGATAGATGTCGCTTACGCCATTGTCACTGGTTCATATGAGTTCCTGAATTGATACTTCAAACGCAGAGTTATACTGCAAAGGATGGTTTTTGATGATAACTCTCATCAGTCAGTATGGATTTTGTTTTCAACTCTTTTATATTAACAGCCCCATAAGTACTTACATAATGCCCACACATGGGAGTTTGTTATTTCACTCTTTTGTCGGCCATAACCGTTTCCCTGTTCATGTTTAATTATAATATCGATATTAATCAAAAACAATGTTAAGAAGTTTAATCAATTATGTTAATAATTCCATTGGATTTAATGTTGGTCCCACACGCTACTAGACTGGAGACTGTTCCAAAGGTTGTATGGAAGAAATTGCTGCAAGCGATAAGACCGCAATCGCTATCTCACCATATAATACACACATCATTATACCACATAGGTACAGTCACATACACACGGGCTTTAAACATCAATATAGCTGACAGAAGATCTGCGTGAAGCAACGCCTGCGCATGTTTTATCGAGTGAGTGAGGGTACCGGAGGCCCAATCGGAGGGAAAGGGGGTAAAGGTTGGCCAGGCACTTGTGACTCCATTCGTGTTGCAGGTGTCTACGGGCGGCAGCGCTATAACTCTGCGCAGGCGCTGCTTTACGCCGGTTTTCTGCGAGGCTGTGGTATCATTCTGGTCAAGCCGGCGCATTCATGCCTAAGGGTGGTTCTCCCACTGACGGTCAATGTAACTTTTATTTAGTTATTTAAAGGTAATATGTTTTGTTGTAAATCAATCGATTTTGGCCTTGTTAAGATACAAATTAGGTTCATTTTCAAAAAGTTGTTAATATTATAATTTGCCAAACGTGCTCGTTTGAAAGCGTTAAAATCCCAGTTATTCCGTATATTAGGCGTCAAGTTGGAGCTGCTAAATAATACTTGGTCGCTAACCGCCGGCGACCACGACACAAAGGACCGTAATGACGCGTCAGCGGCAGGCGACCAGGCAACAACGCAACATTTGATACCTTTCAGATTTTTTTTATTTGAAGCAAATTCTCTCAGCCCATGTTTTGAGTACAGCAGCTAACCTGAATGATTAGCATAACACGATGGGCTTTTACAATGCTCAAATGTGTGCGTAAACACGAATATAGGAACTTCCTATTCCTGCGGAACATCACAGTGAGACGACTAAAGTATGATCAGGCGTAGAAACACGACTTCCGAAACCCGTGGTAAGTTTCAAATCTTTAATATTAGTTTTTTTTTATTTAATACGTGGCACATCCGCACTACACTCCCTCCATAGCATGACATAAACAGATGGAGAAAAATTATAAGGGAAAAAGTGCAGAAGATTTCCCAGAGCTCTGAGAAATACGACGCAAGGAGGAGGAGGTGGCAGATAAGTGAAGACGTCACAATACCCTGACAACCTTTAAATTCCCCGGATTGGGCCTCTCCAGTACCTACACTCACTCAAACAGCACAGGCTTCATGCCAGTTTTCAGTGAGACCGTAAATATCGGTAATTTGATTCAACTTAACAAACAAATCACTCTTCTTGAAGTCATCAAAGATGTATACCCTCTTTCTTACTCGTAACCTAAGACATACGAATCGTAGAAAAATATGAAAGCAAAATCTCTCACTAAACGATAACTTATAAGATTTCACGGATTACGGATATAATACCGACTATAAATTCAAGGAGCGCCCCGATAAATATAATTTTATCTGCACAAACAGTTGTCGTGGCGACTGTACGGGCTAACGACGTAAGTTTTTCTATTTCAACTTGGTGTGTCAGGGAGCAAGCGATTGCGTGTACAGAAAATAATGGTACAGGAAGTGGCTGAGCGCAGCTCGTGGCTTCGTTTACTTGGGGCTTTATTCTTTTATTTTACAGTAAATAAAGACTGATCTAAATCTAAATGCAACGAGCGAGCGGGCCACTTGATTTTTAAGTGACTGATTACTGAAGGATCGCACTTAAAATGGCGCCAGGATTGCAATTGTGATGAAACTGCTGCTCTAGTCCGTTTGCTAACTGCTTTTTTTTTTTGAACGACTGTTATGTTACTGCAGGGCAAAGGCCTCCCTACCCTTTTTCTACCTTCTCCGCTCCTGGACTGCGGCAGACCAGTCTTGCTCATCACGCCATCGTCTCCTCGGTGTGCCGCGGGGACGTCTCACATTTTGAGACATTTATTTTGCGGCTATTTTGGGCCAAAACTCTTCTGACATACTACAGACGTGACCGGCCTAGTCCCATTTGAACAGAGTAGCCTTTTTGGTAGGTGTCTACTCCGACATATAATGAGGGCAAATTGATGGGAAGAGGCATCCTGGACGGAGAAAAAAATCGTGGTTACGGAATACGGATACGGGAGTGGACCGGAATCTCCAGCGTCGAACAACTTTTCAATCTCGCGATACATAGAGAGAAGTTCAAGAAACTGGCGGCCAATCTTCAAAATTCAAGAGGCACCCAAAGAAACATCGGATATGAGCCGTTCTGGAGCGCATAGTAGTTGTATCGCTTGCCACCTATCATATAAAAAATAGCTCCAATTGTGAGAAATTGGCAACACTGGCAGGGATATAAGGATGATGTAGGGATCCCACCATTGATATTATCAGCCAAGTAAGTCATACGGCGGAGCGGCCGTAAAATCAGTTTTACTGCCCAGGACACAGCACCGGTCGTTAGCCGCAAGTGGCTACGACTTTATGACGATTGCAATAAAAGCGGATTTTGCATAACGTTGATGCCCCGCTTGCGGTATTGTGCTATGGCACCGAGGTGTTAATGGGAGATTAGTCTAATAATTGAGTAGGGTGATGGTTCATAAGGAATTGATAGTTGGATATGATAGCAAGGTAAGCGTTAGGGTGCCTTTCCACCAGAGATGTGATACGCTACGTTGCTATGGACGCGTCTGGATATCAATCATGTTCATCCACATAGCATGCAATGAAAACGGGAAATTCAATTGTTATTACTGCAATCATATTGTTACTAATGTACAGACAGCCACACATCAGGTTACCACAACCTATTAAATTTCCCCAATAGATTTGCAAACTCAATGTGTTTGACAGTAAGATGAGAATCAATTGAAAAAAAAATACAGTTTTGTATACTTTGATGTATGGCTGTACGTACGTAGATATTGGTTTATATTATGTTTAGTAGTAAGTGTTGTAGTTTTAACAGCCTCCCCCAAATGCCGCCATTTCACTCTGTTTGTTGCGGTGGCAAACAAAGTAACAATACATACATATTGGTATTTATTTACATTATATATTTTACATAAAAAGTTTAATTATTCAAATGATATTTTAAACTCGCAAAGCCATTGACTTTTTTGGTACTTGAATCAAAATTACTCCAAGAGAAGTACGAAAGGCATTTTCATTGTAATGTTGGATTAAGCATATTTTAATATCACATTTTCAATAATTGTATACAGCATTCTCTATGTATTTATGTATAAAGTATGAGTCTACCAAAAAGTATTTTCGTTAAAATCACTTGAAAAAAATAATTTCGCAGTATCCTACCAGAGAAAATTTATCCCCGACTGATTGTTAATTTATATAATAGTGTTTTACAATATTTTGGCGCTTACATATTTCATTAACAACTCCCGTAGGGTAACTTTCATTGATATTTTTCAATTTCACGAGTAGGTACATGTTTCATTATGTTTATTTTCTTAACTGTAATATTACATTTACATTACCTGATGTTATCATATCAAATTAGTAGTGAAACGATCATAGTTTGACTGGTTGTATTTATTTCTAATATTTAAAATAAATCTTACTTTTGCATATTATATTAATATAATGTATCGTATCACACAATCTGTTTCATCTTAAATCACAATATATCTTCGCTTATCAACAGACGGCACCTTGGCATGAGCACACACTGATAAAGTTTATCTACCACGCAATGACGTCACCAAATATTCAACTAAAACTAAACAGTCGACACTTCAATATACGGGTCACAGTTCCACTCGATTACCGAATAGTTGCTCCACACGAAATTGCCCTTTATTGACAGCGGGGCCTGCAGTGCTAAATACAAAATTGCTTTGGCGCCGTCCTCGAACGCTTTGGTCGACTTTCGATCTTCACGGCAAGTCAGATTTCCTGGGTTGACGCAGTTTATTACTACTCCTCGTTCGCTCCATTCTCGATGTTGCAGAAAGGTCACAGCGTTCAACGCCACTTTACTAACAGCGTGTGTGTTCATCCCCCACCCCAAAGTCTTGTCCTCACCTCTCCTTGCAGCTGATTCATACTCTTGAAACACTTCCACTAGTTCATCTTCATTTAAAGTTGGATCACTAATTTTCTTCCTAATACTTTCATTCTCTATGGTCGCCAACAGCCCAGCTGGTCCTGAGACATTCACCACTCTTGCGTTCTCCGCCAAAATTGGATAAACTAGTTTCCCGAAATTTATGTAGCCATAAAAATTTACACTTAAAGTTCTCCGCACTTTTTCCGCATGCGACAACTTCTTTTCCGGCACGTAATCTGTCACATTAATCAGTAGATCTATCCTTTCATCCAAATCTTGTATGTAGTGTCTCAATTTGACTATCGTCTTCGTATATGTTACGTCCATTTGTATGTGCTGGATTTGCTTCCCATTTTCCAAGGTCTTCAAAATGTTGTACCCTGTGGATTCGTCCTCGGTGGTGAAGTAAATTTTTCCATCGTATGTTTCTGTTAATTTTTTTAGCACTTGAAAGCCTAGATTGCTCGAGGCGCCTACGACGAGAGCTACGCTGCCCATTGCTGGGCCGGTACTGGCTTATCAGTTATCAGTCCATCAATCCGGAGTATGCTATCGCGAAGTGACATGTGCCGGTCGAGTAAATAAGATAACGAGGTGATAACGCTGTGGTGGATTCAGATGTAATAAGATGACGTGATGCTGGGACTTAATAAGTGAGTAGATAAAAACTCGGTCTCCAAAAACTGTTCTTATCCACTGAGCTAAACTTGCTCTCGTCAGGCCATTATACATTTTAAAACTAAGATTACGAGTCTGTAATCATAATAATATTGCACGGCCTAAGGTATTCGCCCAAAGCGCGAAAGATCCCCAGTTCGATTCCAAGTCAAGTCAATTTAGGAAACATTTTCTAAGTTGTCTTGGTTCTGGGTGTTCTGGGTTGATGCTCTCTATCAGTTATCGGCATCTAGTACTCATAGTACAGGGGTGCCATAGTTTGAGACCAAGTTGATTGGTATGATTGTTTGGCACATTTATTAATTTACTTTATTTAATATCCTCCAACTGATTCGGCTATGGCGGTATTATATTATAACGATACATACGCAGGATTTATTATAGTGTTAACTGTGTGCGCAAACACAGGTGCACTCTTTATTCCCTTATCGTCTGCCACTAATCACTTAAAGTTTTATCTTAATCCAAGAAAATCACTAAATGTGCATTAATGCTCTGCTTTGGTATAATAGCATTTTTTGCTATACAATCATTATTAAAAAAAAACTTCTATAAGACCATTCAATGGAAAAATAATCGCATTGTGAATTGGACATTACATTCGTAATAAATTAGTAAAATAAAATGATTTCAATGAACGTTCCAATATGATCTTTTGTTTACAATTTAATGAATACCCGGTAGTAATATCAAAGGGAAGTTATTGTGATAATGGCTGTCCATTTCATTTGGAGTATTAAAAGATAATTTGCGGAAAGCTACACTCATGACTTTAATTCCATTTACGGTGTGAAGTCAGACTGACCCGGGCATAGTGACTTAGCAAGGAGCCTGCGAAGTTCTATGGATTTTCAGTCTGCGGTTTAGATGGTCCCGTGCCTAGAAAAAAAATAATGAATACTTAAAGAGAACACTCAACGAAGAAAAAAGGAAATTGTTGCCACTTTTCTAAAGATGGGATTATAAAGGTATAGGGCCGACAAAGTATAGTCGTTCAAGGGTCATACATAAGGTTTTCGGCAAATGTCGGAAAATCGTATTTCCTCACAAGTGTCAGTGACTCAGTGGTGATTGACATTTTCCCATAGAAGAAAAAATATCGTACAAACGCCCCCCCCCTGTCAATGTTTACTGAGTGGCCTTCAGTAGGTCGGCTACCATGAGTTGACCATCGAAAACTGACATAACGTAAACTATTGCTCCTGTCTCTTTCAAATGCATCATAATGAAAGAGACAAAGCGATAGTTTTCGGTAGCGAGGATAGTATTTCTGAGTATTTCAAACTTGCACTCGCACTACTAGATTTTGTGCTACTAGCGCACTTGTGACTCAACTGGTGTTGCAGGTGTCTATGGGTGGCGGCAATCGCTTACCATCAGGTGATCGGTCGGCTCAAAAAAAACATGGTAGTGCTACTGATGCTTAACGTACTATAATGGCACTCGATAAATCGATGAATGATCCTATGAATGATGACTATGAATTTGTAAGCACGAGTATGAACTCGTGCTTACAAATTCATAGTCCGTCAGGCGCGCCTACCTTACATGTGTACTCAAAGATTATTTATAAGTACATAATGTTGCATGTTTACATCAGCGTTATAAAGGTATGGTAAAACAAACTTCGGATGTGTAGGTATGACGTCATTTAATCAATTAAGTACATAACAATTGTTTAAAAAGGCTGCAGGAGGTACTATATTACCCCGTCGACTTGCAAACCACATATACCATAATATGCTCATGGGTATGCGAACAGCAACCAACTGTTCGCATTACCTGCAACACAATAACATTATTACCCTAAATAGCTTGTCGTCCTTGATTGGCTCTAATCTACTACTATGTATGTATAGTATGACCTGCTGCCCGAATATCGAGATTTTATTCTGGCCCTTAAAACATATGGGTCAATACTATTAAATGCAGAGAGTATTTCACTATTGGCTTCTTCTTTCCATCGTCTCTGCACTTTCCTCGGATAAACGGTGTCGTCTTTTTCGATCAAGCAAGACGCAAAGAACAATGGACACATCGAAACGGCATTATACTAAATAAACCAAATCACTTGGAAATCAAATCCAGGGAAATGCTGTTGTCTAGGTTGAATCAATAAACTCAAAAGTCCAGAAAATACGCGAAAACGTAAATGAATAGATCACACATTTAAAACAATTTAAAAAGATGTCAAATATCTTAACTATCAAAGTGACATTATGATTGACTCAACGTTTCGTTTTTCCTCTGTGATGTGAGTTTTGTTCACTGAATTGTTTGCAAATTGAAAATAATTTAACTTTTTATTCCATGCTTTCAAAAATATACTTATAATAAGATAAAATAAACATTTTGTTGCTTAGTTTAATTAGTATGTTTCCAAATATGTATGGTTCGGAAAACATGAAGACTGCTCTCGCCGGTCTTCTTTGTGATATTACACGATGTGTTTTAATCCTTGGTGTAAAATGCTCAGAAGAGGTGAATAAAACATTAATAGTAGGTATATAATAAAAATAAAGATTAAAAACTAAACTCTGACTACTAAAAACATGCTCTAAAAAGTACGAAACAACGAAATAATCTATGTTTTTAAACTTTCCGCGTTGCATTATACAATACTTTACATAAACGGGACTAAACGCGACGAAATTAAATAAGTACATTTTAGCACTTACTGCTTGACGTTTCGGCTGCGTTCCAGTTCGCTTGTGACCACGGCTGTTGTAAACGAAATAATCTACGCTAAAATTAAACGAAAAGTATTTTTATACGTCATACTGATACATAAACGTGTAAAACAATCATTATCATAAAATAAAAATCACAATTATATTAACACCTACATTACATCTAGCAACAAATTAATTAAATAAGAATGAACTTATCTGCATTCTTAATTAGTCAAACTCCTGTATTTTTATCTATTATATTAAAATAATTTGTGTACTGAGATAAAATGTAAACGTAATCAAAATTATAGTAAACGCATGTGATAAAAATACGATATAGATTATATTTTTTGATAATTTTATTACTGTGCTTGGATTTTTATAATATCTACCTACATATAAAACTTATGACCGTACACTCGGTGTAATATTATAAAAATATGTCAAATAGCTTTTACACTGAACTATGATTCAGAAACGTGTCTTCGCTTGCACTGCGAATTACTCGATGTTTCCCACAGAAGACTGGCGAGTGAGGGTACCGGAGGCCCATTCGGGAGAAAGGGGTTGAAAAAGTTGGCACCGCACCTAAGTCCACTGAATTATGGATATTTTTGGTATCATTTGTCGGTGGACAATTTAATTTATTTGCAGACGATCCGACATTTGTGCATAGTTCCATTACTTGCGCGATGCAATCCACTCTTAGTGACCTCTATCGGTACTATTTGGAAACAACATTCCCAATATGAACACGCCAAATGCGCACGAGAGCACGCCTGTACGTACCACGCCTCAATCCGAAGGTCAATACATATTTATTGGTTACAAATTTGTCGCCTGATATTTTTCAATCTATTCCGCAGAGGATCCGGGTTTGTTTACAGAGTGGGCGCGGTTCGTCATGCCATCGGATTTGCTTTCGGATTCCACAAACCAACGGTAATCATGCACTTGATACATATTTATGTGGCTGTAGGGTGGACATAAAAATATGGCGAATCAAAATCTGGTCCCGAAACGAAGTGAGGGCGGGCCACTAGTAAAATATAAAAATGTTCCTGTGTACCATTTATAAAGAGGTAAATTATATCAATGACAACGCCTATTTGTACCTACCTACACCAAAATAGCGAAACACTTGCGCTGAACGTAGATCACATATAGTTTATTTTTTTTTATGTGATAGGTAGCAGGTGAGCAGGCGGATCACCTGATGGTAAGCAATTGCCACCGCCCATGGACACTTGCAACACCAGTGGAGTTACAAGTGCGCTGCTAACCTTTTATCCCCTTCCCCCCGATGGGCCTCCGGTACCCTCACTCACTCGGCGAAACACAGCACAGGAGCTGCTTCACGCCGGTTTTCTCTGAGGCAGTATAGTTTCAGATATAGTTAAAAGGTTAGAACGTAGATTCAGATATAGTTAAATACACCCAGGGGAGATCGTTTTGTGAAGTTAATTTTCTATATCTTACAAAGAACTAAAAGCCTGTATCAGTTAAACTACACTGCGACAAACAGCAATTCAGGGCCATTTGCGACTTAACTCCGCGCGCTCGCTTCTACAAGCGATTTACTAATTAACGAAAGAGACGCGATGCCTCTTCTGGAAATTGAATTGTTCCGTAGCTATTTATATGAAGATTTCATCATTTTACCAATTGACGCTTACTATACAAAAAATAATTTAATGTAGTAATTTAATGTATAGATAATAAAAAATAATGTATATTTTATAAATTGCTATGCCCTTACATTACAGGGCGCTACATTGCACTGTTTACACCCTTGTACGTACATTACTTGCTATGTAATTAAGATACTTTGTACCAATGGAGCATGCAATAAAGAATTGAATTGAATTGAATTAAATTTACCGATATTTGACTAAGGACTAGGTATTATGTATTCTGTGCTACGGCGGTAAATCTTAACGATCAACCATGTTTTTTTTTATGTGATAGGTAGCAGACGAGCAGGTGGATCACCTGATGGTAAGCAATTGCCGCCGCCCATGGACACATGCAACACCAGTGGAGACACAAGTGCGCTGCTAACCTTCTATCCCCTTCCCCCCGATGGGCCTCCGATACCCTCACTCACTCGGCGAAACACAGCACAGAAGCTGCTTCACACCGGTTTTCTGTGCGGCAGTGGTATCACTCCGGTCGAGCCGGCCCATTCATGTCGAAGCATGACTCTCCCACAAATGATGTACGATTATAGTGCTCAAATGTTGGCGCAAACATTTCCTTACCTTCTTAATTCGATGGGAGACCAGTGTGACACAACTGTGGCCTTACCATAAGTTTGAAATACTATCCTCGCTATCGAAAACTATCGCTTTGTTCTCTTTCATTATGATGCATTTGAAAGAGACAGAGCTATACGTTATGTCAGTTTTCGATGTCAACTCATGGTAGCGCTACTGAAGAGAGATCGGGCGCAGAACCAACGGCTTAACGTGCTTTCCGAGGCACGGGGGTACTAGACCGCCAACTTCCAGACTTCGAGTTGACACTGAGAATTTCTGAACAGAAAAACTCAGGTACAATTGGCCAGACCCGGGAATCGGGTCAGAATCCCGGGACCCCCAAGCGTAGCCCTCGCTTTAAAGTGCGACCCACTACCAACTGCGCCTACCGAGGCAGACAACTGCTGGACAGTGTTCCCCTTGTGTTCTCCACATAGATCGGGCCTGCTGCCACCCGCAGCTATGGAAATCCTGCGTCCAATGTATCTAGTAAGTACCTACATTATTACACGTAACTGAGGCAATAAATGAATTGACTGATTGATTGATTGACCTTCACTTATTCAAGAGACGTTAACGTATTGTACTTACGTTACAATTACGCTAGTACTCAGCACGAAGTACTTTTATCGACGTATCGAACCACGTACCATACGACGTACCATAGCGATACCATATTGCCATGGCGTACTAGTGTCATTTCCTTCAAAAATGTATTGGATACGTTCGTTGTTCGATCTGAGGCGCCCACGTTACGATACGATACCTACTTTTTGACATTGATGCTGTCATTTAGTTATGCTCACGTACAACAGAGGGCGCTCTTAAATTTTTACTTTATTCCACGAAACCTCTGCAATGTGCATTACGGAACGCTAAGGAACAATTAGTCAGCGTTCGTTGGCGAGTGCAGTGCCTTTAATCAATGGTTGTTTAACTAGCCTTCTTTTGTTCTGCGTCTAATGGCGGAGTTCACCGACTTTTGAAACATCTGTCAAACGTTCAAACATTAAATACATATATTTAAGTATTATATTTGTGATCCCCAGTTGTCTAGTGACTAGCCTATGTTTTTTTTTTTGCATGTTTTTAACTTCTCCACTTAAAAATCACGTCAATTCGTTGCTCCGTTTTGCCGTGAAAGAAAGACACATTCCCATTTATAATATTATTATGGATTTTGTTCAGAAGAAGCACGTGCATCCACTAAGATGGTAGTTCAGAGAGGCAAAAAATCGATACAAATAGGTCATATTTATATTTGCAGCCAGAGACAAGAACTGGCTTGCATTATCCCAACTCGAAGTCGTTATTTCGCGTCAGTATCGAGACTAATTTGAAGAGTTAGTGCGCATTAGCCGGAGTCTATCGCGATAGAGCGGAGCCAAGTTCGCCGACAACTTGACAAACAATAAAACTTGGCTCTCTGTTTTACACTGTTGGACGAAATTGCATTTCGTCTGTTTGCTATTAAACAAGGTTGCATTTCTTTGACTCGAGTTTGTGTTCAAATAAAATAAAAATACTTTATAAGTTTTTGTAATATGTGATTTAGTTTGCTATAAAACTACCAGGCTCACCAAGTCCTAGAGCATACGTGATGGTTTTAAATGCAACCGGGTAGTAAAACGCTGAAATGCAAGTAATTTTGTTAGAAGTTAGTCCCTAGCACCTGTATTTCAAAACGGAGACTAAAGTCAGGGGTAGTTTAAAATGATGCCTGTCACTTTTATCTAAGTCACAAATGAAAGTGACAGCATCAGTTTTAAGTCTACCTTTAGACCACGTTTTGTAATAAGGAGTAGACCTTTAAAAATTGCGAGATGTGCCAAATATGATATTTTATGTCAAATAGTTTTTGTGTTATGAAGGGTCCAAGGCCACCAGTTGAGTCCGCTCTACTTGAACTTGGCTTAGGCACACTCCCCCATGTCGGGATGTTCATGAATGAATTTAACAGTAAAATACACCTCGAAAATCTATAAGTAAATTGAGTTAGC
Organism: Cnaphalocrocis medinalis; assembly: GCA_014851415.1. Lineage (NCBI taxonomy): Eukaryota > Metazoa > Arthropoda > Insecta > Lepidoptera > Crambidae > Cnaphalocrocis > Cnaphalocrocis medinalis. Next base: position 1,644,121 of record CM026279.1, read on the forward strand.
ATTAGTTACATTGTCCTGTTCTCAAAATAAGGTTCCCCTGGAACAATAAAGGTATCAAACATGTTTTGAACACCAGACCTATCAAAAATATCTGCTTCACCAACATTCGTGTTTGCGTGGGAATCGAACCCGCGATCCTTGCGGCTCAATCGGCGCTCAAACCACGCTGAACGAATTAAATGAAATCACAGATTCCATAAATTTTATCAGCTATTATTTAGTTTAGCTTTTCAGCTGCAGGATTTGATAATTTAGATTAATTAATTAAATTACTTACAACAGAACTATTTCATGCAATCAGTGAAACCTATTAATCATTGGAATAGGTATCTAATTACGGATTATTACTGGTGACTATTTATTACGTCAATGGATTTAAATCCGAATGCAAAGGAATCCTATTTTATTTATTTTTTTTTTTTTTTATGTGATAGGTAGCAGACGAGCAGGCGGATCACCTGATGTAAGCAATTGCCGCCGCCCATGGACACATGCAACACCAGTGGATTCACAAGTGCGCTGCTACCTTTTATCCCCTTCCCCCCCGATGGGCCTCCGGTACCCTCACTCACTCGGCGAAACACAGCACAGGAGCTGCTTCACGCGGTTTATTTCGGTGAGGCGTGGTATCAATCCGGTCGAGCGGCCACCATTCATTCCGAGCATGGCTCTTCACAAGTTCATACTACCAACGTACACAAACAGCAAAAACATTATATGTATGTCTGCCGGTCATAATATATGTAAGTGCCCCGTATTTACCGCGAGCGGCTATCTTAGTCCGCTCCGCGCACTTTATAGGGACTAGATCAAACCGTCTCTCGTGTGCGTTGGGTTCGCAGCGTGGACATCGTGTAACAAAAAATCGGAACTAAAATGCTGTTTCCCTTAAAAAAGGTATCAGTTGACATTTCCCTATAGAAAAAATGTTGTTGAGGGCGTCTAGTCCTAGCCTAGCAAGACTTTTTCAAGAAATCGTGAATGCATTGGATACGCTAATTGTATAATCTGTAGACGAAAGATCACATGGCGATAGACCTTGTACTGTCCTTTCTGATGTCCCACAACCTTGGGCGTATGAGGCAGGGTCACCAAATGCACCATCCTTCTAGTAATTACTCATTCTAACTCACGTCACTAAGCGTACTAAGTAGTAGCACAGAATGCATAATAGTACGTAGTCATCATCATCATTATTTCAGCCAATAGACGTCTACTGCTGGACATAGGCCTCACCCAAAGTTCTCCACACAGATCAGTCCTGTGCCATCCGCATCCAATGGACTCCTGCGACCTTCACCAGATCGGCGGTCCACCTGGTGGGAGGCCTGCCACGTCTGCGGCCTCCTGCACGTGGCCTCCACTCAAGGACCTTTCCACCCTAACGGCCGTCTGTTCTCCTCGCAATGTGCCCTGCCCATTGCCACTTCAGCCACGCAATTCTTTGGGCTATGTCCGTATAGTACGTTGTAGTAGTAACTTACTAAGCGTCCAAGTCTGTCATTCATCTATTTGGCAAAACTCCTAACTACGTCTACGTCTCAATCTGCATAACAACGTCCAAAAGGAAGTCTAAATAAATACATACAAACTTGTCTGGGGACAAATGCAGTTATAAGAATCCAGTTTTCCTTGGCAGGAGGCGCGAGTTCAGTCAAAGCAAGCTTGTTAAAAGTTGCGCGCATCCGACGAGTCCCGTCAACTAAGTTTGCCCACTCAGGCGCGATACGGGGCGCGATCTCCGGGCAAATTGATTAACATTGTGCATTAGGACAGCAATAATGTCCTTCGTACTGATATTTCGGGTAGGACTGCCATTTGCAACGATCATTGCAGGTTTTGCTAAAACATTATATTTCTATGGATACCAGTAAAATCACCATTGACGTCCAAAATCCAATTACAGGGGAACCAGACCAACTGAATCATGGTTACAATCAGGTTACACGTTTCAGAAACAACCCGAAATGTGCAATGGTGTCCTTGCGGTGTTTTCCCTCATCAAAGAGTTAATGGTAGAAAATGCACGTAAAAGAGAAAAAATCTAAGGTACTTGCTTCCTATATCCCTTCAATCAACTCAAATATTAAGATAAAATTTATTTGCTGCTACGGGACCCTGCATGGGGGAGTCCGACTTGCACTTAGCCGCTTTTTTGTGTAAAGATCCATTGCTGTGGCGAATGTACATGGGCAATGGAAAACAGCATAACATTTTCGTTGCAAAAACAACCTTCACGTCCAATTTTAAAGTTAATACGGAACGCTTTCAAAGTTAATTTAGAAAACATACACCCATTCAAACAAGGTCTTCAAATTAACAAATAACTATGAAAATGGCGGCGCCCGCATGAAAGCAATAAAACACGCTCATAAACACTGAAATGTTGCGAATATAACCGGTCATTCAAATATAACGACGTGTTACAAGGTGAGGTCATGAAATAACCAGGATAGGGACGTTTACACAGACGGTGCTGCCAACTGGTGCCATCTATTTAAAATTAATTTGTCATTTCATTCAGTACAAAGTGCTGCCACCCATAGTTACTGCCACCGACGGTGCTGCCAACTGGTGCCATCTATTTAAAATTAATTTGTCATTTCATTCAGTACAAAGTGCTGCCACCCATAGTTACTGCCACCGACGGTGTTGCCAACTAGTGCCAACTATTTAATTTGCCCTTTTCATCAATACAAAGTGCTGTTACCCATAGTTACTGCCAAATAGACGGTGCTGCCAACTGGTGCCATAAATTTAAAATTAATTAGCGCTGTTAGTCAAAACAACTTCAGAAATACCTCATAAATAGTAGAAATAAAAGAAGATTAGGACTAAAAAGAAGTTTCAAAAGACCTATACTGATCCTTTACTTTACGTTTATGACGTCACGAAGTTAAACATATACCGACATGCAACTAACAGTTTGTGTTGATGTGGGAACCGAATCCTCGAACCTTGCGTCTTAACCAACAATGCACTTTACCTCTTTATAAATAGTACAGAAGATAGAAGAAGATTGAGAAGAAGTTTCTAAAGACCTTTATTGATCCTTCAGCTCTTGTTTATGACGTCACGAAGTTAAACACATGCAGGCATCGTGACGTAGTGCATTATTGAGCTGGTCGGGCGCATCGTAAAAAGGTTTATTTCTCGACGCGGCTCGTGAGTTATTTAGTAACCTCCTTGTTATGTAAACTTGTGCGTTCATCTGTTTGTGTTTGGGTTAAAGAGTGTGTATCTGTGAACATTTACATCCCTTTAACCATGTGTTCTATCTACCATTCTGAACAACTTTTTTAAGTTCAAGAAATTTTTTCCGACTCTTCATTAAGTGACCAAGTTGCGTGCCCGACTTTGTATGAAAAGTTGAATTTTTTAATGCGAATTTCTAAAAGTCATAAAACAGTTGATAGAACACGTGATATAAAGGAAATAAATGTCTACAGATACAACCTGTATGTAGAGTAACCGCACACCCCATACATACGAGACCTGTCTCGTATTTACTACGTGTTCCGTATTTTATAAAAGTTTATAACGAAGAAAAAATAATGGTCTTTTATTAGCCACAACAATCACAACATATAGATAACGTATCACAATAAAAGCGACAGAAAGTCCGCCTCTTTTATTTTATTAAGAACAAGATACAGCATTATTTTCATAAAGGTACACCTGTAAGCAAAATGCTCTAAAATTGTGAATTTCCTTGTTTACGGTACGTATTAGAAGACACGCTCCCGGGTGCACGTGCACTCAATAATGCAGAAATAATAACACTCGCAGTTTATCTAAATGTTCCGTTTGTAGGGTTGCCTCTTGGATTATAATAAAATTGTGGAATTGGAAAACCTACTTCAAACGGTTCAACTGGTGTGAAATAGTATACATTCTATATTTTATTGGCCAATATAATTATGATTGCATAAAAGATCAATTTAAAAATATGTCAAAACACCAAGATAGAGTCAGTTAACGTGGCTTGAATAAGGAATTGCAGTATGGAGAATAATTTAGATCTAAATACTATAAATAAAATTTGTAACCCACTCTAGTGTCTTACTCGCTTGTCCTCTTAAAGAAAGAAACTCATTCAATAGAAGTAACAAGTAATATAAATCTTAAACTACATTGCACATAGGTGGATGTCTTAATTTTTACAATGATGCATATAACATACTTACATATCAACCTGTATTCCGAAATAGTGAACTGGGCAAAATATTTATTAATTTGTATTTTAATTTTTGATATCCCATCTTAATAGCGATGACTTGATTTCTATGATAGAGGCCTTTGCTTGCCCTGCTGCAGTGGGACAATATATAGGCTGATACTACTATTTTTTTTTACTGTGCAGTTAACAACCCTAACCTTAAGTACCCAAAGAGCAGCATAAATGGCGTTTAATAAATTTCGAGCGGAAACGTCGCCGCCTTCAGTTCCGTACATTCGAGAGACGTGTAAAACGTCTGTAGAATATTCTAGAACCACGTGGGGGCAACGTAGGGTTACGGTAACGGGGGAAGATACCTGCTTATTTATGGTTCGGTATTTCACACTAGTAGAATATATTTTGTGAATTCATGTGTACTAGACCAGTATTGGAATGTTCTGCACTCGAGCCAGTGTATAATATAGTTGCTAAAATAAAACCATCTTGTTTAGAAGTTTACGTTCGGTACCTGATGTACTTATACAGGTTGTCTGTGAACATTTACATACCTTTAACCACGTCTTTTACCAAACATTCTGAACCACATTTGTTCTACGACTTTAAAATTCGTTGAAAAGTTTTTCGTTTCCCCATACAAAATGTGAACAACTCACGTGACTGAACTTTTGTATGAAAAGTTTAAATTTTTTTAGACGAATTTCCAAAAGTTAAGAACTAATGTTGTTCAGAATGGTTGGTAGAACACGTGGTTAAAGGGATTAGCGCACTAATAGCAATCGCTATTAGTATGTAATTCACTTTAGTTTCCTAATTATATTACATGGAGATGAGATCGGAAGTTTGAATACAATCATGCACCTCTAGATAGGTAGGATGAACCTGTAAATCTGCACAAAGGAAGCGTTTCTACCTGTGCGGTTTTATTTATTTACAATAGATACAAATCATTAATCAGTAATGTTTCCATTCCAATTGTACCCACTTGCACCTCTGAAAGATAAGTCACACACGTTTATCATGTTGTCCCTTGATCAAATCTGGTTTCCCATTCGCCCCCCATCCCAATTTACGCATGCACGGCTGAGCCAAGGACAATACGTTTTGTGCCAAAGAGCCTTAAGTCCGAACTTGAGCAGATAAGTGTGGAGAAGGACAACAATATTTTGGGTAGATTTAGACTAACCATGAGAGAGGCCACGCTTCGGCACGAACGAGCTGGCTCGCGCGGAGTGATACTACGGTTTCACAGAAGTCCAGCGTGAAGCAGGAAGCAGCGCACCGGCCAGCAGCGATTCAGTTAGCGGTCAGACCGAATGAAGTTTTTTTTTTATGTGATAGGTAGCAGACGAGCAGGCGGATCACCTGATGGTAAGCAATTGCCGCCGCTCATGGACACTTGCAACACCAGTGGAGTTACAAGGGCGCTGCCAACCTTTTATCCCCTTCCCCCCCGGGTGGGCCTCCGGTACCCTCACTCACTCGGCGAAACACAGCACAGGGGCTGCTTCACGCCGGTTTTCTGGGAGGCAGTGGTATCACTCCGGTCGAGCCGGCCCATTCATGCCGAAGCGTGGCTCTCCCACAGTAAAATTGAAATGAGATCAGGCGCGTTAATCCCGCGCCTGATCTCATTTCAGTCGTGTCGTACTGTTTTCCTCAAAATATGAGGGTAACACACTTGGGCACTATGACTAACTGACTGTATCGCGCATTTGGTAGTGACCCTGCCTCATACGCCAAAGGTCGTGAGTTCGATCCCTACCCTGGACCAACATTCGTATAATGAACACTTGTGTTTGTCGTGTGTCTGGGTGTATTATATTTGTAAGCCTCTGTTGTCTGATATCTATAACACAAGTGCTTGAGCTACTTAGTACGGAGTCAGGTCAATGTATGAGAGGTCGTGTGAATTTATTATTAACTAGTGGTCCGCCCTTACTTCCTTTCGGGACATCAGTTCCACCATCTACTAATAGAGGCGCTGGGCGCCGATCGTATCAAGCTAGTTATTTTGACTTTACGGTTTGTAAGCCTTCTCAATGTCTATAGAATTTATCTCTATATAAAAAGTATAGATTTGCAATGTTATATCCTGCGTACATGGCTAATCGTTACGATCGGTCGCCGTAGCCGGCTCGGCTTGGAAGTACTATTATTTCCCTTCTGAAAATCCGGTTTTCCAAGCACTAGCCGTCACACTCTAATTTACGCACGCACGGCTGCGCCAGAGACAATGGGCCGGATTAGGGCGGACATGCAACAGGCCGATAAAACGGGTGAGTTACACCCGTGGCTGATAGTGGGTGCGCGACGCCCATTTGTTTGGGGACTTTGTTGACGGCCGTTTTTAATACCGGTTCTAATCCTTAAATTTTGAACCGTTTTTAAATTGCTCAAATGTCTTGCTATCAGTTGTTAATGACAGAGACAACATCACGATTGAACCGCTGTTAAAGTAATCGGCGTCACCTTTTTCGAACTCTCTTATATTGTCTGAAACGCAAACACTATTTTGCATTGGGAAAAGTGGGGGGGGAAGAAAGTAAATCGACACGACGTATGTACTTGATTAATCCTCATTGCTTTTAGTCACGCTTAAATTACTTTTTTATTATTAATTTTTATTTGTTACACTGCAATATATAACGCACAACTATGTCCGTTAAATTTCGAGGACGCCACAGTGCCCGCATAAAATAACCGCGTGTTTCAATGATGACTCGTATTTTCAGTGCTGATCCATTAAAACTTCATTGGCAACCCTCTGCAGTGAAAAAATGAGATGCGCCGAAGAGCCGAAGTTGTGGGCTGAAAAGTCTCAACACTGTTCGACACTTTTTTGATGCGGTGATTGATTGAAATTGATTTAAGGAGAGGAGGGTTTGTGATTTACACGCCTTTCTCTTTTCCTCTACGTACACATCCATGCAAGTATTATAAGTACGAAAATAACTCTTGTCTGTACAGACAGAGACAGCAGACAGCTGTACAGACAGCCACACATCAGGTTACCACAATCTGTCAAATTTCCTCAATTGATAATGAACGAAACGCGTTTGACATAAAGGTGAGAATGGAATGAGGAAATTTGACATGTTTGTATACTTTGATCTGTGGCTGTACGTACCTATATACCATAATCAGTATAACGTACCATTTTTTTTAATTGCTTGCGTTTTTCGCAGAAGTTTCTACCACCCACCTCAGTTTTCACGTAGACGAGTCAGATCAGACCAGACCAGATCTGACTCCGTACCAAGTAGCTTAAGCACTTGTGTTACAGGTATAGACAACAGTGGATTTACAAATATAATACTTAAATTTTATTACATCCAGACACAGAACAAACACAAGTACTTATTCATCACACACACACGTAGTTTTTGTTTTTATTCAGATGTATTTTCTGACGGCCACCACTTAAGGAAAAGAAAATCGTAGGTACTGCTTTCTAATAGGCCAGCAAACGCATCAGCCACCTCTTGCGCTGATAATTTACCATCAGGTGACCAAGCTCGATTTCATAAAAAAAAATCGACGCGTTCGAGGTTTGAGTGCCCTTAAGTACTGACGCTCACATAGCGGGTGTTGCAGCTGTATGCTATTAATCATGGCTTCTTCAACAGCCTTATAAGTGTATACCTCAAAACGTTATCAATATTTGTATCTGACTTTTATCTTAGCGTGTAATTTTATTTTGCTTTTAAATTAACTATTAATGTTTTTCAACAAAATTACAAATAATTCAACTATAAACATTAAAACGGGAATTAACGAGACGTTCATTGTTAAAGAGTAATAAGTACATTGTATTGTAATTACTTCTTGACGTTTTGGCTGCGTTGCAGCAGCGCCGTGGTCACAATAAACTCAACAATAAACGTATCGTTAATTCCCGTTTTAATATTTTATACATACTTATATGCAATCTATTTTGTCACAATTTCTTAACAAATAAAGGCTAAGATAGCTGGCTGCACATAGGTATCAACAGAAAGGGCTTAAGTAGAATGCATACATTATGACAACTTGTCGGGGGTTTTATAATTTTTTTCAGTCACATTTTTATCCTTCCAACCTTCCAACTTTTGAGTTACATACATCTTTTCACCGTCAAATGCATTTCGCTAACAAGGTATTGGGAATTCTCTTCACCGATCAGTATAATGCCTCAAAGGGGCTTTTAGAAATAATTGAACACACCTTTGTAGTCTGCGGGGACCTGCTGGCAACATTTATTCGATTCCGCTTCTAAAATCGAATAACAAAAAAACGGGCATGTGCGATTCCGACTCGCGTACGGAGGGTTCCTTATCACCTCGTTTATTCATCAGTTCGTTAAGCAACGAACTCTCAAATTAAAATTTTATAGAAAAAGGACTACAAATAGTAGATTTCTAAGGTGTTACATTATTTCGCCGAGTGAGTGCACCCTTATATCCCGATACTTGATACTCATATTTACACAAACACAAATAAAATTGTTTGTTGATGAGCCAGTCCGTTGTTTCTGGTGCAAGGAAAAACTTTAGTTTGAGACCAGGACAATGTACTTACGTGATGTTGCCTCAATTGTCGTCTCGTATTTACATTTTTTTTTCGATATCCTCGTATCATGTTCCAATTTTTTTTGGCGGAGCGGAACCCTAAAAAGCGATGTATGGCAAACTGATTTAATATTTGCGATTAATTTTGCCCGGAATCATGTTATTCCGCCCGCGAAGTGATTGGGGTTCTCAGTCCCGGAATGCCGTGATCTCGATTTGCAGGATCCGTCATAATCAATACACGGGGAGCACGCATGAATTATTTTGGCGCTGCTTTACGCCGGTATTCTGTGAGGCCGTGGTATCGCTCATGGCAAAGCGTGGCTCTCTCACGGTAAAAATAAAATCTTTCCCGTTTATTACTAATTATTTTTTGTTAATAAAAAGAATTAATTATAAACTCTCTCTTTTTGTATTTGCCTGAAATACAGTGTTTTTCTAGTTCAGGGAACAAACTTAAAGGACATTGCCATCATAGTTTGGAGAACCGTACAGTTGTGGTATAGGGTTGCATCAATACCAAAGTTTTAATAGATGTCTTAAATCATTACGAATTTCCATTTACAATTATTATTTTTGACGTTGTACCCGCGTTTAAAAGTTATCTTCTAAAAATGTAACATAACCTCAAACTCAAATAAGCTTATCTGTCAAAAACATCCTTGAATCTATACTAATATAATAAAGCTGAAGAGTTTGTTTGTTTGTTTGTTTGTTTGTTTGAACGCGCTAATCTCCGAAACTACTGGTGCGATTTGAATAATTCTTTTTTTGTTGGATAGTCCGTTTATCGAGGAAGGCTATAGGCTATCAACATAATAATATTAAGGGGGTTGTAAGGGGTTAAAAGGGGGGTAAAAAGTTACTTTTCCACGCGAACGAAGTCGCGGGCGGCCGCTAGTTTAGGGAATAAAATTGAAATCGAGTCAACTATCGATTTAAATCACGGACCCTTTTTAATGGCACGACTGCATTTAAGAATTGTTATTTTAAAAACGGATAACGACTACCCAAAATAATTCCTGATTATTTTGAAAAAGAGATCCCCTGTTCAAATGAATGTTATTGAATGCCAGATAGCTCTAAAAATAAGGAAAATTATTTTCATATTACATATTTTTATCTTGACGCAAGAGATAAAACTGTACTATGAAAGGGTATGATCCTTAGTTTATAAGTTAATATTAAGTATTTGATGTTCTTACTTAGTAAAGATTTGATTGATTTTTCAATAAAGTTTATTTATTTACTTTATTAATTTTATTTTAGTGGCAAACCGAATATACGCGAGTGGAGCTGCGGGCGTCCACTGGTCATTAATAAGATTATGTCCAAGTCTATTCACAGAACTCGTACAATGAACTGTTCCCATCCCTACACAAATACATTTAACTGCGCTTCGTACCTCCTTTATGTCCCTAAGACTATAAGGTGGTTAATTCTCATCGCAGGGTGCTCGATTCTTGCCCACAGCCCGGCGGGCGACAATGTAGCCCAACCCTTTGTCCCTTTGTGCGGTGATTAATGTGCCCAGCGCTTGTGCACCTTGCCTTAAATGCTGGGTCATATAGAAGACGCGGAGGCGGTAGCGGGAGCGGGAGCGTTCTTTAATCACTGAGAAAAATCCGCTAGATGGCGTACTGTACAATTGATGTCGAACTACACGGTGATTGGTTAATTTTGATGTGAGATTTCAAATTGTTACTAAACACCGATGACAGATATTGCAATTTTGGGAGTTTGCGTGTAAATATGTACAGATAACAGATTAATTTATAAATATAATACTTATTTAGATACATAATATGTATATCTCCGCGCAGACACATAACCAAGTGTTCATCACGGGACAGTCTGTCTAGGGTGGGAATCGAACCCATAGTCATTGGTGTATGAAGCAGGGTAGTGACCCTAGGTAATGACTCTGGTTAGTGACCCTGGGTAATGACTCTAGGTAGTGACCCTAAGTAGTGAGCCTAGGTAGTGACCCTAGGTAGAGACCTTAGGTAGAGACCTTAGGTAGTGACCCTAGATAGTGAGCCTAGGTAGTGACCCTAAGTAGTGAGCCTAGGTAGTGACCCTAGGTAGAGACCTTAGGTAGAGACCTTAGGTAGTGACCCTAGATAGTGAGCCTAGGTAGTGACCCTCTATAGTGACCCTAGGTAACTACTTAGGTAGTGTAGGCGTAGGTAGTGACTCTAGGTAGTGACCCTAGGTAGTGACCCTAGGTAGTGAACCTAGGTAGTGACCCTAGGTAGTGATTCTAGGTAGTGACCCTAGGTAGTGATTCTAGGTAGCAACTAAAGCGCCATCTGGACATCCCATGACCGCGTCCGCGTGTCACCATGAACTAGCACTAATAATGTACAAAACACCATCGTGTGAGCGATGCTAGTGTCATTACGCGGCACGATAGCGGTACTACACTATGGGGCGGTAGTATAACAACAGGCGATATTAATTCTCGTTTGTCGTGTTTTTGGAGTTTGTCGCGAAATTGGGTAGCCAACAGAATAATTATTTTGTCTTAACCTGACCCAATTAGGAACAAGACCGGGTTCAAAGGGTATTTTATAATGCTAAAATATCGTTTGGACTAGGGAAATTGAGTGGGAACGGTGCGCGCTCGATGCATTAGAATTATTTAATTAAATGTTTATTTTGACAAACAAAGAATCAGTTTATATAGACGATTACTTACTCGATGTGTGCCAAAAATGCGTGTGAAAAACAAGTGTTTGTTCAGTGTCTGAATTATTATGTATTTAAATATAATTTGATGCTGCTTAAATCATCTATTAAAGATGCAAAGGCCTATGATGATGAATTGTTATATTGTAATTCCTCTGCTGTGTGATATCGGTTACAAGAGTGCTTAAGCTACTTAGTACGGAGTCAGGTCAATGTATGTAGATAACGCGATGATTTTCTTTTTTGGTAAAACATCTCAATCTATTGACCAAATATCTGTCTCTATTAGAGCACAACGGCGGCAAATATTTAGCCTCCCGTAAACTTATATTACCATGAATCCACTCCATCTAAACTAGCATGATCTATCGACGGGAGGCGGCCATCTAAGGCCTTGTTCAGACGACACAATGTTAACCTTTTTATATCCTATTGTACGGGGTGTACCTATAGATAAACATTTACATTCCTTTAACCATCTCTTCTACCAACCACATTATATGACACATCTTGTTTTATAACTTTTACGTCGTGTGTATAAATTAAATGTAATTAAAGATGATATGTTGATACTTAAGGTGTACTAAAAAATTTATAGATGTAGGTAATGCGATTCTACCTCCGGAATCGGAAAGCATTTTTTCATGTGATAGGAAGCAGACAAGCAGGTGGATCACCTGATGGTAAGCCGTTGCCGCCGCACATGGACAACTGCAACACCAGTGGAGTCACAAGTGCGCTGCCAACCTTTTATCCCCTTTCGCCCGGGTGGGCTTTAGATGCCCTCAATCACTCGTCGAAACACAGCACAGGTGCTGTTTCACGCCGGTTTTCTGTGAGGCAGTGGTATCACTCCTGAAGTTGATGCTGACGAGAAGATCCGCCAAGAAAGTCGCCAGATACTCTTTTTAATCACCAAATTTTTTTCACAATGTTTGGGTAGAGGATAACAGTACTGACAATGGGGGAACGCACTACTACAATCATTAGTAAAGCACTGCTTGATTACTGAAATACTAATGATTAAAATAAATTTCTTAACCTTGCTACATGTATGTCTGCCACTTTACTCTTCCTTGTCTGAACGGTGCCTTAGGTAATACTTGGAAAATCGCCGGACGGCATCCGATCCGTGTTCTGTCAATAATTGATAATGGATGACGTCATTATGTCAGTTGGTGATTGATTGGCGATCTTGCAGCCTCCCTGCGCCACAACAAGGGAGGTTTAAAAAATCTCCGGCGAGCGAGACAAAATAACGGGAAGACGGTTCTTTACTTACATGTAGTTCTTATATGTAGTTTGTATGTGAAGTATGTAGTGCTCTCCTTCTTTTAAAATAGTTGGGCGCTACGCTTAATCGTGTGAGAGCGAAATTCTAAACGAGCGAGTTGGATACGCGCGGGCTATACTTCTTCAGCATGTATTTGCCCACTGCAAAGCATATGCCTCTCCATACTTACAAGTATTTAATTACTATTCTTCTATACTATTCTACTATTCCCGTAACACAGATTTTTAAACCTATAACAGGCACTCACACATAAGGACACTGTATAAATACTGTTGCGGGTACGGGGTACGTAAGATTCAAGTAAAATGCCAAAGTCACAAAAAGACAATTAATTTATTCGAAGAGTAACAAAACCACAATTAAAAACACTAAATCACACTTAGACGCACTAAAACACTAAAATCTTCCTTAAACACTTCGCAGGTAATACACAAGATCACTCTTAGTTCGCAGGAGAATAATCGCTTTCCAAATTGGAACTCACTCCTTCGCTGTTCAAATCAGAACTCACTCCTTCGCTGTTCAAATCAGAACTGACTCGTCGGCTCGCCCGTCCCGCTTTTATACTAGCACAGGCGCGGGCGAGACCTTTCCAGTAACTTCCACAACTTTCTAGTAAGTCCTACTAGAATGTTCCAGAGTCTTCGGGGGATAGTTAGTAACTAGGGCTTCGAGGGTCTTCTACACAGTTCTGGATGTGTGTCGAACATTCTCGAATGTTCGATAAGTCTCCATTTCCTTCGACGCGTGCGTTCGGCCGACCGTGCGTATGTGACGTAGTGCAAGGGAATATAAACCTTATCTTTGATAGAGATAAGTTCTAATTCCGCTTGCACGGTACCCCCATGGTCGTAACAATACAAATGCCTACAAAATACATTTCTAAACTATGTAACAATTTGTGCTGATGGAAAATAAATGTTATTATTATTACTATATTATTATTATTCTGCAAACTTTTTTCTTAGATGATGGGTAACAAACGAGCAGACGGATCATCCGATGTTTAGCGATTACCGCCACCCATGGACACCTATAGGCATAGGATATGCAACCCCAGTAGAGTCACAAGTGCGCTACCAACCTTTAACCTTTCTCCCCAATTGGGCCTCCGCTTCCCTCATCCACTCGATGAAACTATGCGCAAACGCTGATTTACGCCGATCTTCTGTGAGGCCGTGGTATCACTCCGGTCGAGCCAATATTTCGAAACGTCATACAAACATAAAGGAAACTATACGGTCTTTTCCGATCCATTCGAAAACACCACCAAGTATAATTAACATTAGAGGGACAACAAGCTTACTAGAAAGGTTCACGTTAAAAAATATCGTTCCCGCGGACCCCCAAAACGGCGCTATCAAGTCAGGTTAACAGTTTGACGCATTGTCGCCAGCGACTTTTGAAAGACATTATGACAGATTAAAAAAAAGCAAATGAAAACAGAGGGTAATGCAATGCAGTCCGTGATTTTTACTCTGTGACGGCCTACAACTTTGTTTGATTCCATATATTTCGTAATTTTTTTTAATACAGGGTGTATCTGTGAAAATTTACATCCCCTTAACTACGTGGCCTATCAATCGTTCTGAACAACTTGTTCTATGACTTTTTAAAATATGCAAAAAGAAACAACTTTTCATACGGTGATACGATATAGTCATAATAATCATCAGCAACCCACACTCGTCCACTGCTGGACATAGGTCTCCCCTAATGCACGCCACCGCTCCCGATTTTCGGCCACTCTCATCCAGCCCACACCAGCCAGCCCTCGAATATCATCATCCCATCTTGTCGCAGGGTGTCCAAAACTACGCTTACCGAGTCGCGGTCTCCACTCAAGGACTTTACGGCTCCAACGGTTGTCAGTTCTGCGGCTAATGTGACCAGCCCACTGCCACTTTAGTTTGCTAATTCGGTAGGCTATGTCGGTGATTCTGGTTCTCTGTCGGATTACATCATTTCTGATGATGTCTTAATAATATGAGAACATATTTCAGATAAATTGGTTGACATATCAAGGTCTATGGTAGCTGAGTTGATTAAGGAGTTGCCAGGTTGTCCCATATTTTCCGTCAGAGTTAGACATTTTCCTGAACTAAAATGCATAGATTATAGGCAGGTATCGATGCCCATAGTAAACGATCTCAGCCCACGAATTAGTGTTTCCGGAGATTTTTTATCTGTGCCTTTGCAAAATCAGCTCCAAATTGAAAGTGAAGCGGCGAGGCCTAATGGAGCTATGATTGATTGCGCCTGCCGCGTTTGGCGCGACTCTGTCTATGCCTCTAGTACGAGATCCGGTCAACAAATATACCACGCAATTTAAATAGTTACTTTTTTAAAGATATTTATTATAAGCAGGGCCGCCATAATCGGGCGCGCAACGCGTGCGTCCCACGCGGGCGGCACGCCCAGCCGGGCTAACATGCGCACGCGCCGCGAGATATGTCGACACTCGTAATTGTGTCGGCGCAAGTTGCTTTTCGCTCACCTGTCTGGGCGATGAGCGGGATAGAAGGATGCGTTCTCGCGAACGAGAGTCGACAAAATTTTGTCGCGGTGCGCATGTTAGGCCTACAGGAGGGCGGCAAATTGAGCTACTTCACAGCAGCGTAGCTAGTAGAAGGAAGTCGAGGGCGGCATAATCGGTATTGCACTTGGGGGCCAAAACAGCTGGTGGCGGGCCTGGCGGCAGGTGAGCAAACGGATCACTTGATGGTAAGCGAATGGCGTCGCCCATAGACAGACACCTGCACCCCTTTTCCCCAAATCGGGCCTCCGCTACCCTAACTCACTCCTTCATAATTGATATAAACGATACTATATGCAACGATGTTTAAATATAAGTATAGTAGGTACAGTCGAGTTCAAAAATAGGTACTATACACTTTAGGACCTTGTCACAGTAAATATGTATAAGAAAACGACTTCCACTTTCTTATATATGTATTGTGACAAGGTCCTCAAGTATATACATATTTTTGAACTCGACTATACATAATATACTTACTGCTTGACGTTTCGTCCGCGTTACAACGGCCGTGATCACAAATAGACTGCAGAGTCGGAATATAATGTACTTTTAGATGAACATCATTTGAGAGTGCAGTTTGCAATGACGTTGAAAAATCGTCTCGTTGACAGCAATCATCCAATGAGCGACTCAATTGAATAATGCCACCAAATTGTTACCGATGCGTCCATAACTCTCGGTTGTATTTTTATGTGCACGTAAGGAAAACACACGACTGATTAAATGAAACAAAAAATATTCAAAACAAGCTAGTTCATCATTATTAAATTATTATATTTATCTAAAATGATATCAGTGATAGGATCGCATAGGTTCACATTAAGTAAAAAAGCATTTTATATGCACAGTGTACAGATGTCACAATTATTAATAATCTCTATACTTAAGCATGGTAACTAGAGTCTAAAATCCGGCAACTCTGTATTTCAAGACTCCAGGGCTCACTAGTGAATCGACAATTAATCAAAAGATGCATGTGCGATCAAACGTATAGGTGCAAGTATGTGTGGTTGTGTATATACCTTCGTGTTTGGGAAAGAAAAAAAATATGTGTGTGTTAATTTGATTCCGTACAAAGTACCTAGTTGAAGCACTCAAAATTCGTTTAAATTACATTCAAAAACCAATTGGTTGTCAAAAGATACGGAAAAAGCTTTTTTCTTAATAAGATTTGCGAAGGTTTTATTTTCCTTATTCTGTAATATTTCAATTCATTGAAAACTAAAACATTAATATTGACCCAAATTATCAGCACGCCACAAAAGTCCCTCTTTTCATAAAACAACCTGTATATTCTAAATAGCAATCTTAAGAGGCCTGTTCACTGCAAGCTCCATAAAACCCCATCATTACATAATCCTGACGCATTGTATTCATACATTCCGGTCAAAAAACACCGAGGTTCGAATAACATGGCTCCATACATATGCAGTGTTCGATAAACGCACAAAGAAATCATCCATCAATGTCGGCGGGCATTGTATTGGTCCTAACTCCCGGCTAGTGTTTCCAACGATCACGAGAATGTAGTATAATGAAAGTAAAGTATCAGCCTATAGATAGATAGATATTCTTTATTGCACAGAAATAGAATACATGAGTGAACAGCTATAGACAGTACAATAAGGCGGCCTATATACTGTCCCACTGCAGGAAACAGAAACAGAAACATTATTTATTTGCTTAATACACATTTGATACATAGATGTTATTGTAAGTATCATGGACACGGTATCCAGCCTGCCTATCCAGGCGCGCAAATATGTTAAACTTATAAGTATGACACAATTGTCATATTGTCAAGATATAACAGATATGGAGGACAAAGTCTCCATCATGGAAATCAAGTCATCGCTACTATGATGGGGTTAGACTTAGTCACCACGCTTGCCTAATGTGGATCGGTGATCACGAACCCGAGCTATGTTTCAAAAAATTCGAAACATACTTTTTGCTCGACCCCGTGAGCATAGCTCGGTACTTAAGCCACTAAACCAACGAGGCGTCCCCTAAATAATGGAAGTAATAGTTTTTAGTACCATACAAAAAGCAGGTGACACTAAAATATTTTAAACGCGCGTCGTCCTTTCTAAATACGACTTGTGCTTGGAACCATAAATACTTATACAACAAAATTGCGAAAATTGTTTCGAATTTTTTAGGTTAACTTACTTACTAAATTTCCAAAAATAATATGCATTTTTACTAGGCTTTATCCTAGGAACCCCGTTCGCCAGGCCTCCCTAGCTGTCCGCCCAGGGCCCCGGCATGATGTTGTAAAAACCGCAGAGCAAGACAAAAACTGACTTACCGGCTTCTTTTACGCCTAAGCTAGATTCCATAAGACTGCCGCATTATGAAAAAAATCCTGAAACAAAGAGAAAACGTGTTAGGATGTGAGGGAATACATTGGGATACTTTGATAAGAATATTCGCAATTTATTGAATATTTTTTTTTTTGTGATTTGTGACAGACGAGCAAAGGTAACCACCTAATGGTAAGGCTTGTAGGCCGATGCGCATTGACAGAAAAGTAGAATCACAAATGCATTGCCAACCTTTTCCTAATTTAATTGAATGATGAATCGACCCTAATCCCCATGGATTGGTTTCAAATTCCGAAACAGCCAAATGGCTCTCTTTCATGACACTTCTACTAAGCTAGCGCGTCTCGCTGCCTATGGATCATATGAAAAAAAGAGTAAGTCTAAAAAAATGGCATCGAATTTTCAAATGTCGTAGAAGAAAATGTGTTCTGAATGGTTCGTAGAATACCTAGGTAGCTAAAGGTATGTAAATGTTCACTAATACACCCTGGACACAGATGTTTTCGTGCCCAAACCTTGCAATAAATTGCTGGCTGAAATGTAAAATTAAAGCACAATAATTCGTAAAACGCTTCAATGTAGTATGAGGAAATTTAAGGAGCGAGTACCTGCTTAATTCCTTTGACGATATCGTTTGGAAAGCTGGACGCTGGCATTCGTTTGGTTATACCAGACCAGAGCTACAAGAGTTTTATTCACTGGGGTTATTTGAATAAGAGAATTTCTTTGCCTATTATTTTATATGTATAATTTGATTCCATAATTTTACTTTGACGATTATCTAAACGATAAAAGCATTGTTTATCATATTGTAACTGTAATCTTAATAATGTTTAATTATTAGCAGAATGAAAATTGTAACGATTTTAATTTGAAAAGAGTAACTACTGAGTTTCTTCCTGATTCTTCTAGGTAGGAATCAACTTTCCGAATCAGCGGTAGCCCACATAATATTCATTCATAAATGTTCTTTAAGGACTTAAATTGAATGAAGAATATTTCTATTTCTAGAACACATTTCATTCATGGGTTTGTTTATTTTTACATGGTGTTTATGTTACCCAAATCAATTATGTATATTTCGAGTGATATGTCTAAAGATTAATTTTAGAATAGAATATATTAGACCTACCTTATTTTTGAGTATCCGATATATCGGCGCAGACGCAAGCGCCATGGTCACAGTGTAACTGAAGTGTCTTACGGGTGAGTCGTTATTGGCAGACATATCGGTCTACCCTCTTTTTAAGTCTTACTGCGTTCACCTCCGAATAAATGAAAAGGTTCAAAAATAAAGGATATGGTAGCGACCCCGTTAATAACTATTCTAATTAGACCAGGAAACTTTAAAATAAAGATTGTCTTTTTTTACTTTTTAATTAGTTTTGCTCCACGTTAAATCAAAACAAAACAAAGGAAACACGTAGGCAAAGAACACGTAGGTAAGTATATAAGAAAAGATCTTACAAAGAGTTTGTTGTAAGAAGTGTTGCAAATTGACGAGGTCAATGACTTGACATTTTGATTGTTCCTCCACTTTTTCCTCATATAAAGTAGCAAAGATATGTCAAGATATACAGCCTTCTCATTGTAGATCCATATTTGCAGGGAGGAACATGAAATTGATGTTAAGTAACTTGGAAATAAAATAGGCAAGTTTAGTTACATAAACGAACTGTTTTGAAAATGTGTATCTACTGGTAATTTAGCTTCTAAAAGTATTGACTATTTATAACAGACGTTTCTGAGTAAGTTATACTTATGATAATTTCTGCACTTAGGTCAACAAATATACGAAACTAGCTTTTGCCCGTGGCTTCGCTCGCGCCCCCACTTCCCTAAAATAGGGAGTTAGAAAGGAGCAAAAAGTAGCCTAACTTAGGCTACTCTCTCCAACTATCTCCACTTAAAAAATCACCGTCATTCCGCTTTGCCTAGAAAGAAAGACAAACATACAGACAGACAGACATACTTTCCCATTTATAATATTAGTATGGATACGAGCCCAGCGTAAGAAACATGCAACCATACGTTAGCATATTTTTATACATGTTGATACTTTTTTAAGAGTAGGTTCATTTCATCTAACTAAATCGAAATTACATAAAGGTATGACTTCGTTCACAGCGCATCAGGCATTCTGCGGCACGTCGCAAGCTCAAACAGCAGACATCAGCCATGAGGGTGCCAACTGCCAAGCTCGGGTGGAACTGAACTGGTAATTGGCATATGCTGAATAAGCGGACTGTCTTACATCCATTTCGAAAAGTCTGTTTTCTCTCCTAGCGCTTTTCCTTGTCTACACGGGGAACTCAGGGATAGTAATACCTAACATGATACTTGAAGCAATGCACTTGGAAAGTAAAAGAATTATCGAAAAAGCATTATAAAACACCGTTTTACCGTGGGAGAGCCACGCTATGATGCCGTAGTGTAGCGTAGGCCCTTTCATGCGAAAGGGCCCGGCTCGATCGGAGTGATACCACGGCCTCAAAGAAAACCAACGTGGAGCAGCGCCGCTGTGTTTCTCCAAGTCAGTAAGGGAAGCCCAATTGGGGAGAAAGGGGAATCTCTTACCAGCAGGTGTAACATAACACACCAGTGCAATGGGGCCTACCGTGTGTGGAAAATCCGTTAGATGGCGTACGTGTAGACTGAGGTCCAACTTCAACGTCATTGGTCCTTTGGCATTTTGACATCTCACATGAAAAATAACCAATCACCGTGTAGTTGCACTTCAGTCTACACGTACGCCATCTAACGGATTTTACTTACGCGGTAGCCCCCATGGGTTACAGAGCTAGGTAAAGCAATTATTAGATTTTTATAAAAATGTGTTTCACAAAATTCAAACTACCGCGCGCGCCGTCCTCCGCGCATCAGGCTCTACGTACCTAATTAATTAATTTGTTTGTTCGGTTGACGCCGACTCAAAATTAATGAAATAAGGTATCTAAATTAATTCAAAAAATTTGTTAATGTGACATTAATAACAAATGCTTGTTAATTTTACCTTTTCAGATCTACGTCGGTGAAAAATTACTCAGAGTTTCCCTACATTAGGAGCTGATTTCACTCAAGCAGCCTTGAAGTGGGCGCAAACTGGCATATTAGATACCCACTACCCACTGCGACACTGATTTTCCAACTAAACAACTTTTACTTTTAACTGTGGGAGAGCCACGCTTCGGCATGAATGCACTGCCTCACAGAAAACCGGCTTGAAGCAGCCCCTGTGCTGTGTTTCGCCGAGGGAGTGAGGGTACCGGAGGCCCACTCGGGGGGGAAGGGGATAAAAGGTTGGCAGCGCACTTGTAACTCCACGAGTGTTGCAAGTGTCTATGGGCGGCGGCAATTGCTTACCATCAGGTGATCCGCATGCTCGCCTGCTATCTATCACATAAAAAAAAACCATTTCCCAAAGACCGAAAAATTAAACACTTAAGTGTTTTCCTTAATTTAAAAAACGAACCTTATTTTTAAACAAGGTGAACCGTTACATTTAGCTTAAGAGGTAAAAATCAAAAACTGATGACAAAACACCCTTCAAAACATTTAACCGGCAACTTAATCCATAACAAAACAAGGCTCAAAGTTGAATGTCTCAATTTAGCGCCGGATCCAGCGTTGAAGTCATAAAACTAAATTTTTACGTCCTCTAAAAAGAGCAATGAAATATGTTTAGTATCGTTAGGTAGTTGTATTAAGTACATCGTAAACGGCAGAGGTACACTTGGCCATACATTTGCCTGCCTACTGCGAAGCGGTTAGAGTAACGGCCCAATTTGGAATCCAGTTTACCTCATTACGACTTGTGGAGTAACATCATCTCTTGTAGAGTAAAACCTGCGTGTTTCAGATATTTTTTGAAACGTATCTATGATTCATTTGCTCTAGATCCTCTGTTAATAAAGAGTTGCGAAGGTCAGACTGTAGTCGCTTCATTGCTTCTTGCTGGTCTTTTCATTGTATGAATCCGATAGAAAAGCAGTAGCTTCTGTCACAAACATTGTAAGTTGAATAGGAGAGGCTGGACGCTTAAAAAATAAATTAAAATCGTTTATTTAACAACCGCGGTTAAAGTTATAGCCAAAATTTCAAATAGTCATGCCAATGTACCCCAAACTAGGCTAAGCCTGTGTCTTGGTGGCCCCTGGTTTAATGGGCTTAATTTTTGTTTGAGCGAATAAACATGTTTTATTTTTCATTGTAATTAATTACCTAACTCTCCAAATCCTGAATCATGGTCTACACCCAGGCTGCACAAGACAGATTTAGATGCTAGGTTAAAAAAGACAAAGATATGTTTTGGTCTCATACGGCTTGAACAAAACTGTTACATTTCCACGTAGGTAGTAAAATCATCCTTCATAATTTTTACAGTCAGTAATAAAATAATACGTTGCAGTCCTAAAGACGTTTACATCACTGAAATTTTATTCCTGTAGAATAACAACCGTTTTCAACTCCATATTTAGTACCACAACAGTATAAAGAATATTCAGCAGTAGAAAAACAATGTTAAAATATAAAGCTATCGGCCAATGGGCCAATGGGGGATATCGCGTGTGAAAAATTCGCTTGATGGCGTGCTGTAACGTAATTGGTTGTTTAGTGACATTTTGACACCTTTCATCAAAACTTACCAATCACGGTGTACCTGAACCTGAACCGAGATACTTCGCTCTTGCGTGCGGTTCGGGCGTACGGGGTATGTATACCCTTTGCCCGGGCTGCTTCTCGCGCCACTCGTGGCGCGGTGCGTACTCCAGCCGGGCTAACATGCGCGCCACGAGATAATTTTGTTGACACTCGTATTGTGTCGGCGCAAGTTGCTTCTCGCTCACCTAACTGAGCGATGAGCGGGATAGAAGGATGCGCTCTCGCGAACGAGAGTCGACAAAATTTTGTCGCGGTGCGCATGTTAGGCCTACTAAGATTTATTTTTACTATTAAGTATTCTGTGCTACAGGAGAGGAGGTCTCCTAACATAGTGTGTCTGGGGCGGTGACCCTGTCGCACGTGTCTGTCCGGAAGGGCACCGTGTACCTAAATAGTTCTACAGTACGCCTCCCGCCATCTAGCGGATTTATCACACGTGATGGCCATTGCCGGCCTGCTAAAACATATTTGGTGTCTTCCAAAAAGCGCCAACAATTTCGATTCGTCAATTTCCTTAAGGTCAAGCGGCAAAGCTTACTTGCGTTCGTTGGCCTACGCGCTACGCAGTTTATCGTATCGTGTCTATCCAGTAGCGCTACCATGAGTTGGCATCGAAAAGTAACGTAACGTTACTACAGTCGATAGCGAGTAAACGGGCGTCGAATAGATTTCGATTGAACACGTACGTAGGGTTTAAAAACCTCGCTAGCGTTAGCTCGATAGCGAGTGCGCTATTGTTTACGCAGAAAGTGACGTATACTATCCTCGCTATCGAAAACTATCGCTTTGTCTCTTTCATTGTGATGCATTTGAAAGAGACAGAGCAATAGTTTACGTTACGTCAGTTTTCAATGTCAACTCGTAGCGCTACGTAAACGCTACTCGCTAGCGAATACGTTTCAATTTGACAACTCGATACTACAGATTTTAGTTTCTCAAGTGACCGCTAGAGGCGCTGTACACTTTTTCATACATTTTTTTTACGCAGTCGCTAGCGAATTCTGTCACTGTAAACTCATGGTAGCGCTACAGCAGACATTCCGTATAATCTATGTCTGTAACACGCAATGACTCTGTCATTCACGAGTTTCACGACGACACCAGTCTGTGGTTTATCAATTCCTGTTTAATAGTCAACTTTAACATCGCTTTGATATTTCACAAGTCGTAAATGATTTACTATTTGAATGCAACAGTGATTTGTAGGAATCGTTAAATGCATTTTTATTGGCTATTTGCTTTTAAAATATGTTGCAAAGCGAATCCGTTGATGGGTTGTAAATTTTACAATGTATTAGGAACTATCTGCTATTCATTATGGTGCAGTGATATGTTGTAACAACGTTTTTATAATATAGTGCCGCATGGATCCAATTGCAGTGTTTTTCCTGACCACTACTTATATCCACCACTATATCTGGGCATCTACAAGGCAAGAGTGTGTCAGGTGTGACAGGCAAACGCGTGTCATCTTAGACCTTATCGTCAGACGTGTGGTTAAAGGGATGATAATGTTCACAGATACAACCTGTAAGTATAGGTTAGAAGACCATAGAAGCGATGACTTGATTTTTACAATGAAAGTACAAAAAACCGGCCAAGTGCGAGTCGGGCTCGCGCACAAAGGGTTCCGTAGCAGCAAATATAATAAACTTATTATGTCAATTGCCATCGTTTTCAGTGTAAGCACAATAACTTAACCAAAATTACAGTTAAATCAACCTATCTCAAAAACTATAAGAGATACTTTGATCAAACTAAAAATCGTTGAAAGAGTTAATTAGCATGCATCACCTCTATTTTTTTTAGAATTTTATACCCCGTAGTTATAAAAATAGAGGGGGGGGGACATACTTTTTACGACTTTGAGAGCTGATATCTCAAAAACCGTTCACTTTAAGAAAAATGTTTTTTAGAAAACTTTATATCATTTTAAAAGACCTTTCCATTGATACCCCACACGGGTATGTACATCGAAAAAAAAAATTTCATCCCTCAGTTACATGTATGGGGGGCCCCACCCCCAATTCTTTTTTTTACTATTTAGTGTCATATTTTTGTAGCGGTTCATACAACACATATTCCCATCAAATTTCATCACTGTAGTACTTATAGTTTCCGAGTAAATCGGCTGTGACAGACGGACAGACGGACAGACGGACAGACGGACAGACGGACAGACGGACATGACGAAACTATAAGGGTTCCGTTTTTGCCATTTTGGCTACGGAACCCTAAAAAAGTGAGACAATAAGTAATTTCGCAAATGTTGAAACGAAACATTCACGAAATTATGACCCGATTTGTGTACTACGACATTTGTTGAATAACTAAATGCAGTATAACGTAACTAATACGAAAGTTAGTCCATCGATAATATGTGAGCTCCACTCACTTTAATTGATATTGGCGGATTATAAGAGGTTTATGCAAGGCGAGCCGAGCAAGTGAGCAAGCTTAGTCTTGGACTTTACGGGCTGTTAGGGAAATGGGACTTTGACTATAGATATAACCCACAAAGAGCAAGTCAGTTATTCCCAAAGTGGGCAATAATACCCCCTTGTGAGTGCTGAAGGCCTAAAACTGGGACTTTTAAATGTGGGAGAGCCATGCTTCGGCATGAATGGGCCGGCCCAACCGGAGTGTTACCACTGCCTCACAGAAAACCGGCGTGAAGCAGCTCCTGTGCTGTGTTTCGCCGAGTGAATGAGGGTACCGGAGGAGGAGGTTTGGTATTATTTTTTCCAAAATATTGATTTATTTAATAACAATTACAAATATCATTACAGAATCTAAATATGAAACTAGGGGGGTAGACCCATACAAGTACTTCTCTTTCTCAATAGTTCAGGGCTTCGAACTGATGTGTAGTATATAGCACAGCGGTGATCATACAAAATATGCCACGTGACTTGGTCATTCTGATTGTGGCGAAAAAATTTTCGATGAATTTCGGAAGGTCATTGTAGAGAATAGTTAGTAAAAGACGTGGTTAAAGGATGTAAATGTTCTCAGATACACACTGTTTATATTATTTTCGAGCAATAGACTCTTTTAAATTCTCAGCTTTAACAACAACGGAATCCTACCTACACTGAACAGAGACTTCGGCTATTTGCGTCGAAAGATACGAGTATGTAACAGAACTTACTCCCGTGTCCATACACAGCATTCCTTTCTCCGGCGCTCTCGGAACAAAGGGGTTACAGACTAATCGACATTTGTAAAGAGAGAACTAAAACTGGACCTTTGTACGGAGTCGCGGGGAAATTCCTGTTTCCTACCTTCGACTGGCTACGGGAAGATTTGGGATTAACTGGGCGCTTTGTATAGTGCAGTGGGATTTAATGAATCAGTGGAAATTATTATTGAAAGGAATTAAGAATATGGACTTTTTTTTTATGTGATAGGTAGCAGACGAGCAGGCGGATCACCTGATGGTAAGCAATTGCCGCCGCCCATGGACACCTGCAACACCAGTGGAGTTACAATTGCGCCGCCCACCTTTTATCCCATTCCCCCCGGGTGGGCCTCCGGTACCCTCACTCACTCGGCGAAACACAGCACAGGGGCTGCTTCACGCCGGTTTTCTGTGATAACGTAATAATAATATGGCTTACGAATTGAATTAACACTTTTAACGAATAATCGTTCGATGTGGATTAATCGATTGAGTTGCAATCGATTCGTAAGTAACGGGTTTCGCAAAATAAACCGAACGTGACGAAGGTAGGGCGTAGTTTTTAGTAGTGGCCTGGCCATCTGCTATTATTTCCAAATTGTACCAAGAGATGGCGTTGAGTGTCAATAACATCGCGCAGTGTTCAGCCAAAGATTTCGCGCAAAGTTTCGTTTTATATAAGCCTTTTCTTGGTCTAGTGAATTTATA
Source organism: Cnaphalocrocis medinalis (assembly GCA_014851415.1). Classification (NCBI taxonomy): domain Eukaryota; kingdom Metazoa; phylum Arthropoda; class Insecta; order Lepidoptera; family Crambidae; genus Cnaphalocrocis; species Cnaphalocrocis medinalis. Next base: position 1,670,250 of record CM026279.1, read on the forward strand.
TCTTTATCAAGAGTAGATAGTAATTTTTAACAATTGAACATGTAGTAAAAATAAATTATTGAGACAACATCACATACATTGTCCTGGTCCCAAACTAAGGTTTTCCCTTGTACTATGGAAACCAGAAACAACGAAGGAACCACAAACACCCAGACCCAACACAAATATCTGTTTCATCAACAAACATTTGTGTCGGTGCGGGAATCGAACCCGCGACCCTTACGTCTCAACCGGCGCTCAAACCATTGCGCTAAACGGGTCATCTTTCTTTGCGAATTCAATATGACTTTGGAAACCTTCGTAAACAATTCCGCTCCAAACACAATAGAAAAACAATCCTACAATTGCAAAAGAAGAAGAACTCTAAACATTAATATGTAAAAGATAAAAATAAATTTATTATCTCTTCTTAGAACTTGAAGACTGGCTGAATAAGAATGAAAAAAACTGGACAAGGAACTCCCGCCAAGTTTTATTCATGCAAATGTTGGAAGTACTTATTGTGACAGGGACTTAAGTATATGAAAAGCTTAAGAATATTTGAAAGCTTAACAACTGTGTAAAATAATGTCGCATGTATAACTTATTTTTCACATTCGAGTAAGTAAATAGTTGTGTTTTTCATACAAAATTGCTCATAAATACTCAAACGATACTTTGAAACGTTCGTGCTAGCCCTTCTAGTTTGAGTGGGCTTCACGAGTTTCTATAATAGGAGAAACGCGATGTCCGACTCCCACGTGAGTGGACTAAGTTTGACTAACAATAATTGTAATCGACAAATTTAAACCGTGTGGGTCACCTTATTAGAGGAGGACGCCAACCAAAATAGAGACAGTCTCGCGAGGCTCGAATGCAAGTAATAGTGCGCCATCTTGTTATAGTGTAAAAATCTTTGGTTATACCTCGTTTTACAAGCTCTGTCAAAGTCAGTCAATCATTCAGTCAGTCATTACAGACACTCAATAAAACGCTAACGTTATATGCTCTCTGTTACGGAATCTGCTGAAACCACTCTTTAATGAAAGTCTAAGTTATATGCCAAAGGTCGTAGTTTCGATCCCCGCATATCCCCCGGATAAACATTTGTATTATGAACACTTGTGTTGGTTCAGTGTTTGGGTGTAATATAATTGTATTTAAGTTATATTTGTTTCCTCTATTGTCTGATATCCGTAACACAAGTGCTTAAGCTACTTACTGCCGCATTCAGAGACGTTAATTGAGTATAAATATTGACCTTTAATTTAATGGACATAAAGACTGTCCACTATTAAGATAATGAGCATTAGGGTTAAATTAAGTCTTTGAGTGCATTATAGTACAGAATCAGGTCAATGTATGAGGTATTGTAATTGATTTATTTACTGAAGTAATATCCTATTATATTAAGTCATAAACATAATCCTTGTTTGAAGAATAAGGCACTATAATGTTGGAGTATTAAAAGCCGTAGTTTGGATCATAACTTTATTAAGCGCTATGCAAATTAGCACACCCTTATTTGGAAACAAGTTTGTGAAAACATATAAGGTACATATTAGTTTACGTAAACATAACATAAAGTTAACCTGACACACGGGGCTTTAATAATACCCGACTACGTAGACTGATGATTATAGTAGGTACCTAACTAAGGTTTTCCCTTGTACTATGGAAACCAGAAACAACGAAGGAACCACAAACACCCAGACCCAACACAAATATCTGTTTCATCAACAAACATTTGTGTCGGTGCGGGAATCGAACCCGCGACCCTTACGTCTCAACCGGCGCTCAAACCATTGCGCTAAACGGGTCCATCTTTCTTTGCGAATTCAATATGACGTTGGAAACCTTCGTAAACAATTCCGCTCCAAACACAATAGAAAAACAATCCTACAATTGCAAAAGAAGAAGAACTCTAAACATTAATATGTAAAAGATAAAAATAAATTTATTATCTCTTCTTAGAACTTGAAGACTGGCTGAATAAGAATGAAAAAAACTGGACAAGGAACTCCCGCCAAGTTTTATTCATGCAAATGTTGGAAGTACTTATTGTGACAGGGACTTAAGTATATGAAAAGCTTAAGAATATTTGAAAGCTTAACAACTGTGTAAAATAATGTCGCATGTATAACTTATTTTCACATTCGAGTAAGTAAAATAGTTGTGTTTTTTCATACAAAATTGCTCATAAATACTCAAACGATACTTTGAAACGTTCGTGCTAGCCCTTCTAGTTTGAGTGGGCTTCACGAGTTTCCTATAATAGAGAACGCGATGTCCGACTCCCACGTGAGTGGACTAAGTTTGACTAACAATAATTGTAATCGACAATTTAAACCGTGTGGTCACCTTATTAGAGTAGGACGCCAACCAAAATAGAGACATCTCGCGAGGCTCGAATGCAAGTAATGAGTGCGCCATCTTGTTATAGTGTAAAATCTTTGGTTATACCTCGTTTTACAAGCTCTGTCAAAGTCAGTCAATCATTCAGTCAGTCATTACAGACACTCAATAAAACGCTAACGTTATATGCTTTCTCTGTTACGGAATCTGCTGAAACCACTCTTTAATGAAAGTCTAAGTTATATGCAAAAGGTCGTAGTTTCGATCCCCGCATATCCCCCGGATAAACATTTGTATTATGAACACTTGTGTTGGTTCAGTGTTTGGGTGTAATATAATTGTATTTAAGTTATATTTGTTTCCTCTATTGTCTGATATCCGTAACACAAGTGCTTAAGCTACTTACTGCCGCATTCCAGAGGACGTTAATTGAGTATAAATATTGACCTTTATTTTAATGGACATAAAGGACTGTCCACTATTAAGATAATGAGCATTAGGGTTAAATTAGTCTTTGAGTGCATTATAGTACAGAATCAGGTCAATGTATGAGGTATTGTAATTGATTTATTCACTGAAGTAATATCCTATTATATTAAGTCATAAACATAATCCTTGTTTGAAGAATAAGGCACTATAATGTTGGAGTATTAAAAGCCGTAGTTTGGATCATAACTTTATTAAGCGCTATGCAAATTAGCACACCCTTATTTGGAAACAAGTTTGTGAAAACATATAAGGTACATATTAGTTTACGTAAACATAACATAAAGTTAACCTGACACACGGGGCTTTAATAATACCCGACTACGTAGACTGATGATTATAGTAGGTACCTAACAATGAGTTTCCTTGCTTCATACTGTGGCAAATGAATATTCATTCATTTAGAGCTGTAATATTATGCGATAATCTTTTTGTGATAGGTGCTCTCCCTATTCCTTGACCCACTTAATTCCGTAAAGATAAAGATTTTTTATTGGTGGTAAAACATGAGTACAAATTAAAATACAGATGGAAATTTTCAACTAAGTTCTACATGTTTCGCCCTTCAGGCATACAAATACAGAGAGATGATAATTGCGTATAATTTTTACCGTGGGAGAGCCACGATTTGGCATTAATGGGCCGGTCCGATCGGAGTGATACCAAGGCCTCTCAGACCGGCGTGAAGCAGCGCCCAGAGGGCCAATCGGGGGAAAGAGGTGGTTTTTCGTCACTTCGTTTATCCACACATACTAATATTATAAATGGGAAAGTGTGTCATGGGTCTGTCTGTCTGTATGTTTGTCTTTCTTTCACGGCAAACCGGAGCGCCGAATTGACGTGATTTTTTAAGGGGAGATAGTCGAAGAAATGGAGTAACATAATGCTACTTTTTGCCCCTTACTAACCCCCCATTTTAGTAAAATGGGGGGCACGAGCGAAGCCGCGGGAAAAAGCTAGTTTGTCTATATATTCAAAAACAATTTATGTATCGACCTACACTTTTCGTTCGAGATTTTATTTATTTATTCATTTATTTATTCGATTGCACCATGTTACATAGCTGTCTTAAAACTAAAGCATTGTTTACAATTAGTACCGACTGGCATGTATATGTCGGTAACATGGACCCTGTAAGGGTGTAGCATTGGCACTACTTACAGTAGGTACATACTTATGTGGTAATGGATGGCACTGTTTTATTTTCATAGTCATATCACATAGGAACCATCAGGTCACCACACGCTCGCTTTGAGCGGCTCAAATTGAGTGCTAGCTCGTCCGCACGGAGCACTACACTCGCTAAAACAGACAAAAAGTGCACAAGTAAAAAATATCGGGACAATATCCACGCATGCCGAACCTACGAACTAAAATCGTTTCGGAGATAGGCAAATTGAATCAATTTTTCGAGCAAAATTGTATCCTTTCGGGGAAAAGGGTGGCGGTGAATTTCACGTAAGGGTGTTTACAGACGAGCGACAATGTACCAGCGACGACAGGTAGCATCGAAGACTTGTATTGTAAACTAACTATTATACACTAGCGGCCGCCCGCGACTTCGTCCGCATGGAAAAGTAACTTTTTACCCCTTACAACCCCTTTTTCGCAATAAAAAGTATCCTATGTCCTTTCTCAGGGTCTAGACCATCTGTATATCAAATTTCATTTAAATCCGTTCAGTAGTTTTGGCGTGAAAGAGTAACAGACAGACTGACAGACAGACAGACAGAGTTACTTTCGCATTTATAATATTAGTATGGATATACGGTGTTGTGACTACGCTACGATAGAATATTTTTTTATGTTATAAGTGACAAACGAAAAAAAATGGTGAAAAAGAAATAATGATGTGCGCCGCCAACCTTTAACTCTTTCCCACCCAATCTCGCGTCCGAAACCCTCAGTCACTCAACAAAACACAGCGTAGGCGCTGCTTGGTGCCGGTCTTCTGTGAGGCCGTGTATCACTCCGGTTGAGACGGCCCATTCGTGCCAAAGCGGCAACGGTCGCTAACCGTCAGCGACAGTTGCTTACAGTTCAGGTCGTGTGTGGTCGCTGGCTCATTACCCTCGTTTGTAAGCTCGCTAAAGCCGTCCGGGGCGTATGAAACGTTGCTATTCATGCCAAACCGTAGGAGAACCACCTACGGTTAAACGTTACACGATACACATTTGCGATTATCCGTCGTGCCGACAAGTCTCCCGCGCGCGGCCGGCCTGCGCGCCGCCATCTTAACACTACAGCTGACGAATACGGATGGCTTATATTTCTGTCTCGTCTCGCTCCCACGGGAGAGCCTCTGTTTTTGCCCGGATTCTTCCGAAAGTACCCTTTGACGGGATTGTCGGCAAGACTCGAACCGTAAGATTCTGCATTAGTAATGAGTTACGGGAGTAGTGGTTGCCTTCAAATTGGTTTGGATTTATGATTGACAAAGTGTGTGATTCGATGTTTTACATCTAATATCAGTCAAGAAAACGTATGCGTCTTCTTGACTGATATTTGATTACTAAGAAAGTTTATTTTAAGTCGTAGGTGGCAGACGAGTAGATGGATCACCGGATGGTAAGCGCTTGCCGCTGCATAGACACCTGCAACACCAGTAGAGTCTCAAGTGCGCTGCCAACCTTAAAGCCCCTGTCCCCCATTTGGGCCTCACTACCTTTACTCACTCGACCAAACACAGGCGCTACTTCACGCTGGTCTTCTACGAGGCTGTGGAATTACTCCGGTCCGCCAGCCCATTCATGCCGAAGCGTGGCTCTCCCATATTAAAAATATGTAATTATGAAGGAAGGCACACGTGAAGCCGAAACAACATCTTTATTAGCTTGTATCTGTTTTTCATATCGCCCTCAGCGGCTGAGAGCCCTCGGTCGATAGCCCTCGCGTTTGACGGCTGATGTGTCGAGGTTGTATGAGAATGACAAAGGCCTAATGTGTTTCTATAAATAAAGCCGGAAGCCCTTTTTATAAGGCTCAGGTGAGTGAAGGCTGTTGGACCATTGGTGAGAAGGGTTATTCGTTGGTAAGACAGTGCGCGTTTATAATGTTACTAAATACATTTGGGACTTTGTAGAGGAACGTTGAGTAGGCGTTGAGTAGGTGAATAGGCTGTGTCACTTACTGCCGCACTCAGAGATGTCTTATCTTAATTATGGATAGTCTTATGTCTACTTTAGGCAACACCAGTATAGTACAAGTGCGCTGCCGACCTTTGACCTCTTTCCCCCTAAATGGATATTTCATTTCTATCAATAAAAGAACTAGATACCTAAGTTAAATTAGTAGAGACGTCAACGTGATCCAGGGGGGGGCAGGGTGCTTTGGCCATCAGTATCAATCACTAATCACCCCTGATAGTTATTTTGAAAATATATTTCATGTAAAGAATTGAACTCTCTACTGATTTATTATAAGTATAGATTTCCACATCACAACTACTCAGGTGTTAATCCAATGAATACTTAAAATTGTAATAAGGTGGAAACAGATTACTTTCTTTTAAAAAATTTAGAAATCCTCTGTTAATTCATTCGTTCGTTTCCCTTTCTGAAATAAACACCATTAGTTGCGGGGACTAATGATAAATATGCAACGGTGCTATCGCCGATACATAATTAAAGCCGGCAGGGGATCGCTCACAACACGTGTGAACAGTTTGCCAACATTGTGCCGATATTGGGGCAAACATTGGGCCAACGTCGGCAGATAATTGGCGCCAACTACACTACGCCCAATTTTTTTAAATCTGTGTGCAGACATGTTTAATGATGTGGCTACAACCTCTGAATTTACCATGGGAATGAACTCTCGTCATATTTTCCAGTGGTATGCAGCATGAGGTTCTTAAAAGGGTTCAACGGTTTTTGAAGGGGTCAAAATATGCAGTCTTTCGGAGATGCAAAAAATTGTTAAGTTGCAGACGAGCAGACGGATCACCTGATAGCAAGCAATTGCGCCACTCCATAGACACCTGCAACACCAGTAGAGTCATAAGTGCACTGCCAAATTTTAATCCCCTATCCCCGCAATTGGGCCTCCGATACTCTCACTCAATTGACGAAACACAGCGCAGGCGCTGCTTCAGCCGGCTGTTCATGTTTAACAAATGTGAGGTTTTAACCTGACGGAGTACCTATCTCTTAAGTAAATAACTCACTTATAAATCATCCAAGGGTTCAAGTGGGACTCGAACCTACAATCTTCCACATACCACCACATACTCTACTCCACATACTCTAGGGCACGTCGGTCACTGTTCACAAAAATGCTAATAAGCTATGCAGTTTATGCACAAAAAACGTTCCAATTTCTTTTTGTAGTAAAATAAAGAGATTGGAGTGCTCGATCAAAAAACCGGCCCCTAGACGTCATAAGCAGCCCAAAAGCCAAAATCGTGGTTAGTCGTCTTTCCATAACTAATACATTTTCGACATTTACAAAATATTGACCCAAAATATTTTTTAATCCTCTTCTATTTTATCTTAGTCTTATTGACAAGATCTAAAATAACAAGAGAAAAATGATCGTAACATACAACGTGTTCCAAACCAACGTTTCAACCAACGTGATTACCGATTGCCGTCGAAAATAAATCCTTAACTCCACGGAGAAGAGTCGACTTCTCACTGAGAGAGGTGTGGCAGCTAAACTGGTAAGAGGCTTGGGATTGCTGTTGAAAATGATTCTCTGCCTGTTTGGAATAGGGTTTGTTTCTGTGTGTGCGGAGATGTGGTGACTAAATTGCTATGGGGCTAGGGATTAACGGATCGAAGGGAAGCGTTTTGGTTCTCGCATAATCTATGCAGATGCGGTTACGTCACTCGACGTAGGACGGAGAATCTGTTTCTGTTTATGTCTTGTATTCGCTGACATAACTGACCCGACGGTGCATTTGGTTGTGATCCTCATGCTCCAAATGTTTTGAGTTAGATTCTCACTATATACAAACACTAGCTTTGGCCCTTCGCTCGCCCCCCCCCCCCCCACTTCCCTAAAATGGGAGGCTAGAAAGGGGCAAAAAGTACCCTATGTTATTCTCCATCCCTTCAACTATCTCCACTTAAAAATCACGTAAACTCGTCGCTCCGTTTTGCCGTGAAAGAAAGACAAACATACAGACAGACAGACACACTTTCCCATTTAAATATTAGTATAGTATTGATTACATGATCTAAATCGTTTCATAATATTAGCATCATAGGAGGTAAAATTAACATATAGCGTCAAGAAATGAGCCTAACATAGTTACTAGTGAAGTAAAAAGAATGACCAATAAAATCTAGCGGATACATTATTATGCAGCGGCAGTTGCTTACAAAGCACTGTCGTAAAATCTAAGCTCCGGTCAAAATATTGTTATGTGCAATTCTTTGGCACTGACCTCAGCTATAAACCAGAGGTCAGCACAGAGGTCAGCGTTTGTCACCCCGGTCAAGATCGGTGTCACTCAAAAACAAACCTATTAATAAAATAGATAGGTCGTACTTTAGATTGTCTCCGTCGCTCAGTAAATTACAGAATTACACGTTTTGTGTTCGTTCTAATCAAAATTAAGGGATAAGCTTAGAGGGATCTCCTTAGGACATTGGTTCCCAACAGGTGGTTAATTGACTAGTGGTCGTAAGGATTTGAGTATGATCCACGCTATGATAAAGTCGTTTATGAGTATCTCAATAATCGGCCACGGCATATTTTATAGTGTACAAGTGTGAGCACAAAGACAAGGCACTCTCTATTCCTTTACCCTCACATTTCAATGGGACACTAGGCTGATACGAGAATCAGAAAGATCAGGCAAAGGATCAACGACATAACGTGCTTTCCGTGACCGCCAACTTCCAGACATCGGGCTGACACTGAGAATTTCTCAGCAGAAATACTCACACATTTTTGGCCTGATCCAGAGATCGAACCCCTCAAGCGTAGCTGTCACTTTAATGTGCGACCCACCAAAACCACTGCACCACCGAGGCTGTTAAATTATAAATGATGGCCCGCCCTCATTTCGCTTTGGGACCGTAATTCAGAAATGAACTAATAGATGGCGCTGTACTAAATTGCATCGCGCAAGCGTTTCGTGTTTTCGGTTTACCTATAAGCCTTGTCGTTGTCTATAGAAGTTATCTCTTTATAAATAGTATAGAAGATAGGGCATGTTCGCCGTTACTGTCTGTAGGGCAGCATGCTCGTCTGCCTATTTCTGCAAAAAAAAAAACCAAAGAAGTTGAAAAAAGTTTGGGCATCACTAGAGCTAAAGTAACGCAAGCATTGTATCCCAGGTTTCTCATTAGTCATCTCTGTACCTCAATTACAGAGTGTTTAAGCCTTATTTTTGCTCCATTTTAATCCAGTGATTAACAAGTGCAAACCCTGTGCTAGCCGTTACTGAAGCAAACAAACACCAATACAGTTAAGTATAAAGGTTGGCAGTATACTTGGGACTCTACTGGTGTTGCAGGTGTCTATGGGCGGCGGCAATCGCTTACCGTCAGGTGATCCGTCTGCTCGTCTGCAACCTATCACGTAAAAAAACATCGCGCTAACACTCGTTTTACTGTATTAAAGTTATATTAGGTACAACGCGTGTCATCCCAGACCTCATCGTCATTTTCCATCAGGTGCGATTGTGGTCAAGCGTTGGCCTATAGACCAATAAAAAAAAAAACACAAAAATCTAAAAATATGATATAATAGATTTATTCTCATTACAGATATCAAACTATCAGACGACACACCTTATTAAGTGTTCATCGCTCATGGACATCTGCAACCCCTGAGGCGAGACATTGCACGGTATACTCAAATACGCATTATAGTGGCAAACTTCTCGCAAACTTTTACGTTTATAATACTCGTATTAGTAGAATGTTACTTTTAAGATTTTTGATGCAATCATACAGGGTGTATCTGTGAACATTTACATCCCTTTAACCACGTCTTGAACCAATCATCCTGAACAACATTTACTTTGTTCTACAGCTTTAAAAAAATTGCATAAAAATTTCAACTTTTCGTACAAAGTCACATGACTTAATCCTTTTGTATGGGGAGTCGAAAAAACTCAGCGAAGGCGCTGCTTCACGCCAGTCTTCTGTGAGGCCGTGTTATCTCTCCGGTCGAGCCGGCCCATTCATACCGAAGCGTGGCTCTCTTAACTTACTTTAGACCACGTTTAGCAATAATGGGGATAGAGAGGATGCTAATTTCAAAGGGTAACAAAAGACCAAAATTAACGACTAGACTCGATAAATTCAGTCTTCAAATATCAAGTTCGAAGGTACCAGAATAAAATCTTATACAAGAATAAAATTGCCGTAGGTACTAATTTTATATTGTTCCCTCCTCGCACATGTATTATTTAAGTCTAACTAACCGTGAGAGACACGGTTCGACATAAATGGGCTGGCTCGACTGCAGTGATATCCCAGCCTCACAGAAAATCGGCTAGAAGCAGCGCCTGCGCTGTGTTTCATCTAGAAAGTGGGTACCGGAGGAAAGGAGATTAAAGATTGGCAGCGCACTTGTGACTCTACTAGTGTTACGGCTGTCTATGGGCGCGGCCGCCATCGCTTACCATCCGGTATCCGTTTTCGTCTGCCACTATTATAAAAAAAAAACTAAAATGCATAAATACTACGTCGTGTATACAAAAATGATCAGCTTATTTACTTATGCAATTTTTTATCCAAAGGCATTTTTTTTAATTGCACCCTATGTTCCATTATTTTAAATCAAGATTGACCACCATCATATGCACTACGTGCTAACATCACTCAATAGTCATAGTTAAAACAGCATTATATTAAACGATATATTTTGCGTAAATTAACTTATATTTTACATTTAAAAGAAACATGTTGTGAAATCATAGATTTACCGTGTTTCAAACTAAAATATGAGCGAAGCAATCATATTTCGGTCCGGAGCGTTTCCGAGCGGTAGTTGTTAGTCTTTGAGCGCTTGTATAAACTATAATAGACCATCTGGTCGAATGAGACCTTTGTTCGGGGAAAACGAATATGTATATCGGGTGCTGCGCGAATTGCCCGCCCGCCATTTTGGAAGGGATGCGATAGACGAATCTATGGTATGGGATTGTGATAAGTGTAAATATTGTGGTGGAAGTTGTCATAATTGTCGACTGCAATTTTAAGGTGCGATGTCGCGCGGTCATCTGTTTTTGTAGACAACAAGGCTTAAATAGCCTTGTCTGGTCGGCTAATGGTAGACATTGGAACATCTTTTGATTTATTTGTGATACGTTGCAGATGACGCGACGGATCTCCATCACAGATGGTAAGCCATTCACAGATGGTAAGACACCAGTCATAGACTCTCGCAACACCAGTGAAGTCTCAATAGGCGCACCCAATCCTTTAAACCCATTTCCATTCTCAGTCTGCAAAACACAGCGCAGGCAATGCTTGACGCCGGTGTTCTATGAAGCCGTGGTATCACTCCGACCCATTCATGCCGAAGCGTAGCTCTCCCACGGTCACAGTTTAATTAAATAAATAAATAAATAATAAATTGAGACAACATCACATACATTGTCCTGGTCCCAAACTAAGGTTTTCCCTTGTACTATGGAAACCAGAAACAACGAAGGAACTACAAACACCCAGACCCAACACAAATATCTGTTTCATCAACAAACATTTGTGTTGGTGCGGGAATCGAACCCGCGACCCTTACGTCTCCACCGGCGCTCAAAGCATTGCGCTAAACGGGTCGTCAATTGTCACTGTCGTAATTGTGACATTTTCTTGTGAGGTGGCCACCACCTGTTTTTGGCATCTAAGCCTATTTAGGTTGATGGTAAATTGGATCGATTTTTATTGTGATAAGTGGCAGATGAGGAGATTTATCACTACGCTGAGCCAGCGTAAGTAAGTATCTTTTTCTGAGCCTGTTCGTTGACGGCGTCTTTGGGTGAAGATTTTTCTCCAACATTTGGGGCCCACCAGATCTTTACCAGATCATTATCATCATTTCAGCCAATAGACGTCCAATGCCGGACATGGGCCCAACGTTCTCCACACAGATCAATCCTGTGCCTCCCGCGACCTTTACTAGATCGTCGGTCCACCGGCCTCCTCTCAAGGACCTTTCCACCTCAACGGCCGTCTGTTCTCCTCGCATTGTGCCCTACTCATTGCCACTTGAGCCACGCAACCAGATGGTTCACCAGACGGTAAGCCGAATATAGTCGCGACTCGAACCCGGTTTATGAACCAGCGGAGTGTTGATTTATTCGTTTCCGAAGCCAGGGGCCGGTTAATTGGATATTAATTAGTGTTTTATTGCGGCGACCTCCAGCTGGAGCCCTAATATTGTTTGTATTGTGATTAATTGCAAAACTTAACGGGTTGGGGTGCGGCTTCGCTGAGAGGCCAAGAGAACCTTATTTCCTGTATTTTTTGGCTTTAGCAATCCTTTCTCAGGGGCGCACAGTGTCGTGACAATACCTACATCATAGAAGAATTTACCATCTCAATGTCCCATCTGGTGGACAACAACAATCCCGAGGTACTTCACCTTCAGCTTTGTGGTTTTCGGTTTCCATAGTAAAGTTTTACTTACTGCCTGGGACTAGGAAAACGTAGTATGTGAAGTTATCCCAATTTATAATTATCTCATTATTAGTTATTTAATTAGGTGAATAATGCACTGTAGAATTTGTCGATAGTGTTCGGGTGAGATTCCAACTTACCGTCTTTTGCTAACCGGAAAGCTGCTTTACTAAGCTACCGTAAACCTTGGTGAGTTGACGAATTTTATAAAAAAACTGTTCTTTACCCGTATAACACACTGAATGATGTTATACATACTTATTAGGAAAGTTTAGCCCTAAGTGCATTAATTAGTTGTGAAAATATATGGCGTTCCAGTGAGACAGAGCATAAACTGAGTCGCAACTGAATCCGGGACAGTCAAAATTAATGCACACTTTTTAAAGTGGATTAATTCGGAATGAATTTATTTAATACAACACAAAGAACCAATTACAAAATTATAATTAAATTAAGTATAAGATACAATAATGACAATGAATATCAAAATAACATAAAAAATATACCATAATAATAGTTACCAGGCAAGAATCTCAACGATAACTTGCAGAGTTTGTAGAAAAACCACTACGAACATACAGCACATAATTATGTACTTACTGCTTGACGTAAGTTAAGCGTTAATTCCCGTCTATAATAATAATAGTTATAATGCAACGCGAAAATTTAAAGACACTCGTTTGCGAGAGCGCATCCTTCTATCCCGCTCATCGCTCAGTCCGGTGAGCGAGAAAGCAACTTGCGCCGACACAATACGAGTGTCGACAAATTATCCCGTGGTGCGCATGTTAGCCCGGCAGGAATAACCCGCTAAAGTGAGAAATGAGACGAGAATACATGACAACAGATTACAATTTCCTTGAAGCTTACAAGAGCTAGTTATATTCTATATCAAAGGTTAGGTAGGTTCGCTATATACCGACATAAACAGCATCTTAGTTAAAAACTTCTATCTTCGGTTGGCTGCCCAAAAGGTCGCTATTGGCGTGAACGGGTATTAGATACGCAAATTCGGCCTCCTCGCAGGCCAGATAAAGTTACTTAGCTTTATGCTAATCTGCTAAACAAGGACAATACAGAAAGATTGTTGCAGTAACCTAAATATTTATTTCAATTGCTCCGCTGGGACTGGATAAAACTGCTAAGTGAGCTTACAGACGAGCGACAGTATAATAATGACCCTTACGACAACGGTGAACGAACGTCATCGACCAAAGATGAGAGAAGCAAATCCGTCATTATACTGACTGATGCAGTGGCTAGTGAGTCGCACTTTATAGCGACGGATGCGCTAAGGGTCCTGGGTTCAATGACGCGTTTGGAAAATTTGTACCTTAGTTTTTGTATAGAGATTCACAGCGTCTTAAGCCGAATTCTGAAAGTTATAAGTCTTGTACCTCGTGCCGTGAAAATCACGTTAAGCCGTTAATCCTGCGGCTGATCTCTCTTCCGTCACGTGTCCCATCATCAAATTATGTGGGAAAGTGCAGTCCGCACTTGTGTCTGCACACATTTGTGCACTGTGTTAATGTCCTGCGTCAATGGCAACTATCTAGCGCATAGGTCAACGAAAAGTTTGATATCATCTGTGCGATTTAGCGACGGTATCTGTCATTTTTGCAGACTGTCGCTAGTCTGCAAGCTCTTTAACTGAGAACGGAAATTTTCTAAGTCACTGCGGAAATGTACTTTTTGCGCGGATTACTGTTATATTAATAAGGTGTCATGATTTTTGGGACTCGTTTTATCTACTAATTCTTGTTATTGCTCGAATTACTTGTTATGGTAAGCATTGTATTATGTACTGTTTTACTACCTCTGAATATAGATGTGCGCTTAACCTGAAGACAGCATTATATACTTTTAGGCCTTTCAATCTACGACTTTTTATATTAGAGGCGACCAACGAGCAAGCGGGTTACCGGTTGGTAAGTAATCACTGCCACCCATGAACATCTGATTACACCTGTCTAATCAAAGAGGTCACTAAACGTTGGATTGCTTTTAAAAAAAAAGAGAGTAAGAAGTACGCTCTTTTATTTTAATAAATTAGTGGAATGGCCACCTGGATAGTGGAAGGTTGTGAGTTCGAGTCCCATCTGAACCCTAAGATGATTTTTTTTCAATTATTCATTCCTACGACATTCCTACGACATCTCTGATGGTATCGTTAGGAGTATCGTTTCGTTTGTATTTGTAAAAACTTTTTTCAGCCATTTATGGTCCACGTTGAAGAACAATAAACCAAACAGCCAAACTTTTTTTAAATTTTACAAGCATTCGTCGTATCGTTACGAATAAATCGATATCGTTTGGCGTAGTAGACCCCCCGCGTACGTGGCTGTTAAGATTGGCCAGATTCGGTTGAAGGATCTTATGGGGTAGAACAACCACTTAAAGTCACTTACGTTAACCAAAACAATTTGCACGTAAACTCAGTACACTGACGAAAAACTCCAACAAGTGAAGATTTTTTAGTTTATTGTTTCAATTTGCTTGGTAGTCGTCCCGTGTTCCGGTTTACAGGCCGCCTCAAAAGTGTCGGCATAAACCGGTAAATAGGCCGCGGTTTTACTGCCTAATTTCATGGCCCATCATTCCGGATTCATATTTTAATTTCAGTTCGGAAGAAAGTTCAAAACGGTGTAGTGATGGGACTTGGGTTGAATTTTAATCGTTGTTTATGTTTAGGATTACTCGATGGTAAATGTTGATGTAAAATAAGCGGATACTATTGCCTTTTTTATCTTAGTGGAACTTTTTTGTTCTGTGAGCACGCTTTTTGGCACAATTTTTTGGGAAATTAACAACAAACCAGCAGCCAACGATGGTGTTTTCGAGAAAATACGCCTAGTGATCTTCAAGAAATGGACTTATTCCATAAGTTCAACTACTCATTTGCGATGCCTCAGGTGTTACGGATATCCATGGATGGAGGTAATAACTTACCATTAGATGAGCCGTCTGAGTTTTTCTGTTTATAAATTCTCATAGTCATTCAGAAATTCTCAGAAGTCTCGAAGTGGCGGTCTCGTCGTAAGACCCAAAATTTACATACGAGGCAAAAACAATCGATTTTCTATTGTGTCTGATGTCTGGGCCTTACGACGTTAAGATGTTGGTCCTGCGCCCGATCTCTCTTTAGTCGTGTTACACTGGTATCCCATCGAATTAAGAGGGTAAGGAAAAAGAGATTATAATATTATATCCTACGTACGTGGCTGATCGTTCAGATTGGCCGCCGTAACTGAATATCGATTGTAAGATTTATTTTTATGATTTGAGCGGCAATATTTTGTAGTCCCATCACTAAAGAGGAGTTAGTGTCATACTGGCGTAATTAGGGCGGGGGCAGGCCGAAGTTGGCGGTGTTTTGATGGCGACTTTGTGTTGCGTATTTTAGGCCTCGGCGAGTTTAAGTAAACGGTGTCTCTACAAGTTTACAGATCACTTTTACTGTGTCCTCGAGAAAGTTACATATCGCGATTAAAATTGTAGATGAAAATTTATGAATGTTTGCGATAAATGGCAGACGAGCAGATGGATCACTTGATGGTAAGCGATCATCGCCGCCCATAGACACCCTATAGATATCAACATCTAATACGAGTCCTAATACGAATAGTTATTATTTTATTTATTTGTGATCGTTAGCCTTATTGTTCACCTAACCGCATGTCATACGAACGTTTTTTTCAATTGAAGATAGCAAGACAATTAATGTTTGCTTCTTGCGTAGAACAATGATGCGTGATTGCTGCCGCCTATAGACACCTGTAACACTAGTAGAGTCACAAGGGCGCTGCCAACTTTTAATCTTCTTTCCCCCCAATTGGTTATCCTGACTCACTCGATGAAACACAGCGCAAGCGCTGCTTCACGCTGGTCCGTTACATAGGCCGGTTGTGTATAAGCTTTTATCACAATAATGTAAGCAATATTTTTAGGTTAGGAATTTCAAATTCAAATATGGAACGCATCGACCACTCGACGCTCTATTATTTTAATTGCTTGCATAAAAAACTGCCAACACATAAAAAATAAGACCACTTAAAAATTTAAAAGGATTAAAATGTTCCATTTTTAAAAGCTTAAAATATTTAGCCGTTATTACGCTAACCGTCGAGTTGGCCAATAAACGCGAAATCTAAGCGAGCAGTAAATAATAATTAGCCGGGGACACACTTTATTTGCCGATGAGTTATGCCGGCTTTACGACTAATTTTAGAGTTATGGCTTTCATTAAACCGTGCACCTTGGATAGGCTTTGTTCGCGGCTTTGTTCGCATAAATAATAGCGGTGCAAAAACCTACCTTGAAGAATTGACTTGCCAGATGGCGAATTTGAACGCAGGTAACAGGACATCGAAGCTAAAAATTCTTAATATGTATTGTTTTTGGAATTACAAGTCGAAATCTTCACAACGCATCTCCGACTCTCTGATATAGCAAATATTCGATAGGCGACGGTGATTGCTCACCATCAGGTGACCTGCGTGCTCGTTTGTCGCCTCTAGCATGAAAATATAACGATTATCACATGCATTTATATTCGGTAGCAAATGGTTGAAATCGGCCGCCACAGAGCCGAAGAGGACATTATAACAGGATGGCATAGTCAGTAATTTAGAAATCCCGAAAAAAAAACAAGCAAAATAGTTCCAATATCGGACGCGACGTCGTAGCTGTCGTACTCGTGGCAGTGCTACGGTCGTTTCGTAGCGCAGCTACGAGAATTCGTAGCCATCCGTAGCGTTCTAACTACGGAGTGTACGGACTTTAATATTGTCAGTGTAAATCATGTCCGGACGCATTTAATTTCATTCCTTACACATGAAGGTCCGATGTGTGATTAAATCGATATTATCATAAAGAAACTTAGTATCGTAATGAAAGATAAGTTGGAATCTGAACACGCACTTCTAGATTTTATGTGCGAATTTCTACCATTAGTTCGGCAGTGATGGCCAAACATCGTGAGAAAACTTGCACGGTAATTAAAAAAATGTTCCACGCGACGCTCATAACATACTCATTTTAATTTTAAGAAAATTTCATTTTCATTTCAATTTACCCGATTTCACTTAACCTAAATTTAAAATCACCCAAAACAATAATAATATAGGTATAGCATTGTCATGTTCATATAATTTTCTAGTTGCATTTAAAACTACAATATTTATAACGAATATTAAATAAGTACAATACAATATACTTAGCAAAAAACGTCGCACGAATTCCCGTCTCAATATATTATAGAAACCCTTCCAAAAGATGTATGTATCTCCTGATCCATTATAAAACTACTTAGCTCCGCAACTTAAAACCTCTTTCCTAAAAGGAACGGCCAGCTCACGTCCAGAGACGTCGCTCCAATTGGACCGCGTCAGCGGCATGCCAATGCCAGTTTAAAAAATAGAATTTAAAAAGTTGCGGCGCTTGCGTCACAGTGGGTGTGGGAGTGACGTCGCGACGGAAATAGAACGCGGCTCGTGGCTGCGGGCCGCGCCTCACGGGCCGAATGTGGGACACTGTTTTGTGGATATTTTTTTTTATATCTTGACTGAAAATGACTTAGCTATGACTTAGGGACCTTCAAGAAACGAGCGTACTCCTTCTTAAAAGGCCGGCAACGCATCAGCGACCTCTCTGATCTCGCAGAGTTCATGGGCGGCGGTGATTACTTACCAGCAGAGAAAATTTGAGCTACAGCGACTAATAAACAAATAAATGCGCCAGACAACCACACCAATCAAAAATAGGGCAACCCCTGTACTATGAGTACTAGATTTATTTATTTATTTCTAGCAAACTTAACCCCTGTAGATTTATTTATTTCTAGCAAACTTAACAGCATTTCAAAGTTTGTATAAAATACTTGATAATTAAATTCTTATATAGCCAATTAAAAAGTTTGACACATAGATGGCGATAATTGACTGGGGGCGTCAACCCAGAACACCCAAACCCAGGCAAAACTTAGAAAATGTAGTTTCCTAAATTGACTTGATCGGGAATCGAACCCTAATAATAATGGATAACGGTAGGTATGATGTACTATATTAAATATTAAAAAAAATTTAGAACAAAAATGTTGTTCAGAATGGTTATAGAAGACGTAGTTAAAGGGATGTAAATGTTCACAAATACAACCTGTATAGGCAAGTGAGCGCGTAAATCCGTTTTTCGAAAAGTTGCATCAATCTTTCGAAGTTATTGTTTTCATTTATAAATTAACCTTTAAATTACTGCCTAAAGGCCCCGGCGAACTTAATTACAGTCAATTGAGAAAATTTTAGGGATTGCGGTAGCTTGGCGTGAGGATGTCTGTACACACCATTGCGTTAGGAAGTTACGAGAACTTTCTTACAAACAAACTTGTTTAGCAGTCAATTAAATACCACTCAATGTACTATGTTAAATTAAGCTACGGATAATGATGATGTTGAAATTGTTATTACTTTGAATCTAATAATTTTAATATTTTTCCATTGGGCCTCCGGTACCCTCGGATCAAACCGGCCAATTCATGCCTAGGTATGGCTACGGTAAGGTTAATTATATAAAGTATGAATTTATTTTTAGACGCACTATAAATTTAACTTTACTCACACACAGTACACGCACTCTAGTCTTGTCGAATGAGGCATTTCTGGGTGTAATATATGTATTTAAGTATTATAATATATTTATAATTCTTCTGCTGTATGATTTCTGTAATACAAGTGCTTTAGCTACTTAGTTATGACGTCACATAAATGTATGAAACGTTATGCGAATTTATTTACGTATGCCCTAATTTCACCACTTGCCCCGCGATTTCCCCCCGTGTGGCGCGGCCGCGCCTGCGTCAGCAATAGGCGCTCTGCACGTATACACGTCACCGCTCCAGATGCAGGTAATTATGTGACGTCACGCGTGATGGATGCGCGCCCATCGATTTGGTACTATTAATATAATGTTACGATTGTTGTTACGCGATATCGAAACAACTGAATACGTAATGATTCTTAACTTTGACTTTTTTATTATAAATTTTACGGAGCTCAATTGGGGGGAAAGGGGATTAAAGATTGGCAGCGCACGTGATTCTACTGGTGTTGCAGGTATCTATGAGTGGTGGCAATCACTAGCCATTAGGTGATAGGCCGCTCGTCTGCCACATATCACTTTAAAAAAAACTTCAATATTTTTTCATCTTTAAAATCATCTTTTTGAAATTTGATGAATTTCACAAGGATTTTGTATTTTTACTATACGTCAAAATCTTTATGCGACTCACAAAATACATCTATTTACCAAGTTTTAACAGTATTATGGTTCTAATAGTTTCAGAAAGAAGTGGCTGTGACATACAGACGTACACACATACAGATAGATGTAGAGAACATTCAACTTTTAAGAACTAGATGTTCGGATGACGAATTTATAGGTGTTAATTTTTTTACCATTAGGCTACAGACCCCTAATTACATTTTGTTTTACGTTCCACTTTATGTTCTATATTTAAAAAAAATACGTTTATTTTCAAATTGTTTTTTCGTTCTAAATTTGGAACCACTGCGTTTATTTTCAAACTATTTTTTAATTAATTATTTCCAGCCAGTCTCATCGAGTAATAAAACGAATAGTAATCATGTTCTATGAATTCTATCGATGGTTATTGATATTCGCATCGACTAATTGGAGTCGAGGCAATGCCCGGGTGTGGGGTTCAGGTTACGGGAATGCCTTTGTGTAGCGTCGGTCTGCTATTAATTACATTGGCTAATCATTGTGTGTTGGTATTCAGGGATAAAGCTATTTCATATATAAGTAAGAAAAAAAAATTGTTGGATATTCATGTATTATTTTTATTAGATAGGCCAACGCTTGTCCACAATCGCTCTTGACGAAAATTGACGATTAGCTAGGAGTTTATTATTATTTTTAATTTATTATTATTTGTCGGCAGCGCATTTGCGACTCCTCTGATGTTGCGGTGTCCATGGGCGGCGGTAATCTCTTACCATCAGGTGATCCGTCTTTTCGTCTGCTCCCTATTTCATAAAAAAATATTTATTAAAGTACGAGTATTATAGCGATGAGTGCTTACGCTACTGGGTAGGTACAAAATCAGGTTAATATATGAGATGAAATAGATATAGAAAATCTAAATCTAAAGAGGCTGTCAGATATTTCTAAGAAGATGTATGTAGACAAGTTGCAAACTACGCCCAGACATTTTACATTCGCGCTCCTGATTGGCGGATTACGCGAGCACCTAAGTGTTATTAAGACAAAGTTCACCACTCCGTAATGGGCTGGCATTAGTTACTAGCGTCTAGTTGTAGTAGTTGATACCGACTAGTTGCAGGAGTTCGTACTAGTCGGCGAGTTGGACGGGGCGATGACCGGCGGAGTTTGATAGCTGAGTTATGTTGTTCTATGAAGAAGTAAGACTGAGACGCATTTCTGATGCATTCATACTAATTGCTTCAGCATGAATGAGCCGGCCCGACCGAAGTGATATCACGGCCTCATAGATGACCGGCGTGAAGCAGCCCCCGTACTGTGTTTCGTCGAATAATTGAGGGTAACGGAGGCAACTGGGGGGAAAGGAGTCAAAGGTTGGCAGCGCAAACCTTTTGATGCAGGTAATCTATGAATCATTTAATGTGTATAAACCCATGGCATTTGGCGTTTAAGACAGAGTCACTGCCACAAACACCATCGTTCGTTCGTTTCACTCTTTTTCATTATTATTTTTACGCAACTTTGTATAAGTCTACTCAAATATACATAGAATATCTGATGATATTTGACATTAAGGAAACCTGAATGGTTGTTTTACTATTATTTTATAGGCATATTAATATCCGCCTTACTCGTACCTTTTAGGGCGGAGGCACACGAGATATTAAAATATCTAATATTTTACGCTGCGGTGGCCACTTATCATCAGGTGAAATGCAACTATATTTAAATATAAGAATAGTACATTAAATATAACAAATATATATTAATAATAAAATAAACTATAATAATAAAACATTACGATTTTTATTCCTCTGTTCAAAGGTTTTTCTCTTAAAGAAATAGCTACAAGCGATAAGACCACCTTATTAGGGGAAAAAATCCTGGAAATTAAAAAAAAAAATAAAAACCGAAATAATCCATTTTGTTAGGGTTCCGTAGCCAAATAAGGGAACCTTATAGATTCGTCATGTCTGTCTGTCCGTCCGTATTTCAATGCCACTTTTTTCCAAAACTAAAAGAACTATATTGTTCGAACTATAATTAAATATATTTTGTGAACCGCATGAAGATTTTGATACAAAAATAAAAATTTTAGGGAATCCCATATTGAGATTTTTTTTACCAACCATCCCATATAATATACCCCACGTATGTATGTTTTTTCGGCACCCTGCATAGGCGAGTCCACCTTGCACTTGGCCGCTTTATCTACGAGTATAGAATCTTTTTATCGTGTGTCTTTTCCCTTACTTAATGCTGTGAACACCCGAAGCAGTATAAGTGGTACCTCATCTAGGTGCGTGTATCGGCAGGCATCGGCAAGGCGCTGAGAGCTTTGGCTCGTTATACACACGTCGCACCTGCAATATGCCGGAATTTGAGGCGAAGTGCGATGCCGCCTTTACTGTACCTGGAAATATAGGCTCGGTGGCAGTTCCTTCACTAGATCCGCATAATATATGGGCCTAAATACAATATCTTAATCTACATACAATACTTTTAAGGTACTTATTTATAGTGCTTAATGTACCTAATGTACCTAAAAGAACTTTTTTTTTATGTGATAGGTAGCAGACGAGCAGGCGGATCACCTGATGATAAGCAATTGCCGCCGCTCATGGACACTGCAACACCAGTGGAGTTACAGTGCGCTGCCACCTTTTATCCCCTTCCCCCCGGGTGGGCCTCCGGTACCCTCACTCACTCGGCGAAACACAGCACAGGGGCTGCTTCACGCCGGTTTTCTGTGAGGCAGTGGTATCACTCCGGTCGAGCCGGCCCATTTATGCCGCAGCGTGGCTCTCCCACAGTTATTTCTATCTTAATGGTTATCTCATCATCTTGATGCGTGGTGATCCAGTACCTACTGTGCGTTGCTCGCGGTTTTTTTTAATGCAGACGAGCAGGTGGATCACTGGATCACTTGATAGTAAGCGTTGGCTGCCGCCCATAGACAAACGCAATACCAATGGAGTCACAAGTGCGCTGTAAACCCCTTTACCTCCAATTGGGTCTCCGGTACCCTCACACACATACCTACCCCGGAACTTTTTGGGTGTAGCAGTGTTTCCCAACAATATCCCGTCCATAAAATATGAAAAAAACTCATCTTCCTATAAAAATTTAAATGCAATTACAATTTTTATGGGTAGACTTTTTTTGCGATTAGACCCATGTTCCTTGGAGATATTTTTTTGTTTTATAATGCCTTTGAGAAGTGAGTAAATCGATTAAAATAGCACGGTGTATACCCAAGTAAAACCACGGGACGCAGATAGTTGATTACAAAGATCGGTCACGATCGGGCAAAGCCGTAAAGGGCATTATTATTGAATGGCTTGTACCGCGGAGGCCCCACGCGGCGCTGTCGCAAACACTCCACGTGGCAATGTTACATGCACCCGTAATGGGCAATGATTGGGGCCGACGTGGGTCCCCGTGGGGCCAAATTCTTGGAATTGGGTCGCGGGTCCGGTACGCACGGAATGTTGGTATGTTTTGACTAAAATTGTAACGTTGAACGTATCTATCTCTTGTTATTGAGATATTTATGTCTGCATTTGATATTAAACTGCAAAACGCTCAAAGCTTAAAATTATCTAACATGGGTAACATACATTTCCATAACTTAACAGAAGTAAAACCACAGACAATAAGTAGCTAAATTCCGCATGTACTAAGAGGCGAAACACCAATACAATACTTAAATACATATTATTACACCCATACACTGAACAAACACAAGTATTCATCATACGAATGTTTGTCCAGGGTGGGAATTGAATCCACACTCTCTCAACTCTGGCGTATGAGGCAGGGCCACTACTAAATGCGCCATTGCATGAACCTACATTATTTTTTAAGAACTAAAATTAAAATTACTTATATTGATAGATTAATTTAATTTTATAATGTGCGTACACTTGTAAATGTAGAAGTAAGATAACTAATTATTAACGTAAAGATTACGTGATTACATGCACAATAAAGACTATGAATTATGGAACAAACAAACTTTTGTGGATTAACGACTTTCTAGTTATGTGATAGCATGAGCGAGGGGCATAATTGCGTCGAGCTGATGTGGTGGTTAACTCGTAACGTGCGAGTGAGTGTACACCTCCTTTATTTCTTTTTTTATTCGTTCACGGTACTTCACATTGAGCGCTAAACGAGTCCCCTGGCTAAGTTTACGACGGTACCTGCACCCCAATTCATAAGCAATTACGCCGCTTGTAACACATTATTACGGCCGTTTACGGCGCACGCGCGGTATGCGCACGATATACTTAGGAGTGATCATAAATACTGTGGAATGAACTTGGTCTCTGCCTCGAAGGCGCAGTGGTTAGTTGCGTACTTCTAAGGCCAGGGTATCCTACAAAACTTCGCTTTACCTCTTTCATCCTGCTAGTGCAGTAGCGCTACCATGAGTTGACATCTAAAACTGACATAACGTAAACTATTGCTCTGTCTCTTTCAAATGCATCACAATGAAAAGAGCATAAAGCTAAAATTTTAAACCCCTTTCCCCCACTTAGGCCTCCGATCACCTTACTAACTCGATGAAACCAGCGCAGGCGCTGCTTCACGCCGTTTTTCTGTCCATGGTATCACCTAGTCGGCCGGCTCTTTCACGCTAAAGCGTGGCTCTCCCACGATTAAGCTCAGGTGTAATCGCTAACTATCAGGTGAACCCTCTGGTCTGCCACCTATCACATAAAAAACATAAATACAACTAGCGGCCGACCGCGACTTCGTACGTGTGGAGTTAGTTATTGACACTTGCCGTAAAGCTTGCCGTCATATTTTGGACAATCCACACAAAATATATTCTAAACTAAAGGTTGTCTGGAAGAAATCGCTACAAGCGATAAGACCGCCTTATTGTACTGTCTATAGCTGTTGTTTCACTCATGTATTCTATTTCAGTGCAATAAAGTATATCTATATATCTATTTATCTATATTTTTATAAATAGTAGCCAATGTGTTATAAGCGATATTATTGTAAAGTTTCATTAAAATCGATTCGGTAGTTTTTGCGTGAAAGAGGAGCAAACATCCATCCATACTTACAAACTTTCACGTTTATAATATTAGTGGGATAAACCGAAAAAGAGACTAGGGGCGGTAAAAGGTGTCCACCTTTAATTTCATCGTCACACTGCGGAGGTAGTTAGAACCGTTAAAATACCATTGTATACGCAGCACGCGATGCGTGTCGCTGTGAAATTCAAGAGGAATTTATTGCGTTTAGAGGTTTTATAGCAGTGACGAGGGCTATTACAATCACACATTAATTTGTTTTATGAACTATGTTGTACGTGGATGAAAAGAAAAAAAGTTCTTTATTACCCGACTACGGCAAAGCAAAAGGAGGGTTATGATTTTGACAGGCTATGTATGTATGTATGTATGTATGTTCATCTGTTTCCACGTAACTTCTAAACTACTTATCAGAATTCGACAAATGACATATCATTATAAGCGTCTTAATCGTCTGCTGGTTATAGGCTATATGAGGTTTCACAAAATCTAATGTGGCGCCCTCTAGCGGACAAAACATACAGAGTAAAAAATAAAGTTATGATAAATATGCCGTGTTTGGTATCATTTGAAAGCGCTTGACTTGTACATTTTGAATATATATATATATTACTAGCACTTGGACACCAAAATAGTACCTACCTACCTACCGTAATACCTACCTACCTACCGTAGCACTTTGACAACGTGTGACTGCGGATTTCCAAACATGAAAATTTATCTCTACATAGTGAATATTGCATACTTCAGAATAGTATTGTATGACATTATTGCAAATTGACAATGAAGGCTTGTTTTATACTTTTTGAGCATCGTTTTTGTCGTAGTTGGGTTTTAGTTTTCTTACTTTTTTTTTTGACGACCCGTTTACCGCAGGTTGAGACGCAAAATTGTCAATTGTCGCGGGTTTGATTCCCGCACCAACACAAATATTTGTTGATTAAACACTAAACAGGTGTAACATTTGTGTTGGGAAGTCCCATAGCACAAGGTAAAACCTTAGTTTGGGACCAGGACAATGTATAGTAGATATGCGATGTTGTCTCAATTTATTAATTATTTTTGAGGCAAACAAGCGAGTCACCTGATGATAAGTGAACACCACCGCCCCTGGACAGCCATCTACACTACAAGTATTCAACCTCATTCGAATATGAACCTTATAGTCCTGGCATCAACCTGGCATAAGACCGAGGTGTACCTATAAATTTTATAGCAGGCGGTTGAATATTATCTATACCAGAAGGAATGAAGATGCGTTGCCAACCTTTTAGAAGGGTGTAGGCTCTTTTCTTAACAAGACAAAGTATTAATTCCAGAGCACCTTATATCTATAGGTAATTTACTTTCTAAAAATCTTTTAGTAGCCAACCAATTTCACTCTCACGCGTCCACTGGTCACTAATAAAAGGCATAATTAGGTCACACCTACTCGTATTGGTCACGTGTTACTGAAATAGTACTGACGCCATAGATTTCGGCAAATCAATCTGAGCAGAACCTGGAATCGACGGAACTGAATCATCCCAAAATAGATCTTGAAACCTTCACATAGCGTGTCAATTTCACTGCTCGCCTCCAGTGAAAGTGCGGCCGTGAGCCGGTAGTTGGAGGGTTGCTACTTCTTCGCCTTTTGTTAGGGGGTGGACTTTTTTTAGAACCTGTTTTTAATTTATTTTGAAACTTTATTGAACAAAACTTCGTATAACAGGTGAATTTAATGCCGAGAGGAATTCTCTACCAGGCAACCTTTGAGTGAAGAAAGGAATGGTGGGCGAAAGAAAAACTTAAGTTTTTATTGCAGTCCACAGATTATTTAAATGGTAACTACTTATATAATAATAATTTAATATATATTTAAAAAAGCAAATGATAATACAAAATAATTTTGATAATTCAGACTTGGATCACTTGCAGATAATTATATCATTACCTTGGCTGTCCTCAACTCCAATATTCCTCCGATATTCAAATCATCATAAAATTTACCCATTACATAGAATAATATTTATTCTATAACAAACACGGTGTATCAGTCAGGGTGGACAACATTTTGTTCAACGATTTTTGATAATACGCCGAAATGGATTTCGACTCCCCATACAAAATGAACAAGTTGAAAGTTCTATTTTTAATGAAAAGTTATTGTTTTGAATAGTTTGTAAAAAATTGACGTGGGATGTCTACATCCATATCATTTATGTTTACAGCTTAGAATACCTTATGGTTTACAAGTTGACCCTGTATGTAAAGTATAGGCCTTACTTTAATTTTAATTAATCATTTATAATATTAGTAGATTATATTGTTGATCGAGGTGTACCCACTGTTGAGGTGGGAACCCTAGACAGTCGGTTCTATAAATAAGGGATGGTGGAAGGGGAGTATTGTTGCCGTGAACTGAAAGTGGATGATTGGCTATTTGGGTAAGACTGACCAAGAATGTGAATGAATTTATTTCCAGACTATCACCAACCTGAAGCTCGAATATTAATTAAACTTTACTCCATAATAGTTTTGGCTAGTAAAAATAAACTCCAGTTTAACTTCCTATTCAAACAATCATTGGGTAACAGACAACTTGTACAATTAGACCCTGTTATGTAAAATTTAAAGCATTTTTCTTTTAAACTTTTCATCTTCAAGAGAAGAGCCTACTCCTTTATAACAGGCCGACAACGCATCAACGGTATGGTGATATGGTATGGACTATAACACAGCTAAAAATAAATCTATTTGTATATTTCTATCAGGGTGCAACGTATGTATTTAAGTATAATATTTGTGTTCCCTCTGTTGGCTGATATCTGTCACACTGCTTAAGCTTAGCAACTTAGTACGGAGTCAGGTCAATGTATGAGATGTTGTGTATATTATTATTTTATATTTTACCTAGCCTCTACCTATTAAATATATAGCTTTTACACAACTTCAGGGACAATTGAATTCTCCGCACGATCATTTGGTGGTAGGCATTTGCAACAAACTGCAACTAAGCTCGGGAACCGCCATATCAATTACCATGATTTTTCCAGTGCGCGAGATTGTGTTCATTTTTATTGAAAAAAGTCGGCACTCAGCCTAAATTGAAATTGAATTAAAATTGACGCATACTATGAACAAGTTGCGAAATGAACTTTGTTTACGATGGACGCTGATAGCTACTTTCAAGTTTTTGAATCTGTGTCTACCCCAGGGAGCCCCCATAAGTTTTTTCCCCATGTTTATATGAAAATCTTAGTGCGCTTCACAAAATACCAAGTTTCAATAATATACCAACTTCTGACAGTTCCAGAAAAAAGTGGCTGTGACGTAGGTACTATGTCTTCCTCACCAATATTTGGACTATAGCGGGCAATCTTGGGCGCAAGTGTGTGCGCAGACACAAGTGCACATTTCGATGGGACATAAAGTGTGACCCGACCGAAGCGTTCCATTTTCTGCCATTAAGCTACGGAACCCAAAATATAATGAATTTCAGGCAACATTTAAAACATTTAATTGGCCCATATAATAAACACCTTACATTCTAATATACATAATATATTATAACTTATATTTATTTTTAAAATAAGGATGATACCCAACATGAACAAGCTCTTCAGTCAAAACCTCGATCATATTTTTCCATATTGTACCTAATATTTTAGCTGCAAAAGAGACGTTTTAAAATAACATAGGTCCCAGCCCAGGACATCAATCTAACGCGCGGCATGCAAATCGGACCGCAAATCAAGAGCGACGCGTAAAATATATCCCCGACTCGCGGGCATAAAATAACTTGGAAAATATTTCAGATCTCCGCCCGGGTACACGTGTTGCCTTGTACAGTTTGCAATAAAATGTAAACACTTATCTTATGCCAGGGCTATATAAGGTTCATATTTGAATGAGGTTTTATAGTTAGAGCACGTGGCTGTACCTACGCAGGAACATACTTTGTGACCTTGGCAACCATAACGGTTTTGCACAGTGAACTAGACATTTCTACTCTAGAGAGTTAATGGTAAAGTATTTTTATATGTTATGTTGCAGACCAGAGGAGTCACAAATGCGCTACCAACCATAAGGTTGGCCATCTGGCCTTCCTCCCTATTGGGCCTCCGGTACCCGCACTCACTCGTCGGAAAACAACGCAGGCGCTAGTTCAAACTGGTTTTATCCACCACTCCGGTCGAGCCGGCATATTCATGCCAAAGCGTGGCTCTCCCTCATACTAACCTGATTCAATACTTTTGTTACAAATAATAGAAAACAGACGAAACACAAATATAATCTATACTATTTATAAAGAGATAACTTCTATAGACAACGACAAGTCTTATAGGTAAACCGAAAACACGAAACGCTTGCGCGATGTAATTGAGCACAGCGCCATCTATTGGTTCATATCTGAATTACGGTCCCGAAGCGAAGTGAGGGCGGGCCACTAGTACTTAAATACATATTTTTCACCCAGACACTGAACCAACACAAGTGTTCATCACACGAATGTTTGTCCAGAGTGGGGAAAGAACCTTATGCGTGTGAAGCAGAGCCACAACCAAATGTGCCATCCGGCCCGTTATAGAACCCACATCCACAGAATTATTCTTTAAATAGAATGAAAGGCGTGAAGTATGTACCTACATATTTCCACATAAAGTACCTAACTGGGGAAATATTTCTCGATCCTCGCCGGGTGGTAGGTACACGTGTTGGCTTGTAGGTACGGCAGCCTGACCTCGGGACCTCGCCAACCTTAACGCGTTCGCTCAGTGTAACTGACGCCTCGACATTTGGAGTTAGGGGGCAACACGTCACAATAAAGCTGGTCCCAGAATCTTAGTCTTTTTGATTTCATTGCATTATTTCATGGTAGCTAGATCTTTAGAGTTATTCTTTAAATAGAATGAGAGGCGTGAAGTACCTATATTTCCACATAAAGTAACTGGGAAAATATTTGAGATCCTCGCCGGTTGGTAGGTACACGTGTTGGCTTGTAGGTACGGCAGCCTGACCTCGGAACCTCGCCAACCTTAACGTGTTCGCTCAGTGTAACTGACGCCTCGACATTTAGAGTTAGGTGGCAACTCTTCCGAGGACTTCTAGGACTTTTTGCTGGTTACTGTTCTAACCTAACTTAAGTAATATTTTTATGATGATAATATTTTTTTTATGTGAAAGGTAGCAGGCGAGCAGGCGTATCACCTGATGTTAAGCAATTGCCGCCGCCCATGGACACTTGCAACACCAGCGGAGTTACAAGTTTATTTTTATTTAACTAAACTGTACCAAACGAAAATCGAAGGCGCTTTCCTCCGTTAAAAGGTTAGCAGACTTGTGACTCCATTGGTGCTACAAATGACCATGGGCGGCAGCAATCGCTTATAATCAAGTGATCCGTATACTGGTCTGCCAGCTATGACCTATGATAAAAAAAAACTTCGCAATCCTTAGACAAGGGCCCAAACCGGCTAGAACTGGAAGGAACAATTACTTAATTGTCTACAAATGCTAACTCAAGTTGTACCGTACAGTCACCTGCAATAAAATGTAAACACCTCGACCCTTATGCCAAGATTATAAGGTTTATATTTGAATGAGGTTGTATACTTATTAGTGCACGTGACTGTACAGAAATGTTCGCTAAGCCAAATACTAAATTACCTTATAATCCCTTTACTGCCACTCTAATTGGTTTAACTAATGAAATAATCAACGAAACATAAAGAGTGGTTGCGGCAAAACGAATAGTTAAGTTACTGGCTGACACCCCTTGGGATCTAGCTCTAAAATATTTTATGGCTTTGCGAGCTGCACTCGGCTTGTAGCATAAATCTTAACGTATTAAATTGTAGTTAAGACTGTGTTTTGGAGGATTTATGGTTCACGCAATCTAACACGTGGTTACGCTTTATGGCTTTTCATGTTTCTAGCATATTTTTTTTCGTTTTTAATGAGCAAGCAGATATAAATAATGTCGCACAGTGGATTGGACGGCTCCCCGTTCCCTCTTTTAGTGCTAAATATACAGATAATTTCTATCTCCATTCTAAAAACGATTAAATTTGCTACCTGCTAATTTCGAGTTCATATTAACTGCTCTGCACTGCCTTTAAGGCTTTACCCCATCACCAATTTGCTACTTCTTTCCTACCCAAAGTTTGTCTGGAAAAAAATGCTACAAGCGTAAGACCTCCTAATTGTGCAGTCTGTTGTTGTTGTATCGTTGTTGTTATTGTTGTATCATACCTGTATTTTGTTTCTCTGCATCAAAGAATATAATGTATCTTGTGTTTGTTCAGTGTCTGGGTGTAACATATTATATATTTAAGTATATGTTTATGTTTCCTCTGTCGTCAATCTATAACACAAGTGCATTAAGCTACTTAGTACAAAGTCTGGTCTAGTGAGTAATTTATCTAAGTTCCAGAATGTTCTCTGTTCGAATAAGAAGAGCTTACGAAATGTGCGTAGGATTTCCCCGACAGTATCAATGTACGTATAAGACTGACCAATCACGGCCCCCGCTAATCTGTCATCACTCGATATGATCGACAGTTACTTATAAACCCTAAGCAGTCGGCCATTTACTGCCGATAGGGGGAGCTACTCTGACGAACCGGTCTAGAGACTTGAGGCCATCGAGACAAGGGTGTCTCGAGGAAATGTGCAAAGAATATTTGCCAGCCCTACGATAGCCAATATGATGTTTCAAAAAACTTGGGACAGGCCCGTTACTTACCAATAGGGCTACCTACACCGACTTAATTATTATTACTTTGGTTATTTTTTATGTGATAGGTGGCAGACGAGTAGACGGATCATCTGATGGCAAACATTTGGTGTCAAAGACACCTTCAACACCAGTAGAATCACAAGTGCGCTGCCAACCTTTAAACCCTTTTCCCCCAATTGGGCTTCATGCCCAATTAGTCTAGAAACTTAAGAACCTATCAAGACAAGGACATATCCCAATTAAATAAGCAAATAATGTTCGTCGACGCTTATGGAGCATTTAGCAGTCTGATACCTACTACACTAAAACTTATGAATTCGATACCCACCCTGGACAAGCATTCCTGTGAAAACGTTTGTATTTGTTCAGTGTCTGGGAGTAATCTATATTTATTAAAATTAGTTTTTTCTTTTTTAGTGGAACAGTATATTGACTCACCTTAGCCTAAAGGAACACGTGGCAATAACAACGCGACATCACATTTTATTTTTGATTCTGTGATATGTAATACAAGTGCATTTATAATACGAAGTCAGGTCAATGATAGATGTTGCAAGTATTGAATTATTATTGAATTGAACTAGTTATGAATTGATCTAAAACAGCGTCATAAGTTGCCACTAATCTGCTTCTGTGATAACTAATACGATAAAGCTTCAGAAGTCGACCATTTCCCCACTGAAGGGGGAGCTACGCCGACACACCGGTCTAGATACTTGAGAGGCAATGGAGACGATAAAGATGACTATTGTCAATGAAATGAGCAAAGAATACCCCCAGCCCCTAACTATAAGTGGATCTAAGACAACATCGGTAATCATGATCATGACCATTTGACCGCCGATGGGGGAACCACGTCGACTCAACGGTCTAGATACTTGAGAGGCGATGGAGAAGATAAAGAAGATATTTCCCAACAAAATGAGCAAAGATTATCTCTCAGTGCCTAACTATGAGTGGATCTAAGACAACATCAGTAATCATGATCATGACCATTTGACCGCCCATGGAGGAACTACGAGAAGATAAAGAAGATATTTCCCAATTAAATGAGCAAAGATTATCTCTCAGCGCCTAACTACAAGTGGATCTAAGACAACATCAGTAATCATGATCATCACCATTTGACAGCCAATGGGGGAACTACGTCGACTTAACGGTCTAGATACTTGAGAGGCAATTGAAGCGCACATGAGGACCAGCTGGGGAAGTGCCGGAGATACGCGATAAGCAACGTGTTTCAGGAGAACTTGACGGTTCATAGCCTAAAACCACGACTCTTAGTTAATCTGCGATCGCTTCTCCACGATGGAGCTACGCCGACCTACTGATCTAGAGCCTGGAGAGGCGATCGAAGCGCACGCGAGCGTCGCCGGAGCGCCGGAGATGCGCGATAAGCGCTGCGTTCCGGGTTCAATCCGGGACTATTTACGGGTTTATCCTGGTTTGAATATGATGTCGTCTTTGAATAGAATCCATACTAATATTATAAACTAGTGGCCCGCCCTCACTTCCAGAAATGAACCAATAGATGGCGCTGTGCTAAATTACATCGCGCCCACCTATAAGCCTTGTTGTTGTCTATAGAAGTTATCTCTTTATAAATAGTATAGATGGGAAAGTGTCTGTCTGTATGTTTGTCTTTCTTTTACAGCAAAACGGAGAGACGAATTGACGTGATTTTTAAGTAGATATAGTTGAAGGGATGGAGAGTAGGTAACATAGGCTGCTTTTTGTCCGTTTTTTAGCCCCCATTTTAGGGAAGTGAGGGGCGCGATCAAAGCCGCGAGCAAAAGCTAGTAGAATATATTTAAATAATAACCTTAGACACCCTAAGCAGGAACTAAAGAATCTGGCATTGACACTCAGTTGAAATGGATGCTCTTTTCAACACAGAAGAGCACACACGTCGGATTGAAAGGGCCGGTTCGATCGGAGTAATACCATAGCTTCTCAGAAAACCGGCGTGAAACAGCGCCAGCGGTGTTTTACCTACTTTTATTATCATACACTTCTAGTTCACGTTTCATACGTCTATTTAATCTATCATCCTCCACAACTCCCACGTTCCCCACACGCGAGTACATTAACAGAGAGACCCACTCCCACGCGCCCTGCGAACTCATCTCAACTCGGATGGAACGCAGATGCCGCCCGATAAATAAAATTGTGACGTCCCACTGCAGCGGAACAAAGTACGCCGCCTCACCAGTGCAATATAGGGATGTTAAGAATTTCCGTAACCGTAACTATCGTATGTCCGAATAAATTGTGACGTTCCACTGCAGCGGAACAAAGTATGCCGCCTCACCAGTGCTAGTGCTAGTAGGATGTTATATAATAGATCTTTGCATCTTAGCAGATGATTTAAGTAGCATTTTAAGTAGGGACACCACACCTTCGTACAGACCAATTCGCGATTGTATGTTTCGTCCGCATTTGCGGCAAGCGAAACAAGTGTAGACGGATGGGGGGTTTCCAGCATGACGTCTAGCACGCTTTGATGCCAGTAAGTCAAACCAGGCTTGGTCGTGTTGGGCTATGCCTTCGGAGACTATCTTCCTCCAGTAGGATGTTAAAAACACCGTAACTATTGTTTATCCGAATAGTTTTGACGTTCCACTGCAGCGACACAGCACGCCAGAACTGCGTAACCGTTACTATCGGATATCCTAATAAGGAATTGTAAATTTCCACTGCAACGGACCAAAATATGGCGGCTCACCCAGTGCAATCTAGTGTTATAAGTTCATGATCAAAATGATTATATTTTTAAGAAACTGGTGCTGCTAGTGAAATATGTTTCACCTTTTTACTGTTTATTTCAATAGATTCTGATATTTGGGGCGATATAAAAACACTGCTAATTCAATATGTATTGTCCCACATTAACTATCAAATACAATGTTCTTTTCCAAAATTAACAGACCGTGTGTGTATCTAAGGTAAATGTATTTTCTTAAGTTTATTTTCGTAAGCTTTAATAATTGAAGTAATATTGAATTGAACGTAATCTTATTCTTTACTATTTAATTTAATTTAAGTATAATCAAAATTTTGACATGTTGTGTATACTATTTATGGATTGCTGTCTAGTCTAGTTAGTTATTGTTCTCTCACATTGTTAAGTTATGACTGTAATCTGTCAGTGTACCGTTGAATAAATAAATATCTGTAACCGAAATAATATTTTTCCGTAACCGAAACGTCATCTCCGTAACATCACTAGCACACTCGCAGCAAATCCATCTCTTTGGACATATCCATTCAAAAATGGTACATGTATTTTTCAAATGCTTTGTTTACTGCAACTAGAACAATTACATTCAAGCTGTAAATAACTTCGTGTAACTGATTTTCAAATGGATAAAAATGTGTCTGACTGAGTTTGAATTCAAACAATTGATTAACATTTTTTCTATCACGTCAAATGGACATTGTACTAAATCAGAGGTTGAATTCAGTAGTTTCTTTTTTATTTGTTTGTAATCAAAATCGCTGGATGAATACGGTATTTGAGTATATGTATAAATATATTTATATAAAATAGGAATCAAACGAGCAAACGGATCACCTGTTGTTGGTAAGAGATTACCACCGCCCAAGGACACCTGCAAGTCAGAGGAGTCAGAAATGTGCCACCAATATTTTAAATCCTTGTTTACGCGCGCTGTTTTTTTTATGTTTGCAGATTTTTTTTTCGCCATGTATGTGTGGGTACTGGAGGCCCAATTTGGGTTTTCCTCTTTTTTTTGTTTGTTTTGGTTGGCTGGTAACGTTTTTATGACTCCAATGGCGTTGCGGATGTCTAAGGTAGGCGGCTATCGCTTACCATAAGGTTATCCGTCCGAAAGTTAGTTACATACGAGAGAAACGAAATTAACAATCCGGACCCGACTCTCAAAATACGCAGGAAAAGCCGCAGGCAAGCATGTAGGTAATAAATAGAGCAAATATGAGTAGTAATAAAAGTAACACCGTCACATCCGGTTCGCGCCCCCGTTGCGACGGAAGTCCCGCCGCGCGCGCCATCTGGCGGGAGCTGGCCCTGCAAACTCGGCAACCCGATGAATTATCATAATTATGTAAGAAATCACTCTGCTGCGGCAAACCGTAACTGAATAAAATGAGTGAACTCTTCGATGGGACACTGGGACAATGGCTCGAGAAGTGGTGGAAATATTAAGGGTGCTAATCTGTTTTATAAGGATGGCGCGGTTAGATGACTTTTTAAGGTTTCGTAGTCCCTAAACCCTTATATATTCGTTTCGTCATGTCTGTCTGTCCTGGGTCGTTCTCCGCGCCGTTTCTGCACCGATTGCCACGAAAATTGGTGGAGAGATGTATACTAATAATCCAAAATTTGTTTTCAAAATTATAAAAAAATAATATTTTTCATCCCCTCCCCTCCCATACAGTGAAAAGTTAATTCGAAAAAAAAATCGACTTACCCCATCGTGTGGGTATCGTTAAAAAGGTATCTTTAAATACAACAAAAATTGCCTTGAAACCATGTGGATGTATATTAATACAAAGTTAAAATTAGAGCGTCCCCCCCTCTTAACTTACAAATGATACAAATACATTATCAGGTATTCGAGCTAGCTTCTAGCACCGTTGCTACGAACTCTGCTACAATGGCTACGACGTAGCACATTGCTACGGC
The DNA here is from genome assembly GCA_014851415.1 of Cnaphalocrocis medinalis. Lineage (NCBI taxonomy): Eukaryota > Metazoa > Arthropoda > Insecta > Lepidoptera > Crambidae > Cnaphalocrocis > Cnaphalocrocis medinalis. The sequence goes on from CM026279.1 coordinate 1,706,325, forward strand.
ATGTCGTAGCATGTCTATAGGTCGTTAGTCGTTTGTTGTTGAACACTACGGGAATTGATTTTAATATTTTATTGACATTCTATTTATTATTGACTTTACACGCTAAAGATCGCCCTGAACAAATATTCCTGTGAGAAACACTTATGTTAGTTAGGTGTCCGAGTGCTATATCTATCTAAGTATTAGTAATTCATCGTTCGATGTTAATTTATAAGTTTATTTTTATTCACATCTGTCGTAATGCTCATTGGTATGTTTTGAGGTCACTGGCTAATCCGAGAACATTGGCTTATGATTGCGCTACATTCATTTTGATATCAATCAGTCGACCCTTTTCAGGGTTCCGTAGCCAAATGGCGAAAGAAACCCTTTGTCAAGTCTGTGTGTGTGCCCGTCCGTCCTTATGTTACAGCCACTTTTTCCCCTAACTTTAATAACTATATATTATATATCTAATTAAAGTTAGAGTAATATTTTGTAAAGCTGCATTAATATTTACCCATATTATGTGTGGGTTTCTATGGAAAATTCTTCTAAAATATTGAGGTTTCTAATTATTTTTTTGCCCAGAAGACACTTCCAACCCTTATCTGCTTGTATCCCTCTCTGACTTCTCAAATAAGACAGTGGTAAAACTGAAAAAATATATAATTATACATTCCAACGAAGATTGGTTCGGACTAGATTTTTTTAAACAGTCTTATGTCTTAAACCGCAATTTACCTTTCAAATTACATTTTATTAACTCAAATATGAAAATATATGTTACTTGCTGCTACGGAACTCTTCTTGGACAAGTTCGTCAAGTCGCTTTTGATTGTCCGTTGCTCCACTTCCCCAAAGTAAACATATCATATCACTATCATATTGTGTATGAAAATACGTGAATACAAGCTCATTAGATAGATATCATATAATATTTATCTACATCCAAATTCCCTGAGTCAAAGAACTCAAAAACCAGGCCAGCACGGCCTGGTTTGTGAGTATATTTTACTTAAATAATATATAGAAATTAACGAGACATCGTCCTATATTGGAGACCAAGACATAAATAGGGTCAATCAGCCATCGTACTTAGTAAATTACTTTTGAAAATTCATCGATTTCTTTTACTCCTCCTCCTATACAAAATGAACGAGTCACGTGACCGACTTTGTATGAAAAGTTGAACTTTCCAAAAGTCATAGAATAAACGTTGTTTTGTTGAATGATTGGTAGAAGACGTGGCTAACGAGATGTGTGTATGAAATATTCACATATGTACCCTGTATATGTATGTTTCGTATACTCGTATGTAGGAGTACCGCGAATCGATCCAGATCATGCCAGTTGGAATTTCCTCGAAGTCGCGATTAAACTTTGAAATGCATTTCCATTGAAACGGCACCGAGTAACCTTTAGACATAATTAAGTACTCTGTTTCACTTTTGTTTATGTGATAGAGTTGTAGTAAGAAGTCTAATTAAAAATACATAAAACAACATCACTTACTCTGACCTGAGGCCCTAACACGAACTTTTGTAAGAAACCGTAACGTAAAAATTAAAGAGTACTCTCTCTCTCTGTCTCTTTCTATCGTACGTAAACGTAACTAAAATTTACATTACAAACTTTAGAAAGGATAGTATACGTAAGGATGATAAGTATTTTAACGCTATTAAAAAGCTAGCAAAGAAAATCTTAAGATAATAGTTCAAATAACATACGGCTATACTGGGCTAGAAACTAATAAAATTAACTTTTAGATATTTTTTTATTGCTACCCGTTTGAGGTTGGGTAGGTTGTCGTTAAATATATCCAAGAACTACAATCATTTACTAGGAGTTCATTGTAGAGGCGACAGATTCTTACTACAGGGTTAAAGTATGGTGTAACTCCAATTTTAATTGAAAACGAGAATAATTTCCACCTCTTATAAATATCATAATTTTTAGGTAATCCCGCGATGAAAGCGGGTAAATCGGTAGCTTAAAATGATAAGTTATCAATGTGTACTCAACGATATCCTATCATTTACCCATTTTACTGCCCTAAAGGGCTAAGTGGCCGTTATTGAAATTGAGGCTACGTGGTACGGACGAGGCAGGTACGTGTACCTGCTAGATCTATATACATGTATGTATATCTAAAAAGAATTAAGTATATTACAGATGCACAATACGAACTTTTTGGCTATAGCAATTTATTTTAATTTTATGAGAGTCTTCAGGTGGAACTCCAACCCACGATCTTTTGCTAATCAAATTAATCCAACAACGCTACTTGACCTTGGTATGTCGGTGAATTTGGCAAGTGCTCTTTGCTTCGCCGTTAGCTGCGATGTAAGTAAGCATCGTAAGCTGATGGAACTCGAATCCACAATATAATCCACTAAGCTACCATCGCTGCACAATGGGGGCTATCGCATATGAAAACTCCGCTAGATGGCGTACTATAGAACTGAAGTCCATCTGCACGGTGATTGGTTAATTATTTTTGATGAGAGATGTCAAATTGTGAAACAACCAATGAAGTTGCGCCTAAGTGTAACAGTACGCCATTAGCCGATTTTTCACACGTGACACAGAGCCTTCCATTCTTCATCTCGTACCAAAATTTAAGTGAATCATTTATTTGGAAAACGACAGCTTATTTTCACCCCAGAATACCCCTAAAAGGATAAGTGGTCAGCTTCTAAAGTGCTCCGGACCCGCTAATCAATATGCATGGGTATCGCACGGGAGACCCAATGCATAGTTCCCGGGAGATAATTTTGGTTATTCGTTTATTTGGAAAACGATAGGTTATCATTACCCCAGGCTACCCCTAGCTAATCAGCCGGTTACCGTGTGTGACTCTTGATCAATATGCATGGGGGGCGCTTGGAGGGCCGCATAGTTCCCATGACAACATTTTGGGGATTCGTTTACTTGCATTGATTGGTTTTTATTAGAGACAGCTTTCGACGCAACTCGGCTGTTCTAAACCCAAACCTAGCAACTTTTTTTTTTAAATAGGTATTTTTAGGTTTTTTGACATGCTCAACTATAGACTCAACGGCTAGGACCCTAAAAACAGCCATTTCCAAAGTCAACCAATAAATACAAAAAGTATTGTGTTGTATGTTAAAAGATATATAGATTATAGATACATAGATAGATACATTTATTGCACAAAAGGTTACAGAACTTAATTAAAAGAGTAAGGTGCGATTCGACCAATCTTTATCCGAGGATAAATCTATGGATAACGCTTCGATGCGTACGGAATGACAGGCTTATACCATAGATAATAATATACTCTTGGATGAAGATTGGTCGAATCGCTCCTACTCTTTTACTATAGCGTGTAATTTCCAGTCGCATCCAAAGTCCGAGTGTCCTGCATGGTCTACCATGATTCAGGATTTAGGATGTCTGATGCTGTATGACGTAAGCGGTAGTGGCGCCATCAATTAATCTCATGACTTTCTTGATGCATTATAGTTCGAAGCCAGGTCAATGAATGAGATGTTGTGAGAATACCTATATTATTATCTATCTTTTCTACAGAAAATTTGCAACACAACGCTGTTATTTCTCGGCCAAAATGGCCTTATAATTTATTATTCCTTATCGTGCATAAAGTGCCTACAAAAGGTAAGTAAAGCAGAAAGCTAATCCATCTTCCCACGAGCATGGGCGGCGGTGATCGGTTACCATCCGGGAGACCCGCTGACTCGTTTGCCTCCTTTTCTTATGAGAAAAAATCTTTAATGTTTTCCCATCGATTTGTCGTGGAAGCTACACGTTTCGTCCGAGCCCCTAACTAATACTTGACCCGTATGATTTGTCAACCTCTCCCGAACAAGTACCAAACCAGGTAGTTCCAAGGTACTGATATATCGTTTCGAAAATGGCTCGGATTCGGCTGTGACGCCGGTTCTCTGTGAGACCATGGTATTATTCCGGTCAAGTAGGCCTATTCATGCCGAAGCGTAGCTCTCGGACCATATTATAGGTAATAGGTTGTACTATCTTATAGTGTTGTTATAAGCAAAGTTATAAGTATTTTTTACTACTAAGTACTAAACACTTAGTACCTAAGCCTCTCATATAAAACGTTAGCACTTTCATTTGTGATTTTATAAAGGTGACAGCATCAATTTTAAACCATGACTAACTTTAGGCTTCGTTTTGCAATAAAGGGTACACCATTATTTTGCATGCCATGTTATTAAATAAACGAATTAAAATAAAATTGAAAAAGGAATGTTGGTTTGGCAACGAAAACATTTCAATGACGTCATTTCGAAGCAAAGTTGGAAATGTTTTTAATGTGCAATTGAGCGTGCATGAGTTCAGTTCAGTAAATACGACTGAAACCGATGAAAAAATAAAAATAGTATTTTTTATGGGATAGGTGGAAAACGAACAGATGGATCACCTAATGGTAACCGCCGCCGCCCATAGACACCTGCAACAACAGTAGAGTAACATTGCGCTGTCAACTTTTAACCCCCTTTCCCCCCAATTGGGCCTCTGGTACACTCACTCACTCAACGAGACACAGCGCAGACGCTGCTTCACACCGGTGGTCTGTGAGGTCATGGTATCACTTCGGTTGAGCCGGCCCAATTATGGGGTGGCTGTCCCACGGTATTTTTTGATTTTTATTATTAGTTTTGGTAGGTACTAGATGCGTCCCACGTTTTTACTTGCAAAAGAAAGAGACAAAAAGTACCATATGTCACTCTCCATCTCTTCCTATATTATCTACTTCAAAAAAAACACGCCAATTCGTCGCCAAAAAAGTACCATCAAACCAGTGGCAGAAATGCCCTATTAAAAAAATAAACGACCTTATTTCACTACGACGAGGATTCCATATGATTTGTTTATGTTGAAATAGGTAATTGCAAAGAAAAGCAAATTAATTCCAAAGAAAATTGATAAAAACGTATCTAGGTAGGTATATGACTTGTACGTAATATTGTAGGTAAATGTTCCTACCAAGTACGGAATAAATTATTTTTATTCTATTCTATTCTAATAGGCATGCAATTACATCTAAGATAAACAATAAGTTTATTTAGGTAAGGACTATATTTTCACAAAATGATATTGTTATTAAAGACAACATTATCTTTGGTTTCAACAAATATGAATATTAACAAATACTACCTAATAAAAATACATAATGACAAAATCAATAACGAATAAAATAAATCATACAGACGACCAACCGACATTTCGATTACGATCTACATAAGTAACTTTATAATATTATTTGCTATTTCGTCGTCGTAGCATTACCTATAATGGAAAAAAATAAACGAGTGATCGATCATCTACTGATCATTATTTATTCAGTAATGATATTCAATAAAAAGTGGAACCATTTTTATTGGAAAACCACAGGTAAAATAATATTGATAACGGATGTTAAAATTTGCGTTCAATAATGGTGGAATCCATGTAGCGATGCTCTTATCAATCAAATAACACATTATTAATTCAGCCATCAAACTGGCAGTTATGTTTATAAACCTTTTCAATAAAAAAAACGCTCTTCAATCTATGGCGACTGGTTTATAAGTGCGTACCGCCACGAGGTTACCGGGGCTTACCGCTCGCACCCGCGGCCCAGTCGACACAGCCTTACCCGTCACCCCGACACGTGCCTGGAATCGCCTCTCACCCTAGTCAATACCTTCGAAGCCATCAATAACCTTAAAACATGACATCTACCTGAAGCAATACGAGCTGTCACACGAAGCTCGAACTCCACTAACATCACATATTCACAAATCAGTACAGATCCGTAACCGTGTTAGGGCGGCGGAACAGGGTAGGGCTCGCCCTGCGGCCGGGCCGTCGTCCACACTCACTCAGACCTCACTCACTCCGCGCGCGTCGGGGCCGCGTGCACGCGTCCGTGGCATGGCGTGCTGGCGTGCTCGTGCTAGAGCTATCGACCGTGCGCCGGCCGCGCGCCGCCCAGCGACTGACGCGGGAACGATGCGCGCGCAACGCCCCGCGCCCGAGCTTCGCACACCCGCGCAGGGCCGCCTCGCGCCCGTCACGCCGAGCAAACATCACCTATATACGACGACAGACGCCGCGCCGCCCAAGGACCTGCGACTTTCCCAACACTTTTCCGCTCACTCCCCTCCGATTCCCGACCTTAATATCCCTCCAACCTTCCATTTTCAATCAAAAAACAAAAGAACATCGATAAATAAGCTTCTAAAATCAAAAATTTGTAAATGGAACGGTTTAAATTTCGAAAAAAGGAAAGTAGCAGCGACCGGGATCGCGTGACGGGGTGCTAATACGTCCCGTATCACGTAGCCCCGACAGCCCTGCGAGGCGTTGCTCCGGTGTTTATTTTCGGCAGCGGCCGCGGTGCCGAGAGCGCCGCGTGCCCACCCGTCGCCATGGCAACGCGCCCCAGACGCCGCCGAGGCCTGCCGAGGTGACCCGAACGAGCCCGAGTGAGCTGGAAGATCTAGACCTGGATTTTTGAAAACAGGATCGCCTAACCTGGTTCCTTACTCTTGAGTATTGAGTGGCTAATTGCCCCCCAAGCTACGTTGTGTGCCTACTTTATCTGTTAAGAGCCTCAAAGGAAAAGATTGAATTGCTATCGGGCTTGTGATATAAGTACCTACTAACTTACTACAGAGTAATTAGAGTCTTCAAGAAAAGGGCTTATTCCTTCCTTATGAGCCGGCAACGCATTTGTGATGCCTCAGGTATTGCAGATATTCCATGGGCGGCGGTGATCACTTACCATCAGATGAGCCGTCTGCTCGTTTGTCCGCTATAATGTACAAAAAAAAGAGTATCCCAATAGGATCGGTGTGAATGTATAGGTACTTTAGAGATCTCTACATAATGACCCAATTAGTGACCATATTGGGTAAACTTAAATGTTATGTAAAACAAAACAAAACAAAAGCATACCCACCAGCAGCTGTGGCGGAACTACACCCCCGCAGGCGCATGGGAGAGCTTATACCGTGGGAGAGCTACTCTTTGGCATGAATGGGCTGGCTCGACCCGAGTGATACCACGGGCTCAAGAAAGATCGGTGTGAAGCAGCGCCTGCGCTGCGTTTCGCCGAGTGATTGAAGGTACCGGAGGCCCAATAGGGGAAAGGGGGTTAAAAGGGTGGCAGTGCACTTGTGATTCCGCTGGTTTGGCGGGTGTCTATGAGCAGTGGTATTCGCTTACCATCAGGTGATCCGTCTGCTCGTCTGCCACCTTGTTACATAATATAATTAAACTATTAAATTTAGTTGAAGTTGTAGGTAATTTTTTTTTATGAGATAGGGGCAGAGAATACTTAATAATGACGAACAGACGGATCACCTGATGGTAAGTAGTTTTGAGCTTGTTGCCTCTTGGGCTATTAATTGATTTAGTAAGTCATGTCCTTAATCATCTTTAAAGTTTTCAAGTTAAGGTAAATAAGCGCACTCCCCATATTTCGATAATCACTTACCATTATGAGCCGTTTGCTCGTTTTTCCGCAAGCTAAAGTGGATACGTATAGAGTAAACAAAACCTTTTGCCATGATTTTTTCAGACCTGTTCAGTTAGCTGGCACTAATTTGTCAAATATTACTTACGCTTTCAAATACAAAATTTGTATTCCTTAAAGAAATAAGTACCTATTTGCTATCTATCAGAAAAGTCTAAAATAGTGTCAGAGCTAGGCTATGGACTCGTGGACTCCAGGGTCCTAAAAAGTAGTTAAAATTCTTCTCTCTCTGATGATAATTATGCCTTCCACGACTATAGTTAAGCCACTTTATTCCTAATTTACCAGCTTTTTCTCTCAGAATTGCCCCATTTCGATTCAATAGCAACTTAGCTGTACTTACCTGCTCATGAACTTAATCCAGGGAAGGAACGATTTGACTGTTTTTAAACTCCGTCTGTCCGGTAATCGCCGAGTTCGCCTGATTTCGCCAAAGTTGCTACCAGTGTTGTCCTAAACAAAGATTTGCTTCTTCGCAAGACCAAGACCGTACATTGAGTGCTACAATTTAATTTGACTATATTAGGTAATACATCAAGAAAGTCATGAAATTAATTGATTGCGCCATTGCCGTTTACGTCATAGAGTATGGTAGCCCCATTGATTATAATACTATAATTGTGAATACTATGGAAATCCTTAATACCTACTTAGTTCCTCAAGAATAAATGTTGGAAGTATTCTGTGATGTTGGCGACCAGCAACACACCTTTTTATACTCTTATTGTTTATGAGTCGCCAACAATTTTCATGACTTTTTTGACATAGTATAAAGTTGCAGTAACAGAGGAATTAGTACTGTTCAATATTAATATTGTACTTAATTTCAGATATTAATACCTGAATTAACACAAGAGTTAAACGAAAGTTTGTGGTAAGTATGAGTCCAGTAGTCTTGTCTTGACATTAAATTGGACATCTCTAATACTCCGACGCGCTCCTTCTAAGCAGTATTTTAATTAGAACTAAGATTTATCCTGCTTTCCAAGTGATTTTCTCTGCGAAACACTTTATTGATTGCAGTTTACCTGAACTGAAGTAGAACATGTTAAGTTTTGATATTAACGTTTTAGAAGTTTGTTGTAGTATCTAGGTGAGCGGTTTACCTAACGTCTCCAGCTAACTGAATCTCTGTATAACTAGTTTTTGAGTTTGTGGAAATAAGGATTAACCTAGTTACGCTAACATCTGTCTAACGAACGACAAAAGTGTGGCACCTTGCCTAATACTTAATATTCATTTTAGCGGGAAATCCCTTTGCATTACACAGCCTGGGGTAGACTTACTATGCTTCAGAATTTGGGGAGTCTGGTACTTGTAATGAAGCGACTACAATCTGACCTGCGCAACCTTAAAGGGAAAGAAGGCCAACTGAATCATTGTTACACGTTTCAGAAACTATCCGTAACGTGCAGGTTGATAAATCCATAGGTGCATGCTCGGATTCGAACCTAATACCTCCTGTATGGAAATTCTTATCCACTGAGTCGATTGTCTGGGCACCTCACCTACTTAAGTAGTACACTAATTAGGGTAAGTCCGGGACAGATGCCTAGTCGGGAGAGATGCCCATTTTTAAAAAAATACCACTTCCTTATGGTTGACGCGCGTGTGTGCTTGTCCTTAGGCTCTCCGCCATTCTGAATTCAAATTGAAATGGCAACCACACTTCTGTTTGTCATAAAAATTGAGAAAAAAATATTTCAAGGTAAATTTTCACGTAAAAAGTCATCATATTTTTTACAGATATTAAGATAATAATGTTTTGTTAATTTTTTGATCGATTAAACAGGCGATAAGTTTATTAATAGCTGATGTAAACTTTGAGGTTATGTTTTAATGCGCTTAATGACAAATGGGCTTGCGTACAAAATAAAAAACCAATGGGCATCTCTCCCTTACAAAAGGTAGAGACGCCTATTTTTTTTTAGGGAGTTATGCCTATATGAGTGTCAGGGATAGATTTTGGAAGAACTAACGAAAACTAAAAATAAAAATCAAAGAAAACCAAAAAGACAACCAAAGAAAAGAACAGAATTATCTGAAAGTTCGGAAATGGACGAGGATAATATTTCCCTGCATGATTCCTCAGACGTGGACTATTTTACAGATGAAAGGGGGACGCTTACCTGTGTTGAATGCAACACATCATTTCAAGGTGATTTCGAGGCGTCTATCGTTTGCAATAGGTGCGGCAACATTTCACATGAATTTTGTGCATCATATGATACAATTTGCAATGATTGTGGTAAAAATGTAATGTAAAAATTAATTTTCCCGAAGAGAAATATCGTTAGGCATGTCACCCATATATGTGGTAGAGATGCCCAATTTTCAGAGTTTTAAAAAATGGCTATTAGCCATTTTTTATAAGGATAAATGTTGATTTGTTTTAATTTTGAATAATTATAAATATTTGATTATAGTCGTACAATGTGTTTTATTTTAAACCAATATCATTATGATTAAACTTACCGAAATATTTAGATTCTACAAAAAGCTAGGCAACTCTCCCGGACTTACCCTACTTTACCCTTTCACCTAGGTCTTAGAGCAGACAGCCACTGGAGATGCCCTAACGTCCGCGCTTCTAACAATTTTTTTCACCATTTTTTGCGGGGGACGAGGTAAACACGTACAGCACACCACCAAAAATTTTAATACTCAACAGTCACAAATTTTGCTGTCACGATAAACGCACACTACAGAAAAATTTAACACATCAAAAAATACACGCTCACAAATAAAGATTTCACGTAACTATGCAGCATACATACGAAAAAGACAGTGATGGGACACAAAGAATGAGTCAAATCAGTTTGGTGAATGAACTTATATATAAAATTGTAAGTGTAAAATTCTGCACATTGAAGATAAATAAATATTTATTTAGTCAGTTTGTAAAATAAAACCGGCCAAGAGCGTGTCGGACACGCACATGAAGGTGTTCCGTATCCAAAAGATGGGCCTTAAACCTTATTTTCATAGTTAAGTTAGGTAGTTATTTCCATACATTACCATTTAGTTAAGGCAACTGCACGTCATAAGTTGGTTAAGTTGTATTAAAAATACTATGTATGATACAGAGTCCGCTAAAGTTTTCGTTAAAAGTACAGTCAGCCACACATCAGGTTACCACAATCTGTCAAATTTCCTCAACTGATATTCAACTTAATGTGTATGACAGTATTTACTGTGATGTGTGGCTGTACGTAGGTACTTACTTGGAGGTATAGAGCATATTTTTTTCAGAATTATTTTAATAGTATGTATTTCAAAAGTTGGGGGGGGGGGAGAGGAAGCTCTAATTTTAACTTTGTATTAATATATCTCGAAACTGGGGGGTTTGATCCACATTATGTCAAGGCAATTTTTGTTGTATTTAAAGATACCTTTTTAACGATACCGACCAGACGATGGGGTAAGTCGAATTTATTTTTCGAATTAACTTTTCGCTGTATGGAAAGGGGGGTGAAAAATAATTATTTTTCAATAATGTTAAAAACCAATTTTTGGATTATCAGTATACATCTCTTTACCAATTTTCAGTGGCAATCGGTGCAGAAACGGCGGAGAACGAGCCAGGACAAGACAGACGGACAGACATTACGAGTAGACTACGGAACCCTAAAAAATGGTGAAGTTGTGCAATACATACTAAAACGTAAAAAATTACAAATGTGCGCTAGTTTGGGGTTAAACATTTGGACAAACAAAGGGAGAGTAAATGAAACAATATATTTTTAATTAGAATGATTTATTGAAATATTACAAAAATCCTTATTACGCATTTATATTGATTTTCAAAATGAATAAGTTTATTGTACACGTGTCGAATATATTTCTGGGGGTCTAATTTTTTTGAAATATTGGATAAACGAACATTCGTATAACTTTTCTATATTAAAATTAGCGAGCTCCAATTATGGTTTACTATCTACTCCGTTATCATGCATGTGATGCATGATACTCCCGGACCACATATTTTATTCCTTTTACATCGAAATATTTTATAGCCACCAATTCTTTTTATTTTTAGAATAAATTCCAACATCGTATGACCAGAAGAAAGGACAGTAATTTCTCTAATTCACTTTACAATGTTTTAATATTATAATATACGTCTATACTATTTTATTCAAAATATAATGAAAAGAACGGATTTTGAAACTAACTGCAGTGAGTGAATGATTCATTCAAATGTCGAGTTGATTTTAATTGGTCCCATCACTAGGACCGATACCACGATATCATTATTAAATTTTTCTGTCGTTTACGTATCGTAACGGTTTTTTATTAAAATAGATTTTCTAGTTTAATATACATTTAATAATTAATAAAAGTCATTACTTATGATAGGAAACGCGATCTTGTTGCGAATTTTAGCTGTCAGATCGCCTTTTACATGAAAATACTGCACAATTCACCATTTTTAAGAGAAACGTCACGCGACACGGAGCGATGCAAAATGGCGATGTAGCGACATCCAAGTAGTTTTGTATAACTGCGTTGACCAGTTCCGAAAGTTGACCAATGTACTTTGCCGGAGGGGAAACGCCCGGTATGGCATCTCCAGTGGCTATATACTCAAAGACCTAGGTACCCAAAGATGGCAAGGGCGGATGAGTTTTCGAGTTTGGGGTTACATACCTGGATAACATACACTGTATAAACGGTGTATTCGGTAAAAAAATCATTCCTTTAACCACGACTTTTATCAAAAACATTAAATTTTGTTTTGTGACTTTTTTTCGACTATATCACAGAATACTTAATAGTACAAGTACAGAAAGCCCACTCCTAAAAACCGTTTACGACGTTTGTACAGGTCTGTACCCTCACGCGCTTATTTTTGGGTGAAGGGCCAATGTGTAACTTATATTAAAAATCACAATGATTTCATTTCATAAAAGTTATGAGAACGTATTTTTGAGCAACTAAATATCGGAGCTCTCATTTATTTTCACATTTTAATAAATGAATTTATTTTATTTTAGTTTACATTATTCATAAAAGTTTTTGGACGTATGTTCGTTTATTTTCTGTATAATCTGTTTCTGTCAGTCTGAAATGTCAAATGTCAATGTCAAAACCGTATTTTGAGGTTATAGTTAGTGTCGAAATGTTTTTTTAAATCGTAATTTAATAATCCCTAAAAGAAAACAATGTCTTTGATTCGAGCTGGATTTCATAAATTATCTAGCATCCTTAGGAACGGGCCAGGTTTGTTTTAATTAGTTACCAAACGTGTTGTATTTACTATTTTACAATACGAAATTGTACCCAACCAATATTATTTTATTTCAGGGGGGATCCTATCTCGATGTGTAACAAACTTAGCCCCCGTTGAGAACAAGTCAGTTCAAGAAACTCAAAAAGATGTCATCGCTACATGTAATAAACTAATAGAACAAAATGCCTCCCGGAACTTTGCTATAGTGCATCTCCTAGGCAAACAATGGCGCGTTACCGATGGCGACCTGCTAGTCGTAGAGGGATACTGGCCCCCTAACATTGGAGATCAAATCAAGCTAGAAAAAGTATTACTTGCAGCCTGCAAAGACTTCTCACTTATCGGAAGGCCAGTAGTTCAACCGGGTTTAGTTGATGTCACAGCAACAGTAGTTTCTAAAGGCTTATCACACACAAGGACACACTTTAAGAAGAAGAGGAGGAAGCAATTCATGCGCATTAACTTCCAAAGGGCTCAACAAACAATTTTGAGAATTAACTCTGTAGACATCAAGAGCAAGATCAATGAAGCCCCAGATAATGCATTTTAAGTTGCCATTTGTGACTGTATATAGATTATAATGATTAGATTTTAATATTTCACAAAATTGTTTTATTTAATAATAACATTACAAAACATGTCTAAAAACAAATTCACACATCCCATACATTGATATGATTCCGTACAAAGTAGCTCAAGGTCTTGTGTTACAGATAATAGAGGAAACACAAATATAATACTTTAATTAATAGTTTATTCTTTACAAAATTTATATAACTTATTTGTTTTTTTGTAATTTATCAACTATTCTAACCTACCAGTCAACTTTCAAATATTACATTATCACAGTATTCTTGAAAACTATTTTTATGGTTTTCTTTTAAAAATCTTTTCATGCCTTTAAATAAATAAAACATTTTCCTGTTTTCAAACAGATTTTTCAATATCATCAAGAATTTTGAGTAGTCGCCATCATTCTTGTAGGCAGATATTGATGATTGAAACTGTTTATACTCATCAGCCTGTAATAAAACTTTGATTTCCTTAACAAAGTCTATCAGTGAAGTAGGAGCAACTTTTTCTACAACCTTTTCTACTTGATCTTTACCATTGTCAAGATTATCTTCAAAACCAAATGGTTTGATCTTTAGTTTCTTCCGTTTAGCTACAGAAGTTGTGCTAGATTCATCTACATTCCTTTTATGTATTGTGACTAATGGCTGTGTAGAACTCTGAGAGGAGTCCTTGCTACTGTCCAAAGCACTGAAAAGATCTTTAGCTTGCTTTGGTTTGAACTCATTTACATAAGCAGAAGAATGGGCTTTCTTGTAAAAATCCATAGAAAAATCAGCATATACCTCATTTGAATTAGGATACTGACTCACTGATTTTTTGTTTCCTCCCTTGTTTACTATTCTGCCTTTGGTCACAGGGAAAGAGACCCCACCAATATTATTTGGTTCATAGTCCATGGACCCTCTACTGGATTCACCTGGAAGTAATGGCTTAAGTTTTGGAGATGGTAATGTAGCCTCTGCAGTTTTGAAAAACCTGCAAATCTCACTCACAGTTTCCCCAAACTTGTTTGAGACATTTATGTGGTCTCTCAACCATGCTGACAACTGATTTTTCAACTTAGGGCTGTTAAATCTACCATCGCAAAGCAAAATTGCTCCATAATCGTTCTTATGCCTAATCACTCTTCCAATTGCCTGATTTACTGCCCTTGTTGCTTCTAAGGAATACCATTCATCACCAGACAGGAAATCCTTATTAGTTACTCTGAGCTCTTCCAGATATTTCTTTTTCAAAACTATTCTAGGGTCTTTCAAAGGTGGAAAAGGCAATCCAGTAATTATAACAGCCCTCCCATTCATGTCAGCAAAATCCAAGCCTTCAGAAACTTTTCCTCTGCACACTGCCATAAAACAAGCTCCTTTAGTACTGGGGTCACTTATTTTTCCATAAAAATCATTAATAATGGCATTAAAAGTATCTTTTCTTTGTGGTTCTACAAAAATAGGCTTGATATTATTTATACTAGACCATATCCCTTCTGCTTGCCAAGCTTCTTGACATTTTGCCATAATTGGGTATGAAGGAAAGAAAACTAATAATCCATCAGGAACCACTCTAGTAAAACTCAGTATTGTTCTGCCTAAAGATGAGATGTACTTTGGATTGTCTCTATTCTGGTAATTTGAATTTAGGGGAGTGGTGTCAGGGCCCTGCCCAACTATTTTCACACATATCTGATTCCCTTTAACTATATGAGGGTTTTCCAACTGGACACCAATTGGAATACCTAATTCTGAGATCAGAGGTTTTAGTGGTGCTAGGGTACCACTAGTGAGAATGATACTTCTAACATTCTGATCTAAAAGTTGCTTCATACCAAATCCTGGACTGAAGCACCAATAGCTAATGACTCTCTCAGCAGCTTTTGAATTGCCTATTTTCAGAGCACCCCAGCTATCAGATTTCTTATTCTTCTTTTCTTCTATCTGAACATGCACTTTATAGCACATTTTGACTCTTTCCTTATAAGTATGAGTGGTGCCACTGAAGACAACATTGAGCAAGTCTACAAACTTTTGTAACCCCACTCCTTTGCGTTGAAATGGTGATGCACTTGCAGTTGAGAGGTATGTGACGAGGTTCCCGAGCAATGTTGTTACAGCCATTTGGTTGTGGTCCTGGATCTCAGCTTTAGCTAGCAGCTCAAAGATGTATCCACCAGGAAATGTAGATCCTTCACTGCCAACATTTATTTCATCTATTGCTTTTTCTAATGCCAGCATCATTTCTTTCAATACACACAAGTCCTCACATGTAAAGTCTTTAGGCTGAGGATTATCAACAGTTGCATCCAGCTCTTCAGGGTTTTCACTAAAAGACCTCATAACATGAGTTATTTCTTCAATACATAATGCCACATCTGTACTTCTAATCTGCAATGAAGCGGATTCTTCACACATTTTCTCAACATTATGAGCTTCATCTAATATAATTATGTTGTTCATAAGTTCTATTCCATTAGCTTTCCTTGATTTTGGGTCCAATAAATAATTATAAGGCATAAATACAATGTCAGCTTCTTGCTTCAGCTCTTTGGATAAATAATAAGGGCAACACTTTAGTTTCTTACCAACTGCAACTAGGTCTTCTATGTCTAGTATTTCGTCACCTTTAACAGATCTATCTTCTTTTTTGGAATCAACATTATTATAGAAATAGCATGTTTTAGATTTAACCTTCAATTGACACATTTGGACTTTATTCATGTTGTTTGTTTCTTTGGAAACCTCCGGGTGTATGCACATTTGGTCTCTGGAGCCCAATACTGTTGCTTTTACATGTCGGTAGCTGGATCTCTTCAGTTCTTGCATAGCTTGTGTTAATTGAGAATGTGTACGCGACGAATAAATTATCTTAGGCATACCCCACGATGCGGTGTCTTTTCCTTTACCAGCTCCAGACTTCAAATTATCTTTAAGAGCACCACTAAACCCACCGCCACTGTGATCGGAGAAGTTTCCAAGTTGAGCGTTCATTTGTAACTGTGCTTTCTTCACTAATAACCAGGCCAGGGAAGAACACAATAAGCTTAGGGTCTTGCCTGTACCTGTAGGGGATTCCAGTAGTGCATGAGTGTTATTTTGGAGGCTTTCAATAACCCTTTCCATGTAGGCTTTTTGCACGTCGTAGGGCTCAAATGGAAAGTTTACTGGTATACCTAATATCATTACTTCTGGCATTTTGAATAAGTGAATAATAACTAAGTAGATAAATAAATTATTTCCATTTAAATTAGCCTGTTATGCCTGTCAAAAAGTGTATTCACAGATAACTTTATACTAGGGGACAGATAGGACACTTCGATTTCTGACATCAGTTTACACGGTGCAACGCAAAGCGCTGGCATCGCGGCGTGCGAGCTATTGAAGTTACTGATTTAAGTATCGATATCGAGATTTAGTGATGTTCGCAGTCGATAAAATAATTATGGTGGGATAGGTGGTGGATGGAGTTCTTTACTTCTTATAATGTGTCAGAAGGTCATGACAATGAATTTTGGAAAATTCATGACTTTCTTGATGTATGATAATATTAGGTGTAAAATAATTCAAGACATTACATACAAAAAATCATTTATTTTTCGATCGTCATCTTAACATTTTCGAATAGATGATGCATTATTTGATCATTAATTTCCACATCGGTTGTTCCGCGATCTCCTGAAAAGTAAGTAAGAAGGACGTAATTAGGATGTCACAAATTCACTTTTAACTATGAAGATTCATTTCTAAAATAAATTCATCAATCTAATTTAATACCAACCTTCAGAGTTACCAGCTTGTATGGACTTATCTGCCAGCTGGTGCTAATTCAATGACTTTGTCAGGTGGCAAGGAGTAATTGTGGTCTCTTATGTCATCACCAACTGAAAATACATACCTATAGTTAATTGTAAGAATAAAATAGGAGATGGAATAAATATCCCGTGAGAAGCAACCTGCATATGGTAAGCTTACATAATAGAATTATATTTACCCACATTGAAAATTAATTAAGCAAGATAAATTTATTATTTCTTTGAAAGTTTATAGTTTGATGTACGGTGGCCTGCACATCAAGTTACTACAATCTGTCAAATTTCTTCAATCGAACCTCACTTTTATGTCAAACGTGTTTGGTTGAATATCAACTGAGGAAATTTGATAGATTGTAGTAACTTGATGTGCTGGCCACTGTACCTACTCTTAACCTTTCATTACCTGCATCTATATCTAATGTTTTTATTAAATAAAAACAACTTTGCAATAAGCACCCAAATTGTAATAAAATTATAATCATAACCTAAGACATGCACCACACTTTTTAATAATTATTATACAGTGGAATCCGTTTATAATGACATGAAAGGGAAATGACAACATTTAGTAGAAAATGCTCATTTTTGTCACATTTACTTATGAACTCTTCTTTTCAATAGAGAGATATAAAATATGTAATAAGTATTTTTTCATCCCTCCCAAAACTTGTTGGAGGTGTTACCTTACACATTGGTTAGTAAAACAGTATTTTTGTATAATAAAAAGACACAACGTACGATAAACCAGTCATAATAAGCGAAATGTCACTATTAGCGAGTCATTATAAAGGACTTTGTAATAAAGAGTTTTCTATGCTATGCGAACCATTTTCACCTTGTAATTACGTCATATCAAGCAGTGGGTCAATAAAAGCGGAGTAAAATTAACCGGATTCTACTGTACCTACACCTTTGTGTATTTACACAAAGTCCATGTACATAAATGATTTCAACTATGTGATGTTGTGCCTAATAAGGGATATTAAAATTACCAGGTCATTACAGTGTCTCCCATTAAACAATAATGAAATACTCACCTTCACGAATATTCGAACTTGCTGCATACACTTCTTCAGGTGATTGAGAGTAATAATTGTAGTCACTTAAGTGGTTGCTACCTGAAAACATTTTAATTATGGTTTAGCATAGGTATCAAGCGGTACTTGTTCTTCATTGTTTTGTGAATATTTTGGAATTCACCGATTCCACAACAGCACAGCCTTAAACAGCATGTAATAATGTTAAATCAAACATTTTTTCTTGATAAATGGTTGTGAAAGAATGAAATTTAGACAAAACATGTCTTAAAACTATTAATACTTACCAATACAGCTCAATGGAATCCATGAAGTATTTCGTTGGTCGAAAATAGGCAGGGGTAGCCAGTTGCGAGTCTGTTTCCATGTGCATCGAACTGACTACGGTCAATAAGCGACGATCCAAGCCGGAAATGTTATTTTAGCAACGAAGTTTACGGAAAAACTCACTGAATAATTTGCAAACACAAGACACAATTCGAGAAAATAGAGATGTGCCGAGTCAGGCTGACTCGAGTACTGACTCGAATACCAAGCTGGTACTCAGGTACTCGAGTACCCAAAATACAGTACTCGGATACGCAGTACTCGAGTACAGTATTCGAGTACTTACGGTACTCGAATACTCAGTCGCTGTACTTTAATAGCAACCTTAAACTTTCACACTTACGGTCGAATTTATATGTCACCACATTATCAAGTATTAAGAATGAAGTTAAGGGGCTATACGAATGAAACTAGCGCCGCCAACCTATTTACACTAATTGTGGCGAAAATACGATATTTTTTAAGAAAGCAAAACATTACAGACTTAGATAAAAGTAAATTGAATTTTTCAAGATGCAATACAATATATAAAACACGCGACAAGTAACAATAAAGTTCATTATTGCTAAAAGTGGCCGTTTTTAGCAATAATGAACTTTTTTGTTACTTGTCACGTGTAAAAAATATTGTTTTGCCTCTCGAAAAATTCGATTTACTTGGATCTAAGTCTGTAATGTTTTATTTTCTTCAAAAATATCATATTTTCGCCACAATCAGTGTAAATAGGTTGGCGGCGCTAGTTTCATTCGTGTAGCCCCTTAACAACGAGTCGTTGATTCAATCAACTTGATTAGTCGGTGCAGGTTTGAACATGCTTATTAAACACATAAAGATTGTTTATGTTTTCCTACCCGCATGATAGAAAAGTTTATTTACAAGCGTTATACTGTAGCTTACAAGTAATTTGGAGAACTTTGATAGGTACGTTTTGCTTATTTTCAACGTGAAAGTGACATTGTGTGAAAGAATGCCCTGCACTTTGTTTTATATGTTTTGCCATCAAAAACATAATACAAAGTCAGATTTAAATAGTACTCGAGTCAAGAAA
Source organism: Cnaphalocrocis medinalis (assembly GCA_014851415.1). Classification (NCBI taxonomy): domain Eukaryota; kingdom Metazoa; phylum Arthropoda; class Insecta; order Lepidoptera; family Crambidae; genus Cnaphalocrocis; species Cnaphalocrocis medinalis. Next base: position 1,725,855 of record CM026279.1, read on the forward strand.
AGTATTCGAATACTTGTGCTAGTACTCGAGTACCTATCCGAGTCTCCGGACTCGAGTACTAATTCGAATACTTTTTTAACGAGTACTAAAATACTCGAATACCAAAATTTGCCGACTCGGCACATCACTACGAGAAAAGTTTTGATTGTCAGTCAACGTCAAATTGAAAAAAAATATGGCGGCACAGTAAAAATGGCGACCACGCGGCGACCAATAGGAAATAGCACAGCAGCGCATTGCGTCGCACTGCGAAACTAGAGTGTCACAGGCCTGAGTGTGTATTTGACATTACGATTTTGCCGCCAATTTAAGGATACGTTCAGATTCAGACATTTAAAATAATGATCATAATGTTGATTAATTTAAAATAAATTATTGTGTAACATTTTCCTGCGAGTAAATTTTAAAGTTTTAAATCATGAATTTGTGATGTATGTGTGATAATGATCCATCCATCATTTATTATATAAGAATAATAATAATAAATTAATTTATTACCAAAGGAACGCAGCTTTATTGGTTTACAAAGTACATACATACACAAGTTCCATTATACGTACTTCATAACTTTCAACCATGTTAAAAATCAGTCGATAGTGATTTTACAAAAATGAATAAGTATTTTTCATTTAAAAAAAAGAGATTTTTCTTTTCTTCGTTTCGTTTTGTTGTAATGTTATCATAATTAAAAAAGATGTCAATGCAACCGATATACCAAGAATCCGTGAAATGAAATGTAAAACAATGACATTTGCGTGGTTATGACAACATAACCTCAAAACGTAATATAATTTCAAAACAAATGTTAGATTTCGTTTTATTATATTAGGGGAAAAATCTCAATAACATGAGAGTATCTATAGAACAAGTGTACACATCGGTGGCGTGTAACCGAACCCCTGAGATAACTGACTGGAACAACGAAGGACTTATTTGTTTTGCTGCTACAAATGCTGTGGTCATTTACAATACGGTACGAGACGGTGTTTTCGCTAAAATATTACAATATTACAGTATTTTATAGATTATTTCTATCCTGTTAATATTGTTTTAGTTCATAACTGACTTATTTGATTAGAAGTCAATCATTATTATATTATATTACATATTTGTTATTTATTACCACATATTACATTAATGTACTGTTTCTGAGTAATTTTTAATAGTATTGTATATTTTAATTACAGAACCAAAAAGGAAAAGATCCTCTAAAAGTTCTAAGCCACCATATATCACAAGTGTATTCTGTAAAATGGTTACGAAAACCAGATGGCACATGTACAGAGCTGGTCTCATGTTCTGCAGACAAGACCGCTGCCATATGGAGCCTTAAAGATGGGGTGTGGGAAGTTACAAGCAAACTCACAGGCCATACCGATGGTGTGACTTGTGTGTTTGGTGTCTACACTCAAAAAGATGACTTAGTCATTTATACAGCCTCGATAGATGGTACTGTAAAAGTCTGGGAAAGAATTCATGGTTAGTATTTATTACCCTTGACACCAAACTGGGTTCCACAGAACCCAGGTGCCTCTTAAGAAAGAAAGAAGAAATGTTTATTTGGAACCAAAATAACACAAAATAAAAAAAATCTGTCTTAGAATTGTTATTAAGCTGCAACTAAAATTATTTGATGATGATGCACTATGCAGCTTGTAAACATATTGCATTATTTTAGTATAATCTTTATATTTCAGGCAATCTAACCCTAAAACAGACTATCTGCTTAAACTCTCCGTCAAATGTCAACCTCTGTCTGACATTACACGCCCACATGCTGCCTGGAGTGAACAAACCGGTCCTGTTCTGTGCCCTGGATGACTACAAGATTCATGTGTTTGCTGGCGACGAAGAGTACCACAGGGTACACACACTCGTAGGCCATGAAGACTGGGTGAGAGGGCTTGATGTGCTAGATGCTGGTAAGTAGAATAGAATAGAAATTTATTTTTCAAGAGTAACAATATTGTATACCATCTTATTTAAGATTTATTCTGATAGACTTACTTTAATTAAGCACTAACTTACATACATTATACTACATTCACTACACTAGATATAGTATTTTAGTAGGCATTTTGTAATCTTATTATTTATAAAGTAATATTGTGAATAAAGTTAATTAATATGTGGCATATTAACTTGCTAGTTATTATTATTTATTGATACACTAGCAGCAGAAAAGTGTAATGGGCAGGGCTCATTGTGACGAGAACAGATGACCGAAGGGGCGGAAAGGTCCATGCGTGGAGGCCGTGTATAGGAAATCGTAGTGGTGGCAAGAACGGAAACTTCAAATAAGGCACAAGCAATCCATGAGCCAGTAATTACATATATTTTTTTTTACAGATGATACCACAATTATCTTAGCTTCAGCATCTCAAGACACATACATCCGTCTATGGCGTATCGAGCAGCACGTGAAAGTATCGCCCACAAGTGAAATCCGGGTAGAAGAGAAAGTTTTCAATGCACATGGGCAGAACTGGTCAGTGAAGCTGGACGCTGTGCTGGCCGGCCATGAGGGTTGGGTGTATGGAGTTCAGTGGCATCCATATGTAATAGACAAAGGTTTGATTCAAATTTCTCAATTAAAAATATAAATGTAGCCCTACTAGCAGGGCCTTTTAGTTTCACCCGCATATTTATCAAAAAAAATATTGTTGCATCTTGGATAATACACAATGTCTTTATGGATTTAGAGAATAATTAAGCTATATTATTGTGAAAGTTCATCATATTATTATAATGGTTTACTCACTTTTGTAGGTGTTTTTTTTTATTAGAATTATAGAAAATGTACTTAACACGAATGTTTACAAAATATCAATATCCAGCGTATTCTACTAATCTAATGTGAATTATCTAATAACTAATGTAACTGACTGGCCAGATGGCGCATTTGGTAGTGACCATGCCTCATGCGTCAATAGTCGTGGGTTCGATCCCCACCCTGGACAAACATTTGTGTGATGAACACTTGTGTTTATTCAGTGTCTGGGTGTTATATATGTAATTAAGTATTATATTTGTAATCCTCTGTTGTCTGATATCTGTAACGCGCTTAAGCTACTTAGTACGGAGTCAATGTATGAGATGTTGTGTGAATTTATTATTATGTAAGTCCAATCACTATTTATCAGTTGTGGAAGTCAAAAAGGAAATAAGACCGTCTATAATATTTAAGTTTTTCTATCCCTAGAGACCAATAAAAAGCGGGCAGTATATCGCTTGCTCTCTTCCTCCCTGGACAAGACCCTCATCGTGTGGGAGCCGGAGGGCGCGGCGGGCGCGTGGGTGGAGCGCGTGCGCGTGGGCGAGGTGGGCGGCAGCGGGCTCGGCTTCTACGGGAGCCGGTTCGGGCCGGGAGGGGAGACCTTCATGGGGCACGGGTACAATGGGTCTTTTCACATGTGGAGGTTGAATAAGGTAATCTTTCTGTATATAATTATACTAGTGACCCAGAGAAGTGAGGCTCTTTGTAGTGCCAAACTGAACCAACAGTAGTAGTAGTCAGAATGGGCTGCCCCCTTCTAATACATTCTTTCACATTGGGGGCTATCGCGTGTAAAAAAGCTGCCAGGTGGCGAATTGTAGAACTAGAGTCCATCTACCCATTTTTTTAAACCCGTGAATTTTAACGGCCGCCCGTATGATTCCGCCAGTGTCAAGACGTTTGGATGATTTTTAAAATGGCCGGTTTATTATTTTGTATTCTTCTTTTTTTGTCCATCTACACGGTGATTGTGATGAGTTGTCAAAATGATACTAAACAACCAGTAACATTGAAGTTGGAACCCAGTCTAACAGTACGCCATCTAGCGGATTTTTTCAAAACCCCATTCATTCACTAATTTATAGAAAATTAATTATAGAAAATTAATGTACTTTACACGAATGTTTCCAAATATCAATCCCGCGGCGTATTCATACTAATCTAATGTGAATTATCTATAACTAATGTAAGTCCAATCACTGGTTATCAGTTGTGGAAGTCAAAAAGGAAATAAGACCGTATATAATATTTAAGTTTTTCTATCCCTAGAGACCAATAAAAAGCGGGCAGTATATCGCTTGCTCTCTTCCTCCCTGGACAAGACCCTCATCGTGTGGGAGCCGGAGGGCGCGGCGGGCGCGTGGGTGGAGCGCGTGCGCGTGGGCGAGGTGGGCGGCAGCGGGCTCGGCTTCTACGGGAGCCGGTTCGGGCCGGGAGGGGAGACCTTCATGGGGCACGGGTACAATGGGTCTTTTCACATGTGGAGGTTGAATAAGGTAATCTTCTGTATATAATATCTAGTGACCCAGAGAAGTGAGGCTCTTTGTAGTGCCAACTGACCAACCGTAGTAGTGAGTCAGAATGGGCTGCCCCCTTCTAATACATTCTTTCACATTGGGGGCTATCGCGTGTAAAAAAGCTGCCAGGTGGCGAATTGTAGAACTAGAGTCCATCTACCCTTTTTTTAAACCCGTGAATTTTAACGCCGCCCGTATGATTCCGCCAGTGTCAAGACGTTTGGATGATTTTTAAAATGGCCGGTTTTATTTTGTATTCTTCTTTTTTGTCCATCTACACGGTGATTGTGATGAGTTGTCAAAATGATACTAAACAACCAGTAACATTGAAGTTGGAACCAGTCTAACAGTACGCCATCTAGCGGATTTTTCAAAACCCCATTCATTCACTAATTATAGAAAATTAATTATAGAAAATTAATGTACTTTCACGAATGTTTCCAAAATATCAATCCCGCGGGCGTATTCATACTAATCTAATGTGAATTATCTAATAACTAATGTAAGTCCAATCACTGGTTATCAGTTGTGGAAGTCAAAAAGGAAATAAGACCGTACACAGGGTGTATCTGTGAACATTTACATCCCTTTAACCACATGTTCTACCAACCATCCTGAACAACATTTGTTTTATGACTTTTGAAAATTCGCAAAAAAAAATTTCATCTCTCCATACAAAGTCGGTCACGTGACTTGGTCATTTTGTATGAATTGTCATTTCGACGAATTTAGAATAGTTGTTGAACAAATGTTGTTCAGAATGGTTGATAGAACACGTGGTTAAAGGGATGTACATTTTCACAGATACACCCTGTATAATATTAGGTAATCTTTCTGTATATAATTATACTAGTGACCCAGAGAAGTGAGGCTCTCAGTAGTGCCAAACTGAACCAACAGTACTACTCGACCAGAACAATTAGGCGCATTCTGAAAATGGCGGCTTGAGGACTAGTGATGGGAATACTTTCATCTGTATTATACAGTGATACATAGTAGTAATACTAGTTATTTATCTTTGCTGAATTTATTTATTTGACTTCTGATTTAACTGCATAGTAGTTTTATGTATTGAGTACTTAGTAAATCCATACTAATATTATAAATGCGAAAGTAACTCTGTCTGTCTGTCTGTCTGTCTGTTACTCTTTCACGCCAAAACTACTGAACGGATTTAAATGAAATTTGGTATACAGATGATCTAGACCCTGAGAAAGAACATAGGCTACTTTTTGTTGCGAAAAGGGGGTTGTAAGGGGTTAAAAGAGGGGTAAAAAGTTACTTTTCCTCGCGGACGAAGTCGCGGGCGGCCGCTAGTAATAAAATAAGCGCATGGTTAGGTCAGAGCGAAGATAACGAAATCAACTAAATTACAACAAAAATCCCGCATAGACATAGGTATAGGTACCAACGCTCAGAACAAGTATCCGACTTCGCCGATGCAGTGTTACCGCTTCTGAATATCTAAAATAAGTATACCATTGCTAAAATTTATTTAATAAGTACTTATATTTAAACATACATTAATAATTTGAATTATTTAAAAATAATATTATACTTACTACTTCCATTCGTTCGTTATTTATTATGTTCAATTTGGATTCCAATACATATTTTATGTTACGAAGATACATCTAATCAAGTAGGACAAATGACAACGGCAACAACGTTCCGAAAAAAGTATTTATTGCGCGTCACTACGGGATGTGCGGGACGAAGTGCGGGGTACGGGGCGCGGTAACTGCATTCCTGTCATGCACCTAATTGTTCTGGTCGAGTAGTAGTAGTAGTCAGTATGGGCTGCCCCCTTCTAATACATTCTTTCACATTGGGGGCTATCGCGTGTAAAAAAGCTGCCAGGTGGCGAATTGTAGAACTAGAGTCCATCTACACAATTTTTTTAAACCCGTGCATTTTAACGGCCGCCCCTATGATTCCGCCAGTGTCAAGACGTTTGGATGATTTTTAAAATGGCAGGTTTATTATTTTGTATTCTACAACAACAAAATGTTTGACCAAGCACAATATGTCATTGTCATTTATGTATGTATTCTCTCATTTTGTTGAAAATAAAATATTTTTCATTTTTTTTTTTCACACGGTGATTGTGATGATATATGAAAATGTCACTAAACAACCAATAACATTGAAGTTGGAACCCAGTCTAACAGTACGCCATCTAGCGGATTTTTTCAAAACCCCATTCATTCACGTTCAGGAAAACGATCAATGGGAGCCGCAAGTGGTGTGCGGGGGCCACTTCGGCGGCGTGGAGGACGTGAGGTGGGAGCCCGGCCGCGGCCGGTACATCCTCAGCGCGGCCGCCGACCAGACCACCAGGGTGCACGCGCCTTGGAAGAGAGATGGTAAGTATTGAATGAATGAATGAATTTGCTTTTTATTGCACGCAAAACAGAGGTATAAAACTTAAAAACTAGTTATATTAGGAGTAATGTACAACAAAGGCGGCCTTATCACTATGAGCGATCTTTTCCAGGCAACCTTTGGGTAAAGGACACTTGATAAAGTTGTAAGGCGGTGCAATGATACAATACTTATATTCTCCTTTGAGTTAATTTATTTTCTTTTTTTTATGGGACAGGTAGCGAGTAGACAAGCCGAGTAGGCGTATCACCTAATGGTAACTGATTGCCACCGCCCATAGACACCTGCAACATCAGTGGACTATATTCCTACACCAAGATTTATTGTATATTAATATACCTACCCAAAACTGGAATTCAAGACCAAAAAATCTACTACAATGTTGCTACTGCAATAAAATGATCGTACCATAGTATACCCCTTTTTTCTAAAAACACTCACTGATGTAATTTATTTATTGGTAATTGTGATTCTATAATTTTAAAAAATAATTTTACCAACTTTTTTTCATTTAAATACAAGACACTTTAATAAAAACTTAACCATCTGTAATTTTAGTTTTCAAAGATGTTATTGCGCTTGTAACACTTCAGGTATAACATTTGGTATCTACCCACAACATTTAACAATGTATGGAAACTTGATAGTTTACTCTGCATAATAAGAAAAATAATGTCAAAAAGGTTGGCGAAACCTGAAAACGTCACTTGAAAATGACATAAGTGACATTAACAGATTTGACAGTGACGTATGTGTCGTAGATTTTTTGGTCTTGAATTCCAGTTTGGAGTATAGAATGAGAATCTTTATGAAGGTTTGATTTAGCATAAAATGATATTTGTTTTTGAAGATTTGCATTTGCAAAGATTGAGAAGTATTCTTGAAGAGAATGAGAATTGTATTTGAAGGTTTGCATTAATATTAATTAAATGAGATTTGTTTCTGAAGGTTTGCAGACGAACTGACGGATCACCTGATAATGTATAGAATGAGATTTGTTTTTGAATGTTTGCATTTGCATAGAATGAGATTTGCTTTTGAACGTTTGTATTTGAGACTAGTGGCCCGCCCTCACTTCGCTTCGAGAACGTAATTCAGAAACGAACCAATAGATGGCGCTGTGCTCAATAACATCGCGCAAGCGTTTCGTGTTTTCGGTTTACCTATAAGCCTTGTCGTTGTCTATAGAAGTTATCTCTTTATAAATAGTATAGATATACATTTATTATAGAATGAGAATCTTTTTGAAGGTTTGATTTAGCATAAAATGATATTTGTTTTTGAAGATTTGCATTTGCATAGATTGAGAAGTATTCTTCAAGAGAATGAGAATTGTTTTTGAATGTTTGCATTTGCATAGAATGAGATTTGCTTTTGAACGTTTGTATTTGTTTATGAGTTATCAATGTGATTTGTTGTCCCAGGCGTAGCCCCCGAGTGGCACGAGGTGGCGCGGCCGCAGGTGCACGGGTACGACCTGGCGGCGCTGGCGCCGGTGCGCGGCGGCTGCTTCGCGTCCGCCGCCGAGGAGAAGCTCGTCCGCGTGTTCCGGGCTCCGCACAACTTCCTGCAGAACTTCACCAACATCACCGGGGAGGTGATAGATGATGATGGCGCTGGTGAGGATCTTGCTTCCACATATCAACACTATGACCACTACGATCCACAAACCTTGAAGAAAAGGGCATATCTCGCTCTGAAAGGCCGGCAGCGCACCTGTGAAGCCCTTGGAGTGGCAGGTGTTCATGGGCGACGGTAATCGCTTAACATCAGGTGATTCGTCTGCTCGTCTGCCCCCTATCCTATAAAAAAAAAAAAGTTTAAATAACATTATATTCTTCCGACCCGTTTAGCGCAATGGTTTGAGCGCCGGTTGAGACGTAAGGGTCGCGGTTTCGATTCCCGCACCGACACAATTTTTTATTGATGAAACAGATTGATTTTTGTTGGGTTTGGGTGTTTGTGGTTCCTTAGTTGTTTTTAGTTTCCATAGCACAAGGGAAAATCTTAGTTTAGGACCAGGACAATGTACTTATACTGAAAGATTTTTTCTAATCGGACTAGTAGTTCTTGAGATTAGCGCGTTCAAGCAAACAAACAAACTCTTCAGGTTTATAACTTTAAATAAAATATAGTATAGATAAATGAATGCATTAACCCGGCGTCTGGCTATTTATATCCAATATTTACAATATTTAACACTAATGTTGTGATGTTGTTCGCAGCGTCTGGTCCGGAGGGCGCCTCTGTCCCGTCTCTCGGGCTGTCGAACAAGGCGGTGTTCGGCGACGGCGACGCGGCGGCCGATGAAGATGGTTACTTTGTACCCGTCACGCTAACTGGTATCAAATAATTATTCTGTCTGACGTTTTCTTTACCGTTTCGAATTCTTTGAATGTTCGTGCTAGCGCCTCTGGAACTCTGGAATACTAACACTGAGATGAAACCTCATATCTAGATTATAACAAAAAACATTTTGAAGAAAACAGATATATTTGACGTTAATTAGGGTTTTTGCAAATGCAAAATCCGATAGATGGCGTTACGTTGACGTCAGGTCCAGCAACGAGTGGATTGGTTACATGTCAAAATTATGAAGTTACTAGCGGCCGCCCGCGACTCCGTCCGCGTGGACTTTTTAACCCCCTTTCAACCCCCTTTTCGCAATAAAAAGTAGCCTATGTCCTTTCTCAGGGTCTAGATTATCTGTATACCAAATTTCATTTAAATCCGTTGAGTAGTTTTGGCGTGAAAGAGTAGCAGACAGACAGACAGACAGACAGACAGACAGACAGACAGACAGACAGACAGACAGAGTTACTTTCGCATTTATAATATTAGTATGGATGTTACGAAACAACCAATGTCGTCAAAGTTGGTCCTGACGTCAACGTAATGCCATCTATCGGATTTTGCGCAAAAACCCTCATTAAATGACATAGTGGTAAGAAATGATTGTCAACTAGTATATTATGCTTGGATATCGAATTGGAAAAACCTGTAGGGGCGGCAAACATGTAAGTCCGCCACTGTATTTACGTGGTGGTTGATGGTGGTGTACTGTCGGCAGCGCCGCCGACGGAGGAGACGCTGATGCAGAACACGCTGTGGCCGGAGGAGGTGAAGCTGTACGGGCACGGGTACGAGGTGTTCGCGCTGGACGCCAGCGCCGACGCGCGGCTGCTGGCCTCCGCCTGCAAGGCCACCACGCTGGAACACGCCGCCGTGCTCTTGTGGTAACTATACACCGCTACCCGCGACTTCGTCTGCGTAGAATAGTATCTTTGGGTAGCATTTTTAATTATTTTATCATTTTCATCCCCCCTTTTACCCCTTACAACCCTCTTTTCGCAATAAATAATAGCCTATGTATACCAACTTCATTCAAATCTGTTCAGTAATTTTGGCGTGAAAGTAACAGACAGACAGAGTTTCGCATTTATTATTTATATATTATTATTTATATATTTATATATTATTTATATATATATATATATATTAATTTATTTATTCAAAGTAAGTTTACAAAATAAAGGTTTTATACAGATTGAAAACCTATTAGTAAGGTCATCTCTCTCTTCCCCTCTCTCCTCCCCTCTCTCAAGCTCTCTCCCGTAAACGTGTAAACCCGGGAAACGATGACAGAGACTTGTTCATTGAATGAATGAATAAATGTCTATACTTTTTATTGTTTTTTTTAATGATATAGATGGCAGACGAGCAGACGGATCACCTGATGGTAAGCGATTACCGCCGCCCATAGACACCAGTAGAATCGCAAGTGCGACGGAACTTTTATCCCCTATCCCCCCCATTGAGCCTCCGGTGCCCTCACTCACTCGACTACTTCTCTTCTCTTTCTCTTCCTCCCCTTCTCTCTCCCCCTTCCCCTTTCTCTCTCTCGCTCCCTTCCTCTCTCTCTGTCTCTCGTCTTAGCATGTAATTCGTAATTACGTCCAAAGCTATCGCTCTGGAGCCCGGTACGCTCAGACCATGGCCTGCATGGTTCAGGATTTTTTTTATAGTGGCACAATATATTGACTCACCTTAGCTTGATGATAGTCAAAAGGAGAGAGATTTGGGGAGTCTGGTAATAACAATAAAGCATCCTTGTCGAGGAAGAAAAAGCATTAATACCTTTATGCCACTGCACAAGTGTGGTCGATGATAGCACATACCTCAGAAGCCACGCTACGCCGCAGTATGTACTTACATTAGATGCATCTGTCATCAGTTCACTACGTCGTCATTTGTTATTGTGGCTGGATACTTCTGGTAACTCAGTGAAACTTAATCATTTGTTGGATACATCCAAAGATGTTTGATTGAACCTTTTCTTTCAGGGAAACCACAAACTGGCAACAGATACAAAAACTAGTCTCCCACCAGCTCACTGTCACCCAGTTGGCATTCTCACCTGACAGCCAAAAACTCGTCTCTGTGTCCCGCGACCGAAGGTGGACTCTATTCCAACGGCGCGAAGGTTCAAATCTCTTCGACGTCGCGGCCAGCTCGGACAAGACCAATGGCGTCCACTCGAGGATCATCTGGTGCTGCGCGTGGGCACATGACTCCTCCATGTTCGCCACGGGATCGAGGGATGGCAAAGTGAGTCTTATTATGAATGTCATAAAGTGCATTTTATGTCACTGCTTTACCGACGTCCTTGATATGGTAATATTCTGTATAGGTTGATTAATTGAATGTATATCATTTGTCATTTTAATTAGAAAATAATCTTGTAATCCTTTTTCAAAATATTGATTGATTTACCAACGTATAAATCAATATTTTAAGACCATCACAAATGCCTGTGATGGTCTTAATTAATATCTACTGATAGTAGGTATTACTATTTATATTTTGTATAGCTATTTGTTCGCAATTTTTCTCAAGTAAATAATACTTTACATCACTTCACCGCCTTACACCCTCTTCAAGTGTCCTTTACCAAAAGGTTGCCTGGAAGAGATCGCTCATAGTGATAAGGCCGCCTTTGCTGTACCTACATTACTCGTGTAATAACTTGTTTAATACCTCTGTTTTGTGTGCAATAGATGTATATTCATTCCTTCATACTTACCCAGATGACTCAGTAACCCAACATTTGTCTCTACCTCTTTGGATAGAATTGATATCCAAGGCCTTTTTAAATTCTATTATGGTATACTATAGTTTTTTTTTTATGTGATTGTTAGCAGACGAGCAGGCGGATCACCTGATGGTAAGCAATTGCCGCCGCCCATGGACACATGCAACCGAATTTTTAAATTCTACTATGGTACACCACGGTGACATTGATTTTGTAATTTTCCCATTGAAAAAAAGTTGTACAACGCCCCATGTCAATGTAACTCATAGTCCTTTTAATCGTAGTCCTACTATAACATAAACTGCTATATTCCCAGATATGCGTCTGGTCCAAATCCGACACCCGACAGTCGTCGTCTCTCGGCGAGATCGCCCTCCGCGGCTCTCACCTGGAGGTGCCCGCGCAGTCGGTGACGGCGCTGGCGTTCGCGCCGCTGCTTCTGGAAGCTTCCAGACTCGTCGCGGCGGGCTTCGAGTCGGGCAGAATACACCTGTACAGCTTCGAGACGGACTGGACTTTGTTGTATGATATGGATAATAGGTGAGGATAACGATGGTCATTTCATCTCATCTTCTTTTCGCCAATAGACACCCTACTGGATACAGTTCAGTAGACCTAGCACGAACTTTTCACAAAAATCGGAGCGTATGCGTATTGTAGCGTATGTATATCGTAGCATATGCGTACCGTAGCGTATGCGCATCGTAGCGTATGCACATCGTAGCATATGCGTATCGTGAACAATTTGTATGAATATTTTAGAGCTCTCCCTATCGTAGGTAAGCAGAACTAACTCTCCTAACCTTTAAATTGGGGAAGAATTAATATACATTATTTTATCGGTATTTTTTGCTGACAAGGAAAACCCACCTAAAGTTTGACAGCGCGCTTGTGGACACCCGCAACATCGGTGTAGTCACCGATGTTGCGGGTGTCCATGGGCGGCGGCAATCACCATCATTCATCACCGTCTGCTCGTCTGCCACCTATACATTTAAAAAATGGCGATTTAGGGTGCGATTCTACAGAAACGGAGCTGCGTGGAGTTAAACGGAGACTTATAAAAATTACCAGTCACAAAAAAATTACCAATCATATTGCTCATCAGAGATGAGATTTATATTTTGATCAACGTGATTGGTAATTTTTTATAAGTCCCCGCTCAACTCCACGCAGCTCCGCTTCTGTGGAAATGCACCCTAATTTACTCCCATTTGTTCCAGCTGTGCTCACCACCTGACGGTGCGCAGGCTGTCGTTCTGCCCGCGCGCCGAGGGCAGGCGCTGCAGCTGGCCAGCGCCGGCGCCGACCACTTCGTGCGGATACACGCCGTGATTGTATCCTAATGTAAATAAAACTCTTCTGTTGTATCACGAGCTTTCTTTACTAGTCGAAATACGTATTTCAACAATGCGGTTAATCGTTGATCCGCCGCATTTCAAAACGGCCCTGTGTTAGAAACAGCTAGCCGTGATGTAAAACGGCGGATTATACGATACGGCTGCGACATGTACAGGGTGTATCTGTGAACATTTACATCCCTTTAACCACGTGTTCTGCCAACCATTCTAAACTAATTTTGTTCTATTACTTTTGAAAATTCGCATAAAAAATTTTCATCTTTCCATACAAAGTCGGTCACGTGATTTGGTCATTGTGTATGGGGAGTCAGTGGTTAAAGGGATGTAAATGTTTACAGATACACCCTGTATACTCTGTCAATAAAGTCGTGAAATTTATTCTCGAGTAATTACAGAGTTCCATTGTAATATAACCAGTGGGGCTACCATACTTTATGACGTAGCGGCAGTGGCGCCATCTATTTATTTCATGACTTTCTTGATACATTATTAATATTTTAGATTCCCTGTCCCTCCTGCGATTACTTCGAGCAAAAAAAACTATAGTTGGTGGTAAACATTTTTGGTTTATTAAACAAAAATGGTACTTTTTATCATCACATCACATTTTTGGGCAATACTTAGAAAAATATCTAAGATCTACATTATTATATCCACTTACTAAATACTTGTTACTCCGCATTGTAAAATCTAATATTACACCATAATAATCTTCACAAATATTTAACGTTTTATGTGAAAATATTTTTGACACCAATAATTGCATCGCAATAAAACGTAGGATCTTCTATAAAAACTGTATAAGTATATAAAATCTCAATTAATTATATTACAGAATTGGAAGACAAGGGATACCTCTCTCAAAAATTACTTCAAACTATGGAACTACCTACACCTTTATTTTCATAAATTTACACAAGACATTTTGGTCACTAAACAATGTAAAATTTATATTATATGTACAAAATGAGTAATTTCGCTAACTGAAGCTTTAAATTAATTGTAGAACTAATGTCTCATTGATTAATAGCGGTAAATATTATTAAAAGCATATTTTTCTGTATAGGTATATAAAAATATGGCAATAACCATTTGGAAGCGACAACTTTTTCAAATAACGATGTTAAAATCTAAAACCGCCTGGCGATTAATGGTGCTAAGCACCTTAAATAAATATAATTTCATTCGGTATGCACGGAATGATTAGTTTTAAATATACAATACACCTATTTTTAAACAACATACATATTTCTTACACATACTCAAAATCTTAAACATCTTAACATAGATAAGGTTACAACTATTTAATATCAGAATCTCTTTAACATACAAAAACTGTAATTAAAATTACAGTATACACATTTTGGCAAAGGCACGGTCGTTTGTGCAAATATCGCAGCTGTCAAAGCATCCAAGCCAGATAACAAAGGGTAGATTTGTTTAAAATACCTATAAAAATAGGTATCTTATTTAGGTAATTCGCTTAAGAGTACCACACCACAAGTGTGAAAATAAAATAGTACATATTAAATAATTCATAACGCCGTCATACATTTGTTACCCAACACTACCGACTATGAACACAGTTCCCGTCAGTATGGTTCCTCATCACGTTTAAAAAAAAAGTTCAAAGTAGGTATTTTAATTCAAACAGCAACACGGGTATTTGGCGAGCGGTTAAGTAGTAAGAGGCAATTCGGCCATTGAACGTCGTATGGAGTAGACGTTACGTTGAATGAACCAACGCTAAGCGTAATAAATTACGTGAAATAATAATAATAACGCGTATCAGGATGTTACCCACTCCTTGTAGCAGGAGGGAGAAGGTTAAAACTTTGAAAAACAATATTAATAACCTCAGTTTTATTTTATTCAAACTAGTGGCCTGTCTCATATCGTTCGAGACAGTGTTGTCAAACAGAACCAATAGATGGCGCTGCGCGTCGGCTAGATCGCGCTAGTGTTTCATGTTTTCAGTTTTAAGCCTTGTCGTTGTCTGTAGATGTTCATTATCTCTTTAAAAGAGTAAAGAAAATATAGAAAATAGATTTACAAACACTACAATGATAATCCATTTAGCTTTAAAAAAATCAGTCAGTTCTGTTTACTTCTCAGAATTCGGTGATTGTGATTTGTTCGGAATTGTTTACTTACAATCTCATAGATAGGCACCTGTTGAGTAACGGCGACACTCTGTATTGATACAGCTATATCAAAGCTATTAATCATCGCCACGTCAAATATATCTTGATAATCTTTATCGGATATTATTTACACAGCTATAGTTTTGATCTGTTAACAATATTAATATTCCATTTGATCGTAAATAAGATAAATTTCACTTTTGACAAAGTGAATATCATGTTTTAAAGTAGGTACTACATTTTCTTTTTATCATTTCATTTATACATAGTAATACCCGGACTTACGCTATCAAGTTTTACGCGATGTTCCTATGATTTATGAATATAAAAAATCGCGTATCGCTATTATTGTCAAGTACTTGATTTACAAAATTAAAATAACGATTATGTGTACCTAAGTACAGAAACCTAAGTACCTAAGTACTGAAAAACTTCAGGACGTTAAAAAACTTAACAGATGGGCTCAGCAGTATTATAGGAAAGGTGTTATCATGACTTCCGCGACTATCGCTTGGTCCCACCTCGAGTAAGTATCAATTATTATCTTTCGTATACATCGACCTAACCCCAAAGTAAATTGACCGAGATCACGGCCCGGCACTTAAACCACTAGACTAACGGACCGGGAAGTCTTTATCAATGGCAGTTCTGCCAAAAATGTCAAGGTGTTTTGATTTTATTAATAGTAGTCGCTTTTAATCATGCCTACTTCAAAAATTAAAGATTAATTAAAATTTTCTAGAAATATTGCTCATTAAATGCTTTTAGGAGGAATGCTTTATTTATAGTTCAGAACTAGTTTAACCTCTATTTCACTTTAATATTACAGGAATAGTCCAATGCGATGCTCTAGAAATGTCCTGCTCTATGCTTTAATTTATATAAAGCTATATTATATTAGTAGGCACGGAAATGAGATGATAAATGCACTTAATTTTCCGCAAGACTAATTGATTCATTATACGCGACGGACCTACTGGAACATAAAAATCCTAGATTACGGACTGTGACATTAGCAAGGAATCGTTAAATGAAGTTAGCAAATGATCAAAGCTCTTTTGGCCAACGAGACGCCGTCCTGTAGGGCGACCGAGATATCGCTGGAGGGACGAAGTCGCCAAGGACCTTAAAGTACTAAACGTGCAAGATTGGTCGGAATTCGTAAAGAAGTTACTGAGCTGTAAGATATGAGTTGAAATTACGTTATTTGGCACGCGTCAACCAAGTCTGACTTTCCTAGTAAATAAAATCTGCACAGACGCTCATGCTCTGATGTATACTCTGTCAATAAATTCGGGTAATTTATTCTTGAGAAACAATTACGGAGTTCCATAGTATTATAACCAATGGGGCTACCATACTCTATGACATAAGCGGCAGTGGCAGCCATCAATTCATGACTTACTTGATGCATTATCTCCTTCGCGGAAAGCTCCTCTTATAAACTAGGATCACTTTATAAGGCACTCGAATCTACCAAACAGTCCGCAGTCACCCGTAGACCTTGGTCTTCCCTCGAAGGAACCTGAACACTTTGGTGACTGATCTGGTCTTCTTCTTTTCGCTGCTAGCTTGACTACTGTCTGTGCTTGATGAATCCTGAAAAGTAGCATTATTTACTTAATTTTAATACATCTATTACCAGTCACATATAAATTCCAAATGGTTGACAGTTGTCAGCACCGATGATGTGCAGTTTTGTATTTTCTCTTCAGTGGTGCGCCACATAACTTTGCCAATATTAAGTGAGTATTGATTATATAGCTGCCGTTATCCAACCGTCAGAGGTTTTCCTATGCACCGGATCTCAATCATAATCAATCTCCGAAACAATCTGAAATGTGTAGGTTTCCTCACTATATTTTCCTTCACCGCCGAGCTAGAAATATACAAATAGATTTGAAAAATCCTGAGGTGCATGCTCAGATTCTAACCAGGACCACATGGAAGGCGCGTTCTTATCCACTAAGCTAACAAAAGAGTCGAAGAAAGACGTGCTGATACCTACCTTGAGCTGCGAGATCTCCACCTGCGGGGTGTCTCCAGTGGAGTACGTGTCGAAGGCGCTAGTGTTGAGGAAGGCGTCAGTGTAGCTGGACTCCAGCTCCGTCACTGTAGTAGACGTCGTGTCTGTTGACGGCAGTGCTCCGTTTGAACTACAAATAGATAAAAAAAACTTTACTGCCAAACTTTATGACAATTATTAGACTATGCCCAACCAATTTTCATCCGACAGCCATGGGTCGATTCAACCAATTTTAATGAGACAGCCATGGGTCAAATCGACCGGAGTGATACCATAGCCTCACAGAAGACCGGCGTGAAGTAGCGTCTGTGGTGAGTGAGGGTACCGGAGGCCAAATCGAGGGCAACGGGGGTTAAATGGTTGGCAAGCGAACTTGTGAATCCACTGGTGTTGCGGATGTCTATGAACGGCGTCGACCGCTTACCATCAGGCGATCCGTCTGATCGTCTGTAACCAGACATAAAAAAGTCACTGCATTATAATTAATAGACTCCCCAAAACCTGAATCATAGTCTAAGTGTAACCCGAGCTCCAAAGCAACAGATATGGACACCACCGGGAATCACACATTAAATAAGTGTGGATGCTAACTTTCTACTGTAGGCTATGCTTATCCTTCAATCCTCCAGTCCAGGGAGTTACACATAACCATTGTTATTCTTTTTTTACAATAATTTTGTATCAGCAGATTATATGTTTTGACATTCATAAGTTATGGACCTAACTTGAATAAAGATAATTTCTATTTCTATCCCTTACGTAGGTAGTTTGACCTGCTCCAAGGTCTGCGCGAGTTTCTTCCAGAAGTCGTAGGGCGCCCACTCTTGCGGCTTATACACCAGCCGGTGGTAATACATTAGGTTGTGAGGCAGTTTGCAATCCCTGTAGATGATCGGTATTATGTTCCGCTTGTTCGATTCTGTCGACAAAATAAATGAATAATATTTTTTTCTTAAAATACTTAATTAGTATACAACCTCATTCGAATATGAATCTTATTGTAGAGTCATAAGAGCCCAGGTGTTTACATTTTATTGCAAGCTACTGGGCACCAGTAACTGACCCGCAAATTATGTAAGACAGGTGCTTTCATTCAACTTCTCATCAAATTCACAAACATTATAATGTTTACAAACGACAAGACGTTATACGTAATTGGGCAAGTCGAAGTCCTAGTGCAATCTAATCGACACGCAGTGTCATCTAGTAATAAATTTTAAACTAATAATAGTAAAATAATGCCCTGAATTGAAGAGAAGCCGAGCCACTGAGTATACACTTATAAAATCTAGGGATGACAATTTCTTACCAATGCCAACGGCCTGGGCATAGTCACTGTAGAAGGTGTTAGCGGGGCTGTCAATGAAGGCCGGAGAATACACCAGGATGATACGATAGCAGCGCTCCAAGATCAGCTGCGCCACTGGTGCGTACTGCGTGGCGTACCCCACGTCAATGTCGTATTCAGTACATAGCTGTCAGATAACAATAAATAATTTAAAATTAACTTCATAATTTGTCAAAGTCTATCATCGCAGAAGTATTAAATGGTATACCTTAAACCCTGAAGCCCTCATTCTTGCTAGAAGTTCTCTCACAAAAGACCAATCTTCTTGTGCAAACAGTACATAGGCATGGTAGAAGTTAGGAACACCGTCTCGTCTATCAGTCAGTGTGTTAAGATCATGCTATCATTTTTGTCCTCTTTCACTGGCACCACTTCTTTGCCCGAACCATCTTGGTTGGGTCCTGGAGCTAAAACAGAAAAACAGTAGCTACAAATGTCATACACATAGTAAACAAAAATCATATAGTAGTGAATAAAAATCTTCATCTCCCTGAAACAAATTGTAAACAAAATGCAATATCAGATCAGAATTTAAATAAATATCCTTAGATATGATCCGCCAAAAGAGACAAACATAAATCCTCAGCTAACAGTTAGCACTGATAAATGCAGTCAAAACAATGTTATCAAATTATTTACAATATTTCCACTCGCCATTTTAATTGTTTTTAGTAGCTATTTTTACTTTTCAATTGAACATTTCAAGTAAGTAGTCTAAACAAAGTTTTTCTCATTATTAAAGAATTGGTGTAATTTTCTTAGTTACTCTCAAATTAGTACAAATATGTTATCCTAATAATGTGTTCAATGATTTTTGAAATTAATGTATAAAAATAAAATAAATAATGCACAGAAGTAGAGTAAAACTCAATAAAAAATAACAGAAATAAAAGCAGGTTTCTCTTACCCAATAGCTGACCCTGCTTTGCAAGGTCTATAATATCATCGTGTACATCATATCTGTCCAACTGAATCAGATACTGAAGCAGGGTTCCGAGAGTGGCGGTGCCGTCCCCCTTCTGTGTCCAGATTTCCAACAGCCTCCCAGTCTTGTCCTGGATCTCCCCTATGCTTGCAGCTAGCTCTGATGATATCTGTAGGAGACATGCTAGACCTCTCCAATCTCTGAAATCGGGAAGTTTATTTATTTTAGTAAATTAATTTCATCAACAAAAAAATTTTAAGATATGGATCAATTATTGTTTATCGCTTTTAAGGAAATAATAAATACAGCCTAATTAAATGTAAATGGGTGACTAAAATATATTGAAACACCACCTGACCCATAACAGGAAAAAATTAAGCCAAATCTAAATGTCATTTATGGAAAGCATATCTTTGTTCAAAACAAAAGATTAACAATACTATATGCATAAGTACTTAACTAGTAGCCAGTTATGTACATAAATGGAAACGGAAAACATTATTATCATAGGTTTCATAGGCTGTTGTTTACAATGAAAATAAACACACTTGAACACAAAATTAGATTGGTGGTTCTTACCGTAGTAGCGGTGTTGGCCCGTCTGTTGTCAAAACTCTTTTTGTATTCAACAAATTCGACACCAACGTCCTGAATTTGTAGCTCAGCGCCGACAGTGGCAAAGAAGGGTCCAATTCAATGCCATCCATCTTTGAGATGGACTTCACCTATCTTGTACTGTTTATTTCAAGGACATAGGAACTGAGGATGACCAAAACTTATTCACTCACTACTTTCCACGTTTCCCGGTTGTTCAATATCGCCTTAAGTTTTCAGAAATACACAGTTCATCAGCAATTTATTTTAATTGCCTACAATTCATTATCCTGCTTACCCAATAGGATGCTGGCTGACTGATACCTACTGACAATGCTACTGACAATGTGACAGTGACAAATAATGTCAGGATGACAACTCAATATGACAGCATCACAGACAACACAAAAGTTCATATGGCACAGACTAAAAATTGTTGTGTAAAATACCAGTCACTATTTCACTGCTATTTTATTCCTATTGTATCACGTGATAATCACGGAAAGGGAAACTATGCATAAAATTGTCCCACGTTGGCTGGCACCAATGTTCCTCTCGGACCCGACATTCACGTACTTAAAGTAAATAGGACCGAGAAAATGAAACAATTTTTTCTTTTAACCACATTCTTAAAACAGTTAAAAAATAAGATACAAGACGACAGTGCACCAAACAATTTTCATTTCTTTTACTTAACACGGCATATTTTAAACTTCACAACACGCTTAATAAAACATTCGGGGACGATACATCATCGGAGGTTCACCGTAACTGGACTTGTCTTTACCGAGTAATGTTCTCACGATCAAGTTCCTTGGCGAAAAAGGATTCCTTTTATAAAACATCTTCTTCAGCATAGCATTTCTCATTTTAATATCTCCTTGCGCTAGTTTCTTCTGGGTCTCGTACGTGAAAGAATTGGGTTGGTCGAGCTGGTTCACTTTCGCTTGAAGCGTCTTCCAGCTCCAAAGTGCGGGTTTGTCCTTGCCCAGTTGAATGGGCTGCGGTTTGCCCCGTGTCATTGCGAAAGGCAAAGCTGCTTTCCGTTGCGCCTTCCAGTTAAACAAGTTCGGCTTATCATTCGTTGTTTCCGGAGCATTGTTCTGCAAATCTTCCACAACTTGGTTTCTCGGGATAGTGAATGCCGGGCCCTTGCATCTTCTTTGTAAACTTACCAAACAAGTTCATTTTCCTGTCGCTTTGTGTTCCTATGCTTTTAACTTCTATCTCTTTCAGACAAAGCGGG
Organism: Cnaphalocrocis medinalis; assembly: GCA_014851415.1. Classification (NCBI taxonomy): domain Eukaryota; kingdom Metazoa; phylum Arthropoda; class Insecta; order Lepidoptera; family Crambidae; genus Cnaphalocrocis; species Cnaphalocrocis medinalis. The sequence continues at coordinate 1,747,269 of CM026279.1, forward strand.
ACTTGGGGCTGGTCGTGAGTGTGATGGGCTTGGTATGGGTTAGGATATGGCGGAGCGGAAGGCATGTGTGGTGAACGATATCCTGGTGCCGTTTGCTCGTGGTGATAGCTCATTTCTGGAGGATGACAGGGATGGTACTGGGCTTGCATCGGATTCACGTGGCTGAGATGGTCAGGACAGACAGGGTGGTAGCCAAAGCCATGGCCATATTGGGGCGGCCTGTTGTAGTACTCCTGTTCGTGCATCATGTAGCTCATCATTTCTTGTCTGAATGGCGCTTTCTTAGCCTTCACCTCCACTTCTATAGTGCTTCCGCTTTCACTCAATTCTTCGATGACATCTCTCTTCTTTTTGAACAGACCGAACGATCGTAACACTTTCGTAAATTTATTTTTCTTTACCTGTAAAGTCGATAAAGATGAACATTTAAATAGTACCTATAAACATTAGGTTCAAGGATAAGATGATTTAGTAGATATTCGCCTATGACGAAAAAACTCATCTATCTATAAAAATACCTGTCTAATGTCTATACTACCTACTTATAAAGAAGTAAATTCTATAGACACCGACAAGGGTTATATTGGTGAACCGAAAAGTCGAAACACTTGTGCGATGAAAGCAACATTCAGCTCCATCTATTAGTTTATTGTGGAACTAAATGAGGGCGCCCCACTAGTGTTTAATAAAACAAACTAAAGAGTGAGGCTGCGTTTCCGCAGAAGCATCATACTATGAAGTAAAGTGAATTGACACTTGCAGAAGGAAAAAACATCGTATTCGTCGAGATAAAGAAAAATAATAAGTGTGGATTAGTTTAGCGTACCTTCTTGATCGTCGTGGATTCACTGCTGTCTATGGACTCGGAGCCCGTAGCGGCCTCGAGGCTCAGTCTCTCTAGAATAGAGTCGGAGTAGCTCGGGTTGGTGCGGGTGTTATAGGTCGTATCCGTCAAAAACCTGGAGCCGATGGCTTCACAACTCTTCGATTGGCACCTTATCTTCTGAGTTTCGACTTGTGCGTCGTGTCTCGAAAATTTGGAACAGCCACCCACGCTTCTCGAAGTCATTTTACCCTGAGTTCCATCTTCCGTTGATTCATTCTTAGGCATCTCTCGAAATTCTTTTCGGCGAGCATTAATCGGACTTTGTGCAACAAATTTGTAAATTTCTTTAATCAAATGATCGGTTTCATTGGTGTTTTTAACATTGTTAGTGGATTCATTTGGACTTGTGGTTTTATTTAATACTTCTTCTTTCGCGTTGTTTGCACATGATGCACAAGTGAAACTTTGGCTAGGCATCGCGTAACCATTTTGCACGCAGTTCATTGGGCACACCGGTAGTATAGGATAGCAACACGGGTTCGTGAAGGGTGGCATAAAGGGAGCGGATAAACCGCACTGAGGCAAAGTGTAATTGTTCATATTATGACCGCTGTTCGGAATCATGGAGGAGTTTAGTTTCGCACTTTCTATTCGAAACTCGTTGAGAGACTTTTCCGTAACCTTGGCGTTTATCTCCGAGTTATCACACTGGGACACCGTCGTCTCTTTCTTTATTTCCTGCAGGAAGCTTTGAAGTATATCTTTAATTTCATTCAAAGCCTTATCGGTTTTATCTGTAGAAGAATCGGTTTCTTGAGTTTTGTTAAGTATGCTATCTGGAACATTTGCTGGTGCGTTACTATAAATTGGCGATTGTAAACTGCTCGTAGTAGTAGCTACGTCCTGCTGGATATGGGTCTCATTTTGTACAGACTTAACAATGTTGGTTTTTCTTTTTTCTTTGTTTGTGACTACAGCCTCTGTAGACTCGTCGACACAAGATTCAGGAATATGTTCATAGTGTTTTTTTTTATATCTTTTAGGCGACCCATTCCTTTGTCTCCTGTGTAACATGTACTCTTCAAATTCATTATAATATTGTGCTTTTAAATTTAAACGGGGTCTATGGCTACGAGGCGATGGGGGAACTTCTTTGTATCCATAAGGGATCATCGCATCGCCGGTATATTTTCGTTTGGTTTTAGGGCTGGATTTTTCTTTCACGGGGACAAGGTCGTATTGGTTGGAGTCATTATAATTATCTGTATGTTTTCTGTGATGTTTATGTCGGGTTGGTGGCATGGCACTGTACAGACGTGTGTCACATATGCTCCTTATATCGTTGATGCCGTATTCATAATCGCTTCTATGATTCTTTCGTCCGTCAAAGCAACAAGAACATAGATCCGAACCTTCCAAAATATTTTCTCGAATTGGATATTCTTGGTCCCGACAAATTGGCGCCGAAAATTGACTTACACCTGATTCTCGTTGGCCAAACATTCTTATTGGTCTATATTGCCTTTTAATAATATCCGCTATGAATTCCTGGTCTAATTCTCTAGAGGTATTTTTTTTACTTCTACGTCTATGTTTACCTTCGTATGGTTCTTGATACCTCTGAGGGCTATTTTTTCTGCTTGTATTTTTAGGCCTAACCTCTTCAGCAATAGGGTCTACATACTCGTGTTGCTTCATGTAATGCCCTTCAAAGGAGTGGCCTGGGTAGTCTGTGCACCGACGGCGACCTACTCGAGGTTCATTCAGAGAATGGTAGCTGGTGGTAGCACCATAAGACGACGCAAAGTTCTCGTACGTGGATCGAGCTTTGTGTTTACGTAAGTTGTGATGTATTCCATCGACAGCGTTCATTCTCTTGTCCAATTTGCTCTTTTTCTTCTTTATTTTTGTTTCATCGACATAACTTTGAGCTGCCATTTCATCTGAAGGCCTCAAGTCGTTTCTCTTTGGGTCATGGTAGACCTTTGAAATCGAATCACTGTCATCAGATTTTCTATAGAAACTTTCGGATGTTTTGTACAGAAGTTTGGTTTCATCTCCATGTAAGTGCACTCTTTTCGTTGAGGTTATTTCTGATTGTTCCTTTAAAACATCTAAGTCTTGTCTGCCATCCGTCGACACCTGCGTCTGCGACTCCTTCCTAGACGAGCTCTCGAGGCAGACCAGCTCACGGCAATGCTTATTTACTTCAGTGAGCTGCTGCTCTAAGCCCACTATCTTGTGTTTTAAGTCTGTGACATTAATCGCTATACTGGAATTTATTTTAATATCTGGTTGCGACGAGCTACCTGCAAGTAGAACAATGAGAGCGTTAAATAGGATAAGAAAAAGCGTGCTGGGAAGGCATAACAACTGAAGTATTTACTAGAGTATTCCGCCTCGGCCTGCCGATACTCACGTTACGACACTTATATATACATTTTACGTACATAAAATAAAAATCATGTACAAAAATGTAGGTACGACATTTCTATTATTCTCGTATCTCATACAGAGACTCTTAGATCTCGTACCGGTACTATAGTACTTCTGCCAACCCTACCACCACACATAAAACAGACTCAACCCCTGGATCGTTTCTGTAAGTATTTATTTTTTGTTGAAACCACCTATGTTTTGAATTTAAGCTAGCCAGAAGACAATCTTCAGAATAATTATGATGGTTATTAGATTAAATTGTGCTTACCTAAGGCCCGTCGCAAGAAGTCCTTTATAGCCCGGTACCGTCGTTTGGCACGGGGCGAGATGCGGCGGCGCGGGGTGCGCAGTGTCATCACCAGTGCGATACCCGGCGACGCCTGCGCACACAAAGCGGACCTCTTTAGAATGGAATATGTAACAACAAACACAAGTATGGCAAGAATATTTGTCCAGGGTGGGGATCGAACCCACGACCTTTTAGCCTGTCATCTTCAATCAGATGAGGATGGAACGACGACATTGCGATAAGTTTGGAAATCTTTGGAGAGGCCTAGTCTAACAGTACCGCTCTAGCCTGAACATCATCACTTCATTATTTCATTATCATAACGATGGCCCGCCCTCACTTCGCTTCGGGACCGTAATTCAGAAATGAACCAATAGATGGCGCTGTGTCCAATTACATCGCGCAAGCGTTTCGTGTTTTCGGTTTACCTATAAGCCTTGTCGTTGTCCATATAAGTTATCTCTTTATAAATAGTATAGATTATAGAAGATAGAAGATGACAAATGCCGAAATTGAAGAGCTGATGGCGGACCCTAAAATAATGGGAGAGACGAAGGTTGAAAGAAGGGAGTAAAAGCGGACCTGCAAGAAATGGAAGCAAGAGATTGGCGACAAGCTGCAAAAGACCGAGACAAATGGCGACAACTCATATCGGAGGCCAAGACTAATTTTGGGTCGTTGAGCCATCGGAGTAAGAAGTGTAACGATGACGACACAGGTCGACTGTCTTACCTTCTCTCTGAAGCTTTATATTACGCGTAATGATATTGTGTTCCATCGTGCGAAAACACATCCATATTTTTATTTTCTGAAAATAGTTACCAAGACAGTTGCGCTTAAAGTTAAATTTTATTTTAAATATATAAATTATAAAATAACAAACGTTTGACTTTTGAATTTCATTTGACTTTTTCGCGTTTTTTATTTATCTGCACGTTTTCATAGTTTGCCAGCCAGTGTCCATCAGTGTCCATTTTAATCTAGTGTCACAGACTAAGGAGAATACGATACTGGTCCAGTGTGATTTTGATTCCATTATTTAACTTTGACGATTTTCATTCGATTATTTAAATGGTAGGTACAGATGATAAAAAGCTATTTTAACGTCAAAATCGGAAGAATATCGGATTTAAGGAATGCCCTTAGAGCATTCAACAATGCCTTGTAAGTTAGATCTCAAAGGTACCTTACTCTTTGTCTTACACTGTCACCTGGTCTGGCCAAATGCCGAAGATTGCTCATCCACCTGTTAAATGTGAACGATCTCATTTCTACGAAGAAAACGTAAACATTTTTTTATTCACAAACGAGCAAGCGGGTCACCTGCTGGTAAATAATCATCCATCAACCAATGAACATAACCATAGAGATCAAACGTCAAATAGTTTAAACAAAGAACTTACAAAACGTCAACGATCAAAAAATTTCCATCAAAGTGCTATCAAAATTTTAAAAACACAATTTAGAAATACTCATCAAAATTATGTATTACAGCCTTAACAGAATGCTCTTTAAATTCGCGAGAGTAGTTCCAAAGAACTTGGCGCAACAAACTACGTTCAATGTCGGGAGGAAGCATATAGAGGGAGCGAGGAGGTACTCGGACCTGGTGCCGCCCAGCCAGTACGACGTGCCCATACCCAAGCGCCTGCAGCTGGGCTACGTGCTCAAGGTCTACTGGGAGACTATCCCGCTCTTCGTCACCACCGCTGTCTCCATCGGCCTTGTGATCGTCGCCACCATTTATTGTTGTCGCAACAAGGGTACACATCATCATCCTACGGCAGCGCACTTGTAACTCTACTGGTGTTGCAGGTGTCCATGAGCGGCGGCATTGCTTACCATCAGGTGATCCGCCTGCTCGTCTGCTACCTAGTCACATAAAAAAAACCCTTTAGTATGTTTTCTACCATTGTTCTACTTAATGCTAAAAAACTTGGGCAGGAATTTCAATATTTTTTAGCTCAGTGTTTAGACTTAGCCTTACCAAAATATTTGTGATGATTTTCCTTACTAAACTCTGTGAAACAAAAAATATTGGTTAGGTTAGGTTAGAACAGTGACTTAGCTAAAAAATCTCCTCGCTACGCTACGTCTGCCACCCTGTCCTTGTAACACCCTAAAAAGCATGTTTGTTGCACTCCCCACACTACGCTACGCCTGCCACACTGTCCTTGTTACCCCCGAAAAAGCTTACATGTTGCGCACCCTACGCTGCCGAAAAAGCTTGCATGTTGCATCTCCCCACGCTACGCTACGCCTGCCACCCTGGCCTTGTTACCCCCGAAAAAGCTTGCATGTTGCATTCCGCACGCTACGCTACGCCTGCCACCCTGTCCTTGTTACCCCCGAAAAAGCTTGCATGTTGCATTCCGCACGCTACGTTACGCCTTCCACCCTGGCCTTGTTAACCCCTAAAAGCATGTTTGTTAGCAGTCCCCTCTCTTCTCCAGGTGGACATAGTGTTCACGACGCACAGCCGCGACAACATCTCGCGCACGATGGACCTGCGCAACCCGTCGATCCACAAGGTCATCATCATCAACCAGCGCTACGAGCCCTGGCCGGAGATGCAGGACATCCTCGACAAGATGAAGAGCGCGGAGAAGCGCGCGCTGGTCCGCGCTGAGACGTGCAGCCATCCTTAACTGAACACGATAAGATTTAAAATTGCAAACTTGTTTGATCTCCTAGACTGGTAGGATAAGCGTCAATGGGGTCGATCGCGCGTGAAAAATACCCTAAATGACGTACAGTCAGCCACACATCAGGTTATCACGAGCTGTTAAATTTTTTCAATTGATTTTCAACGTTATGTGTATGAGAATAAGATGAGAGATTAAAGAAATTAGACAGTTTTGTATACTTTGATGTGTGACTGTAGGTAGGTACAATGAAGACTATCGCGTGTGACAAATCAGCTAGATGGCGTTGCAGAACAGAACACGTACATTTTGATTAGTATTTTTTTATGTGAGCTGTCAAAATGCCACTAAACAACAATAAACTGGAAGTTGCAAATCAGTCTAACAGTGCGCCATCTAGCGGATTTATCATACGCGATAGCTCCCATTTTCATGATTGGTTATTTCATTCGTCAAATTGACATTAAAACAACTTACCTTAATACAAAACGCGATCTTGAGTTATTACCCAATTTTTTGTCTCAATTGCAATTTTTTAATTGTTCAGTGCATACAAATTAAAATAATGAATGGAGTATCATTAATTGAAACAATAATGCACTGATAAGTACGTCTTAACTGGACACTCGTCTTAAAGTAGTGCTACTTTGGTAGTGTTTTTTTTTTTGCTTTTTGAATAAATTTACATTTATTTTTCACTTTGAAGTTTTTTTTTAAGACTACTTGGATAACTATTATTCTAGCATTAGGTATATTACACATGCATAAGATAAGAGCAGTAATATGAGCGGTTTGGCAAACAAAAACATTTGATATCGTATCGAGTTAGATGCTTTCTTTTTCAAATAGTCCTCTCTGACAGACTCGCAGTTACCCGGGTTTTTTTTTCAATTATCCCTACTTATTTCTAAAAATAAGATAGATATTTTTAGACCTCCTTAGCACGTTGGTGTGAAATCGGTCCCGAATCCGATGTTTTGTTCACGGGTGTAGTGATTGAAGCGTTGCGCACATTTAAAAAATAACTTAAAAATCCACCAAAAGTCCCGTCAAAGGGAAGCTGCGAAAATCTTTCGGAAAAAATCTATTAAAGGGGAAATGTGGAGCGCAATCACACGGGCGGTCCTCGATTGGCTGCCAATCGCTGCAGCGGCACAGACTGACGAGTACCTACAGAAGGCTTAGCACAAACTTCCCCAGAAATCGCAGAGTAGGCAAACAATTTGTATCAAAATTTAAGTCAAGTCATTTAGGGAAATACATTTTCCAAGTTTTCTTGGGTTGATGGTTGATTTGGATTGACGCCCCTAGTTAAATATCGTCAGCTGGTACTCATAATACAGCCCGAAATAAGCCTCCCTCGTGGTCCCACTAGTGGGTCAAATTAGTGGGTCCACGAGAAAACAGGGGGGTTCCGTAGTTATAGACCAGTTGATTGGTGTGATTGTCTGGCGCATTTATTATTACTATTAGGTATTTTAGTTCTGCTTACGTCGTACGTAATATAATAACATAATATTAAATACCTTCATTTTTGAAGGAAATCGTACGATACGATACGATTCGTCATCGAAGGCGGGCATACGTTTTAACCTTCTCTACCCCCTTTTGGGCCTCCGGTCACCGCACTTACTCGAACACAGCAGGCGCTGCTTAGTTCTGTGAGGTCTGGTATCGTAAACTTGTACAGTCAGCCACACATCAGGTTACCACAACCTGTCAAATTTCCTCAATCGATATTCAACCTAACGTGTTTGACTGTAAGATGCGAGTCGATTGAAGAAATTTGACAGTTTTGTATACTTTGATGTGTGGCTGTACGTACCTCCCGCTTACATTATCACTGCAGGTAGGAACTCTACCACTAACTTCAGAGCGGTTCATCTGTTACTCAGCGGGTGCGGGTGGTCAGACCTCCCGCCACCCCCCAATAGCTACGGAGCCAAAATTGTTCCCTAACCCCCTCCCGCGACTCCACGTTGTTTGGTTACACGGGGCGATTGCTTTCGCAATCGTATAGGAAGTATTAGCTGGTTTAACGCTCTAAAATGGGGTTAGAAGTTTATAAGATCAGGGACAACTCGGCTTACTTACATATTTATTACCTTTTTTAATTTTTATGTGACAAGTGGCAAACTACCAGACGTAGGTATCACCTGATGGAAAACGATTGCCGCCGCCCATAGACACCTGCCACCAGTAGAGTCACAAGCGCGCTCCCAACGTTTAACCCCTTTTCCCCTCAATTGGGTCTCACTCAACGAAACACTACGGTATCACTCCGGTCGAGGCGGTCCATTCATGCCGAAGCGTGGCCGTTCCCACGGTTAATACCTATTCAATGTACTAAGTCTTTTCTTCCATCTTACAGTCAGCAGCAAAACTTGATGCACTATTTGTACAACTATTGACTATTACTCATTGATAAATGTTTCTATGACTAAAAGAGTATTTCGGCGTAAATAATAGATAATTAATATTTATTGACCTAATTGACATAAACATTGCCTAGTATATATATATTTGAAATATGTAAATTTGTCCGTAAGTACCCAGAGTTTTATAATAAGAGAGAAAATATTCAAACGAAATTTTCACTAAGACATAAGAACAGATTAAACTTACCCACCTCAAACCTAACAATGCATCCTCTAGCCCTTAGTTATGTCAATCAAAATATATAACAAATGCCAGAATACATAAAGAATGAGAACAAAATGAACATTTTCACAAATAGGACTCAAACAATTCTTATAGAAAAAAGTTATTTATAGCATAAAAGAATTTCTAAATGAAAAAACCACTCAGCAGGTAAAAGTCATGAATAAAAATAATAAGTAAAGTGCAATATTAGAATATATATATTTTTAATAGCGATAAATATGGTGATATTAATAATAATAATATGTAATAGGTATAAAATAATAATAACAATATATAATATTAGTATTTAGAAAACAAATGACAACAGTAAATAAAAAATATAGAATAAAATAAATTCCAATATGAAAGTACAATTTTATTAAATAATTACATTAATACATTAATTAAATATAACTTTAGCCATTCAAGACTCGCTTCCTCTCTCCTAAATTTTGTTGGCCCTAACAGGGTCCATAAGAGTGTATATAAAATTAAAATGTTACCACCTTACATTTGTACCTTATGGAACGCAATAAATTATGAGTATGAGTATTGAGTATGCAAACACATATTAATATTATTGACATTCTAATTTATAACATTTCTATTAATACATACTTGACATTGGATTTTAATTATTATTATTTGATTATGTACAATTGGACATTATTATCGATTCTGACATTTCACTGCATATTGAATTAAACAGAAATAAAATTAATGGGTGTCGTAATGTATCTGATGAAATTCTGCCGTAGATGTTTAAATTCATTTTTAAAATATTGTATGCCTAATAGGTAATTGCGAGAACCTGTAACATTTTTAACACTGCATATAATGTAAAAACCGCAATCAGACAATAAGATTTATTATTATATTATTATTATTATTATGCTATTGACTGTACGCATCGTTGTGGGTCGGTGTTTCGCTCGCTACCAGTTTACTTTCGGATTTGTAATATCAAAAGTATCAGGCTTGATGCATTTGACTTACGTGCGGAAAGCAGATTCGCAAGGTCCTCGAGACGGTGCCTCGAACGCCCGAGCAGTCGAGGAGCACTTGAGGCGCCCTCTAGAAATGTTCTGCGAAACGTTGATATGGCGGTAGGTAGGGCGTTGATATACGTAGTGCAGTGGAAATAACTGCTAAAATATTCAACTTGCCACAGGTTAACAAACCTTTAACTTGTGCTCACACTCACTTGTTTTCGGGAAATTAGTTTCAAAATATATCAACAGATGGCGTTGGGCGTCAATTGCATCGTGCAAGTGTTTCACTTTTTTGGTTCACCTATATGCGTTCTATACAATTTACTAAGGAATTTACCTCTTTACTAAATCGTCCAGATTATAGTATAGGAGCCCGCGTTCACTTCGTAAGCTTCAATCACCAATTCTCATCAGAAACTTGGTGTGGTGATTAGGCCAAATTCCATCCTATTGATTCTGTGATGAAGGACTGAGCTACCCGTTATATTTGAAAATTTTCAGACCTACAGTCAACCTTGTTTTATGGCCGGACGGGGAGGGGGGGATAGGAGAGAATAACCTGAATCAAAAGGTAAGCCGCCGCCCAAAGACAAACCGCAACCCGCAAACCCAGTGGAGTGACAAGTGAGCCTCCAAACCGTCACTCGCTCGGGTGACGGTAGTGGAGTCTCAACCAGGGTGGGGGTCGAGTGAGTTATGCTTTCTAACTAACAATACGTCGGCCTTGTATACTTCTGGCCAGTGAACTTTCGATATAGCGTACATCGAGATTATGCTCTTTAGAACTAACATAAGTCGGCATTTCAAACTTCGACATTCAGTAGCGGAGTCAGTGACGGGCGAGCGCAGGCGTCGCTTCACGCCGGCCTTCGGTAGTATCACTCCGGTCGGGCCAGCCCATTCATGCCGAAGGTAACGGGAAAGGTGTATTTAAATCACGGTTATGAATAAAACAAAGTGTGGTATCGTTTCCAATATTTTTATTTTTAAATTAGTGGCAGTGAAGATGTGTCGGGTACGTCGCTCCCACTGAAGCCGCCGGCTTGCGCCTGCGCCGCGGCGCGTCTACTCAACTTAACTCTACGGTCTCGGGACGCACGCCAATCAACTTAACTTTTAACTAATAGAACATATTTTTTAATTCCAAAATTTTCAGGGCATAGTTTACCGCCTTTTACAAAATACTCTTGAGAGCTTAGTTTGCCAATATTTAAGAGCTGTTGAACGGTTTGAAAACGATGACACTCTTAGAACTATTTTCAACAGCTTTTATTATAAGTAGTCGAGATACGAAAGGGCTCGTAGGTATTTCGGTTTTGATAAAAAAAATCTTGTTTTCTAACCTAACAAAACTTGAGTCACATCTGTTTGTTGATTTAAGAAGAAAAAATACTGTTATTGTCGACAGTAAACACAAAAATATAGAGTAATAACAACATTGATTAGTTAGGTAAATGTTGTCATACCTCAATCAATCGAACACAATAAAAAAAACCACAAGAGATTTATAGGGTTTGATTGGAGCGTTAGATACATATAATATAATCAATAGATTTGTTTTTGTCCTACCAATATCTGTAATTTGTTAACTTAAACATCAGTTACGGAAGCGTCATTACTTAATGCCGGTACAAATTTAATGTAGAGCATTCAAATCTGCAACGGATGTAAGGGGGTATTTACATTGGTCGATGTTGCACGCATGCGCGGTGGAGGCAACGCAGGCACAGGGTCGGCAAGGGTAGAACGAGGAGTTTGAACGGGGTTTCGACCGACACATCGACCAACGTAAATGTCTCCATAAAATTACGTTCCATATATTCACTAACAAAATCAATGACAATACATTTTTACAAACTGTAAGACACAAACAAGATATAAGTACTTATACATATCGATTAAGCGAGAATTTGGCAGTGTTTCATCCTTTCATGGAATCCTTGCGGATTCTCACAAAAACACAACCAGGAAAAGTACTTATGTAAACCGCAAAATAACGTCCCCAACTAATAGATATACCAGCGTCCCGAGACTTCAAAAACCAATAGAATGTTACATAATGATGTGCCGTCAAATTTCATACAATTTGTTACAAGTAGGATTCGCGGTTCATCACCAACGTTGGCACAATATCAATACAAAACACATAATGTATTTCAGAAACAAACAACCTCCACGTTTCATTAAACTCTCAACATACACAAATTATTCAATAAACGTTTTTAGAACAAACAATACGATCTTACCTAAGTATGATTACAGTACAGTTGATTGAGTAAAAATAAATCTTTTCTTACGTGAGATCAGGAATTATTAAGGTGTCTTAAAGCTGTAAAACTTTGTCTATGAAATACATTACAAATGATACAAATACGTACATACAAAACTGTTTGGCACGTAATATTAAAATGAAAATTGCTCACTAAGTGCTATACACTGTTATTTATTGGTTATGATATTAACTAACATTTATAATTTTACGTATTTGTTACCGAGGATTGTATGGCGTCGTGTCCTGTGACTAGACCGGGAACTGGTCGGTTAATCAATGGAAAAGTGATTGAATTTTTGCATCTTTAAACTTCAAATCCTCGTCCATTTTCCTTTTTAGTCTAGGAGCCTAGGTCTCGAACGGTTTCGTTAAGATGTTTATAGATGATAGTTAATATAAAAACAGTACTCCGCTATGGTCTAACAAATAGAAAACGTCTATTAAAGTTACTTATTTTTCCTTAAAAATAAATAAATTTTATTATTATTTTAATGTTTTCTAATCGCCAGAACCATAGCGGCTGTGTTGTAAATACTGTACCTAACTACATTCACTCTCCTTCAAAGTTGACCAATAGGTTTAGATTGAAGTACCTAATATTCAATTACTTTCATAGCTTTTTGTTTTAATTTTAACCATCTTAGTTCCTGACTAGTCACGGCTATGACGTCACTATTAAGAGTCCGCTCACAAAACGTAAGTCCCATCGAAAAACTGCGTTTTTACATCGTATTAGTTATCTAACGTTATGTAGGTATGTATATTCGAATTACGTACCCAGTAGGTACCGATAACTTTTTAATAATACTGTTTTGGCGAATTAACAAATGGCGAGCTTACTAGCTATGTCAGTCAAAGCTCTTGATTCTCAGAACTTTCAAAATATTGAATGAAATAGATAATAATTGAGTTTGACTTTTTAAAGCATTACACTTTTCATTTGACTATTAATTTTTACAATTTATCAATAGATCTTCTAACGCGATGTTCGATAAATTAAAATCTCACAAGTTGGAAATACGTTACGAACACGTAATACGTCCACACGCAGTCATGCTCTGAGCTTTAAGTTCAACTTTATTCCAAGTGTAACATGCAAGTAAAAAAGTTTTTAAAAGTTTCTAACTATTATTGGTTTGGTATTATTGCTGAGCCGAATGAAACTAAACGGTTTTTACTAAAAAAAATGTTTCAAATCGACTGTAAAATTCTTCGACTCTAGCATACTCGCTTTAATAAAGAAGTATGCATTCTACGCATTTCTTAGGTCTGAAAATCAAGAGCCTAGTTAAAATGACGCCACCGTTAACCCGCCTGTACAGCCAACAACATTAAACCCAAACCTAACTTACTGATAAAACTCACAGCGCTGAAAAAGTCTTAATAAGTTAACGTGTCGACTTTAATGTCAGTGACTGTACACAATATTGTACTTGTGTAATTCGCGATGGTGCGAGTAAGTGTAGCAACTGAGCAGACATCACATCCACATCGTAATGTCCAGTGAGAAACATAAAAATTTAATTAGCTAACGAAGGTTTCTTTGTGTAACCTCGTCCCGGTGTGAGATAGAAGCTAAACTGATTTTTGGTAATCATTTAAATATAAGGTTATTGTATCTTGGCACAATAAATTGTACATAGGTGCAAAATCAGATTCGTCTGGTAAAACATAGGAGTTTTCAAGTTAATTAGTTTTACAATTAAAATTCTAGTTAACTAGATTCATTTTGCGGTCGTCATAATCCTGCGGTCAACCTCACATGTATATTGCAATACCTATATGTTTTTTTATTATAAACATGGCGTCCATATTGAGAGCAAAACGAAAACAGATTATTCTTGTCATGAATAAAATACAAACAGCCAAAGTTTGTGTTAAGTTGCTTCACTTACCCGACCAGCCGAACCATACGCTGCGGTGAGCCGCACGGCCACGATATTTTTTACAATTTACCTCATTATCCTATACACATAAAAATATTAAAACGGAACGTTTTAACTAGATATAATATAATGTGCGTAACGAGTCGTAACATCATAGACTCACCATTACCTGTACAAACGAATCGCTTTCAAGTCGAAGGAATAACGCAATGTCGATCGCCGCCGAATATGCGCACGAGTGACTTCATATTTGCACCGTCTGATCCGAAAATGTTTATCACCCTAAGATTACTTCATACAGGTTTCAGAAAAAAAATCTATTAACAATCAACACAAAAACTCAAAAAAATTCGCTAGCTTTTTCTGTTTTATTCTAGCCTTTATTTTTTTCAAATTGATCCAATATTTTAAACGCTCTCATTATTCTTAAAATGCATATTTTGGTGTAAAAATTATAATATTACTATTTTGTACAGGTCTTAAACGGTTTTACCAATTTGCCAATTATAAAATAATCATAAATGAGACTGATAAACATTTTCGAATCGAACGAAGCGCGACACCAGTACCGTAATACTAACTTCAGTTATTATTATTAATATTTAGAATCTTTATTCTCGTCAGAAACATCAATAATTGAGCACCGAGAAAGTTGTAGAATTAACACACTTCATTTTGAAGTCACTAATGCGTAGTACGAAAAACGAGTCTTATATTTTATTGTTTGGTTGTTATTATATCAACAGCTTGGCTTCTAGCCCCTGGTCTATTGAATATTAAGGTGCTTTTGAATCTATAAACGTTTTCAAAACAATTTTATGTAGGTCTTCAAAGCATGATTTATTATTATTCACTTACTTATGTAGTATTAGAATGGCACTGACATAAGAAGTTTTACTATTGTAGTTGTACCCTCCTAAGAGTAGTATATCATACAATTCATTTTAAAACGTTTATAGATGTGCTCCAAACACCTGTGATGAAAATAATACAGGGTGTAATGGAAAAGCTTTTCTTTCTCAAATATTGCGACAAAATCTGCTTTTTCATTGTAACTGATACGATAACACGATTAAAATTGCAGTTTCATGCATGTCCATTTGCGTAGTTTATATTAATATTCATGAATATTGAAAATAAATTCTTTGAAATGAATAAGAATAGTGACATGTCAAAAGGCTGGTTTAATTAAAACACTCGTGTTGGCTGTCCAATAAAATCCACAAAAAACATCCCTGCTCAGTCAGTCAGTCGCAATGTAGCTTTTCATATTACAGATCAGAAGCGATTCCTTACACCCTGTATACAAATTGTTTAGTAACAGCGAATCCACAGGGTGAGTCGGCAAACCGACCACATGATGACCGTATGTATCTCACAACGAAACGTTAACAGCTAAGTCCAATAGCGATAATATTCCAAAACCATACCATGACAAGTCACAATATCAAACCTTAAAAATAAAGTTTCTATAATTATAATAATGGATAAAAACACCAAAAGTGAACGTTGGTTCATGAAAAGTTCGCGTTTAGTACAGTCAGCCACACATCAGGTTACAACAACCTGTAAAAAAATCTCAATTGATATTCAACCTAATGTGTAGACAGTAAGGATGAGAGTCGATTGAAGAAATTTGACAGTTTTGTATACCTTGATGTGTGGCTATCTGTAAGTATTGATACGACCTGAACACATGGTATATTTATTATTATTTAGTATCTATTGGGATCATTGGTATCATATCACGTACAGTTGGTTCGTGAACTCCAGGAATGGGACCAGTTAGGCAATTCTTGTTCACTCGATATTGAAGTCGAATTTAGAGATTTCATACATTCGTCCACGCTAAATCTCTAAATCGACTTCAATGACAATAGGACGAAGATTGCCCCCCATCAACAGATAATGATCTACAGCGTGTATCCCAAGACTTTCACCACGTCTTCTAACAAGCATTCTGAATGTTTGTTTTTCGACTTTTGAAAACTCGTCGAAAGTGTTTCCACTTCCCATACAAAACGACCATGTCACTTGACCAACTTTGTATGGAAGGTTGATTTTTTTTGCGGATTTCCAAAATTCATTGAAAAAATCAGTTCACAATGGTTAGAAGAACACATGGTTTAAGGAATGTAAATATTTACCGATACACCCTGTATAATTTTGCCTCCCGCTCGCTTACACTGTGTTGAGGCGAGAGATTAGAGAAGTCGTAATTACCAACCCCATTCCAATAAGTAACGAACCATTATACAGTCAGCATAAGAGTCATTCAAGACTACTTTCTGCTGACAGTACTTTGCACTTTCAATCAAACTATTTAACTATAGCTTAAACAATTTCAATCAAACAGTTCTTTAAATTTTCGCATTGCATTAGTTATTATTATTTTATACGGGAATTAACGCGACTTAGTTTTTAAGCACGTATGTTCTTACTGCTTGACGTTTCAGCTGTGTTACAGCAACCGTAGTCACAAGCGGACATTAAAAATTAACGTCGCGTTAATCTCCATCTAAACAATAATGTCGATTAAATTAAATATGAGGTAGTGTAGTTGAAGTAAGTTACTTCCATGAACCGTTTTCAAAATATGAAATAAAAGACAGTAAGTTCACAAAGGACACACGTAACACCAAGACTTAGACACAATCGCTCACCGACGCGATGCGCGCGCGCGTTTACCCACGAGTGCAGGTCATCACGTATTCAATAATCATAATAATTTAATAATAATAATCGTAATATTACACCTTAAATAACTATACAATTTATGAAACCCCGCAGGGCTGTAAAACTTATTAAACTTCATTTATATTATACATTAGTGTGTGAATCGATCACGTATTCCGTACTATACAAAAATTAAAAACATTATACAATAATACTACGATACCATAGAGCTAATAAATACAAGAATCAACTTACAACTACCAATACCCAGGGCACGGTGACGCGATGCAGTGGTGGTATATTCGTATTTTAGTTACAACCTCTTTTATAACATTCAATTTATTAATTAATATAATTTAATATATCTATTATATAATGTTATGTGCTCTCTCTGAAACATCGTCTTATGTTTTGGAACTATAACGCAACTCTAGAGGCGCGGGGCGGGACGCCCGCGCGCGGGGCGCCGGGCGCCCCACTCCTGCCCCATGCGATCGTCACTTCTGAACCAATCAATCACCACAACAGCTTCCAATTTATTTGCTGTTCAATACTACTTCATATATAACTTCTCGCGAATGCATAATATAGATATTATTTAACTCAATAAGTGAGCAAATCATTGCCATCCAGTAAATTAGGTATGCCAATACCACAATGTATTAGACACTACTTTTTTTCCATATTTATTGTATTTCTTTAGTCTTACTGACAATATATTTGTGATGTTATTATAATTTAGACCTTACGGAATGACGAGGATGCTACGGTTGCAGAAGTTATATTTCAGTAACTTATATCCCAAAACATTAGGCCAACACGAATGTGAGAAACGCAAACGCGTGTGAAGGAACGTACACAAACGGAACGGACCGGAGCGGCCGGCCGCCGACGCGCGCCGCCCTGCGCGGGCGCAGCCGGCGGCGGCGCTAACACTGTATCATTTATTATTATAACTAAGACATTGACGATTCTCGATGATAAACATTTGTGCTGCTGTTATGTCCTGCGACATCGGATATAGGTATAATACACTTCGTACGCTAGAGTGAGAGGCGGGCTGCGCGCCCGCCCGGACACTTAAGTAATCTCCTTAGAAATCGATAGGAAGTCAGTTTTACTTATAATAATTCCGCTATTTATTAACTAGGGATCGGCGGCCGCCTCGCGGCGCGGCGCCACGA
Organism: Cnaphalocrocis medinalis; assembly: GCA_014851415.1. NCBI lineage: Eukaryota > Metazoa > Arthropoda > Insecta > Lepidoptera > Crambidae > Cnaphalocrocis > Cnaphalocrocis medinalis. The sequence goes on from CM026279.1 coordinate 1,765,121, forward strand.
GGCGAGGCCGCGACAAATTTCATAAAAGTCTCTAAACATTCACTGCGACTTTCGATCTTGAGCTCCTCACTGACGTTACTCCATCCATCGACAACGCACTTCCACGAGAAGGCGCGTCTCTCGCCGGTGACGTGGCGCCTCTTCTGTTCCAGCTTCGTCGCGGTCGTTGCGAAGTCGCCGTTCATTCAGCCCAGACGGGTCGACTCCCAGTCTGCTCCTCGGTTACCAGTCGGGCTCGGCAAGCCAACCGCCTCGAGCCACCTTCGGAGTGCTCCCTCGGGGGAGGGGGCCGGGGCGCGGGCGGGCGGGGGCGGGCAGGTGCGGCGCGGCGCGGCCCTCAGCGCGCGGCGATGCGGCACAGCGCGTGCCGCACGGCGGCGGCCGCGGCGGGCACGGCGGCGCCGCACAGGCCCGATCAGAGCCGGTCCTCCTCCTCCTCCTCCTCGCCCTCGTCTCCCGCTTCCTCGTTCTCCTCCCGATAGCCCGGATGTTCACTGATCGCATAGTAGTTCCCGTTGTATATCACCCCGAGCTCCCGCAACGCGTCGCCTCTGATCGTGGCTTTGATCGTCCAGTTGTAGCAGTCGTCCGACTCCGATTCGCGGTCCAGTCGTTCCACGTCCAGAATTTTGGAGCTGAGCCTTTCTAATATTATGCCTATGTCCTTGATCGTTAAATGCCTTTTTTGATCTACGCTCAGTTGGTCTATTAGAAGAAGAAACTTCTCGGAGGTGACCGCCTCGTCCTCGACGAGCGTGTTTTCGGTTTCGCTCTCGGAGGAGTCGCGGTCGCCCCGGCGCGCGGACTCGGCGTCTAGAAAGCGCACGTGGCCCTTGGGCCGGCCCTGAGGCGAGGCGCGCGGCTGCGCGTCCTGGATGGGCGAGGTGGCGACGCTCTTGTGGACCGCGATGCGGCGGCCCTCCTCGTGGAGCGCGCAGCAGTGGAAGTCGCACTCGTCGGGCGGCGGGCGCGCGGGGGGCGCGGGCGACGCGGCGCCGGCGCGGCACTCGGCCGTGTGCACGTGCACGGCGCCGGGCGGGTGCTCGAGGGAGCCGGCGGCGCGCGAGAGGCGGCCGCGCGGCGCGGGGCCCGGCTCGTCGTGGTTGACGACGGTGATGTGCGGCGGCGGCGGCTGCGGCCGGTCGAGCGAGGTCTGGATCACGAGCGAGGGCCGCCGGTCGGGCTTGGCCTGGCGCGAGGGAGAGCGCGCTGCCGGCGACGCCTGCGGCCGCTGGTCCCAGTGCAGCACCACCGTGACTCGCCCCTTGTTGTCCATGATCTTCCATGAAGGTGTTTCATCGTGCAGCTCGAGCGCGTGGATCGTCTCGCATACTATTTTTGGTATTGCCGATATCGCTGAAAATGAGGAGCAGTACATTATGAAATCCAATTATGAAGGATCTTCATCCTAATTCTAAACCTAAGCTTGATAGCTTGTGGTGAGTACCGTTTCCGGGGTTGAGCCTTTCACGACTTAGATAGGATCCTTAAAAGGTCCTTAACAAAGACACCAGTCCACCAAGAGTCCCTTGGATGCGGGTGGCATAGGACCGATCTGTGTGGAGAACTTTGGGGGAGGCCTATGTTTAGCAGTTGACGTCTATTGGCTGAAATGATGATGATGATGATGAATCGCTTACCATCAGGTAATCCGTCTGCTCGTCTGCCACCTAAAAAAATGTTGGAAAATGAACCTCACCAGCCTTGATGACGTCGACGCCGGTGGGGTACCATCGCTCCCCCTGGCGCAGCAGCAGCAGCACGGTGTTGGGCGGGAGCGTGCGCCAGTAGTCGCCGTGTCGGGTCGCTGAGCCAGTGGAGTGAGTAAGTAAGAATGTTATCTCACCAGCCTTGATGACGTCGACGCCGGTGGGGTACCATCGCTCCCCCTGGCGCAGCAGCAGCAGCACGGTGTTGGGCGGGAGCGTGCGCCAGTAGTCGCCGTGTCGGGTCGCTGAGCCAGTGGAGTAAGTAAGAATGTTATCTCACCAGCCTTGATGACGTCGACGCCGGTGGGGTACCATCGCTCCCCCTGGCGCAGCAGCAGCAGCACGGTGTTGGGCGGGAGCGTGCGCCAGTAGTCGCCGTGTCGGGTCGCTGAGCCAGTGGAGTAAGTAAGAATGTTATCTCACCAGCCTTGATGACGTCGACGCCGGTGGGGTACCATCGCTCCCCCTGGCGCAGCAGCAGCAGCACGGTGTTGGGCGGGAGCGTGCGCCAGTAGTCGCCGTCCTCGACCTGCGTGCCGTCGCTCTCGAGCACCAGCCGCACCGGCTCGCTCGCCGCTACCGATAGCTTCTCTTTACCTGACGGACAAACAATGGTAAGGCTTAAAGTACACCGAAAAGGCGAAACGACACCCAACGCCATCTATTGGAGCAATTTGGAACCTTTAACAAATAAAAAAGATACTAAATAATAAAAAATATCCGTACAAGAATATTTAAAAGATAAGTTTAAATACTCCTCTACTGTCTAATGTCATTTGCCTGGAGGTTGGTAGAAATCGCTTTCAGCGAGGGATAGTACATAAAATGTCTAAATTACGTTGTGTTTTTATGCATTATAGTATATCTATTATCTATCTAAAAACTCTTATAGTAGAAACCCCTGTGTTCTTTTGAAATCAAAACAGTTATTCCAAGCTGATGAGCTGTGACCGACACTCTATCGGCCAAAAGCAGGTCAGGCGGGCAGGGGCGCCTTATTGACCTGTGTCGGGCGCCGGGCAGCGGTGGCAGCCCTGACTCATTAACCAGCAAACATAAATTAAATACTGGTCTGATTACTATCTAAGTTATACACCCTTTATAATGCTGTGATATGTTGGTTATCGGGTACAACTCTCATCTTGCTGTCATACACATTAGGTCGAATTTCACTGACTGACTGACTGTAAAGTCAGCTACGCATCAGGCTACCACAAGCTGTCAAATTTCCTCTATTGATATTCAACCTATAGTTCGTGCCAGATAAACTTGCAATAAAAGTTCACCCCACTTGTACCAAGAAGTCGTCAAAATTCGCGATACAGATCGCTTCCCATACTAAACTGTCGATAAAACTTACATTTGCCGTGTTTCATAATACCAAACGTCAAAGTTTGAGACCTATTTTTGAATTTGAAAGTTCGCACGTCAAGGACTAAGAAGATAAGAAACAACAAGGCTCATAAACAAACCGAAAAACTAAACACATGCACGATGTATGCGGCGCCCAACGTCATCTATGGGTACCATATGCGTAACACATGCAACCTGGTTTGAGGTTTGCGGCCTTATTCTGACCTCTCGCTAAGCAGGTTAGCCACACTGATGTAGATGAGACGCCTCTCCCGAGCTAATGAGGCCTTCGGTTAACTTTCGGGCGAGACTCGCTGTTTGGAGTTATTATTGACTTATTAAGTTAAGAGGAAGTTAGCCCAATTTGGGATGAGCTGGTAATATCGTTATTAGCAATCGACTGAGATGATACACTACGTCTACGTGAGCGTAAACTAATTAGCCTATAGAAAGCAATGGTGGGGTATTGTAGTAGGTTGCAGCTGCAAGCTCACTCAAATGTTCTGGAGGTGGTGGCATTATATGGCGGGTGGTTGCATTCCCTCTGATATGGTTTCAGGACATTAGTTTTAAATTATACCAATAGATGGCGCTGGACGTCGATTACATTGCCCAAGTTGTTACCTTTACCTTTAAGCCCTGACGTGAAATATGAGATTAACCTCTTTATAAATATGCTAGAAGAAGATAATATGAGTAAAATTGAATATTTTCTTACCTCTATGTATTAACTCCTCAAAACTAGTGACCACCAGCCCCTTCCGCACGTTCCTCGAACTGTCCCATATCTTGAAAGGCCTCTTTCCTCTAACCTCCTGCGGGACAAAACGATTTATAATTAATTACATTGTTAGTTTATCCGACAATTAGCCTTATGAACGGACGTTTAAAGGTTCAAATCCGAGCTTACACCTGTAATTTTTTCAAATCTATGTCAAGTTTCTCCCATTCACTCGGTGGTGAGGGAAAACATAGTGAGGAAACCTACACATTTCGAATTAGTTTCTCAATTGTGGAGATAAGTAATTATGCTGAACGTGTAATCCTGGTTTAGTTAGTCTGGATTCCCTGTTTAAGGGATAACTTGTAGGCAGCAGTCACTTCATTGTAATTGCATTTTATCTGATGGTGATTAATTTACCAGACAACAATTGCTTATTATATTATATAGGTGGCAGACGAAAAGGTGGCTCATCTGATAATAAAATAAAAATAAGTGATTTTACCGCCCATGAAATGAACACTAGAACTCAACACTAGTACGTATGGGCGCCCCTTAGAGAGAAAGAAAAGAAGGTACATCAACAGTTGCATTTACTTAAAATATGCATTTATCTTCTATACTATTTATAAAGAGATAACTTCTATATACAACGACAAGGCTTATAGGTAAACCGAAAACACGAAACGCTTGCGCGATGAATATAGCACAGCGCCATCTATTAGTTCATTTCTGAATTACGGTCCCGAAGCGAAGTGAGGGCGGGCTACTAGTTTTTGTATAAAGTAATAAAAAATATAACTTATTCATTTTTGTGACCATGTGCAAATGTTTAACGAGTGTTTCTGCAATTGCATATGAGTTCACTTCTCTGCATTTACATTATCAATTTACAAAACGTACCTACTACACCATTTATCTTAGTTTCATTTCATTACATACGTGTAAGACTTTTTGCGTATATATAAACTTTATATTCAGAATTGACTAAAATCAGCTAGCACAAAATGGAAATTAAATAAATGCAACCAGTGACATTTACGGGATACTCCGTAATTAATAAGTTCGTCAAGTGGTTGAACAAACCATTCCTATACATCAAGTTATATAAAACATTTTCGTCTGCCACCTATCACTTTAAACACTGTTAAAGTAAGTAAAGTCACCTGCAAAAAATCTATACGAATTCATATCTACATCAGTAACAAGATACAGCTCTTTCTTAAATAAAAATTATATTATTACGGACGTAAGTACTGAAAATAATAGCTACACAAATTTGCAGGTGACTGTACATATATGTTTTATATACGATATACAGCAACATTATTTGATACTCGTTTTAAGTATATATTTATTATAATTAGTTGAGTATGATTTTATCAAAAGACATTTCATACATCTCAAAACGACTTCGTAGTAGAATCGATATTCAAGGTTTACTGAAGTCTCTTAGCTCTAATTAATGTTTTAAACGTATTATAGGTAAGTAAGTACTTTGTTCTGTGTACTCTTTTATTAGCATTTAAATAAATAGATACTAAAGACCCACTTTAAAACGAGAACGAACTTGATTTTACAATAATGTTAAAGTAAGAATTGACCTATTAGCACACGGTACTAGTAAACGGTTACTACTAGTACATACTATTCACAGGCACACACACATTAACTAACACACACAAACACACAAATAGCGAGGATCATTGTGCCATTTGAAACTCATTTGCCACAAAGAAGGCCGTTCCTACCTAGCCCTAATTTTAGCCCTTGTTCGTTGCGAGTGCCCTAGCATCCCTGAATAGTTCGTTACCACATGTCAAGGTTGGCCTCAGCCGAGTGCGGTGCTTCAGCAGAATGCCTCGTTAGGCCACACTCGCCTCCGTGGCTAATGCCGCTCCTTACACTCTTCTAACACTTATAACCTCAACTCTTAAGTAGGGCAACATAATGTTGAATGTTTCAATAAGTGGCACGTCGACATACGCTATTCAACTTACAGAGTAACACATTACAGCTGATTTATTACTACAACTTTCCCACTGACAATGAGCATTCTAATTAACAGCTCCCGATCGCAATTTGTTTACAAATGACGTCAATATCACTATTCAAACAAGCACGTGAGTCATCGAATCATCACTACGTTAGCACAGCGAATCATGTTCAGAAGGTGCCCTGGGGGCGCTGGGCGGCCGCCGTGCGCCGAGCCCCGAGCGCCGAGCCTGCACTGTCTGCAGCGGTGCAACGCCCTGCGCCGCGCCCCGCCCCCGCCCGCACGCACTGTGCGTTGACCCACTGACATCGCCGCCCTGCACGATCTTTAATCTAGACTGGGACTTACTAACTTCAGCTGGAAACTTCACACTACACGACGCGCCCACCGAAATTATCACTACCATCAAATTTACGGCGCTATCGCCACATCGTAAAGATAGCCACGAAACTGGTAGGATTTTATCAGTGAAAGTTGACGTACCTCCTGGATTTCCACTATCATTTTTCTAGAAATTTTAAATTGAAAGACAGTCTATCTAAGTTTGATAAACAAAGTTGGGTGTTGAATGTTGTGAGGTGGGTATTTGTTGTGTGAGGCAGCAGGCCGCTTGCGCGCGGGCTGCGCGCCGCGGCCGCACTGCTCACGGTGACCGGGTCGCGCCCCCCCGCGCCCCCCGCGCCCCGGGCCCCACGCCCCGCCCCGCCGCCCCGCGCCCCGCGCCCCCCGCCCCGCACTGCAGCGCCCGTAATCTCTTGATACCGTAACATCTTGAAATTAGCGTTGATGCACTTTCGGCTGAAGTCTTACAGCGGACCGAATGGAACATGTATCGCCAGATTGCTTGTATTGTTGGGAAGTACAATTTTTTACGACCATTCGACGGTCATTCATAACGGTACAGTACCGACTACTTGTACTTAATTGATACAATAATGTGGCTAGTAGGTAAAATAACTATAAAAGGAATAGTTTCTACTTCCATGCAAGTGATCTTAATAACTGTGTTAACTTAGTGTTTTTGTGAGCTCAAATTAAAAACATTTTTTACGTAACCATTCATAACATGCAATAATGTTAAGTAGAGTTTATTGCGAAATGAATGCTCTGGCATAATCGTACGTGCAGACGACCGATCGAAATCTCAGACAGAGTATGAAGATAAATAAATGTTGTTTTTTACTCGACAACAGTAAAATAAAAAGGTATAAGTAAACAAAAATGTATAGCTTTATAAATAAGTTATCCTGTTATCAGATAATTAATACTCATTTGTGCATACATAATTAAACTGAACCAAAACACAAAAACAAGGTGACTATTATAATGTCATGCTAGCTAAAAAAACACAAATTAGTTTATTCCACTGATCTACAATAGCTCTTTTAAACTAAACATATAACGATACGCCGTTTTGAGTAGGACACCATATTGAAACTTAGCTGGCGATAAAAAGGCAACCTGTGAATACTCTACACACGCAAATAATACTCAAAAAAAGAAGCTTAGCAATTATTATGAAACTGATAAGGACATAAAACAACTGACCAAGTGTTCAGACTCGCGCACCGAGAGATCATAATGAGATGATAATAAGTATGAGAAGAAAAAAAATTTTTGGAAAAAAAACCGACTTAAGAATAATACGCAATATATACGAGCATTGAACAATTTTTTATTGTTTTTTTTTTTTTCAAAAAAACATACGGGTCGCATTGAGAACCTTCCTCAATTTTGAAGTCGGTTAATAAAGACAAATAAAAGAAATTTCATTCAACTACTCAACAGTCATCAGAAGTATTTTATAGTAAAACTAGTTCCAGTCATAAATTAATAACTAGTACGAGTTTCGCGTCGGTACTACGTGCTACGGTAGTAATCCGTAGCACTGGCTACGGCGCTACGAGCTCGTAGCAGCGTACTCGCCCGTAGCAAGCCGCACCGGTACATTCGCCGCTTTGTACTACGGTCAGCTAAACAAAATAGGTGTTGTACGAGTAATATACATTATGTATATTGTATATACATAATTATTATGTATTTCAGTATTCTATTTGTATGTCTAATATCTGTCACAAGTGCTCAATTGAGTGTTTATGTGTGTCAAGTGAATTTTATTTTTTATTATATTTGTTCGTCGTATAAACATAATATGATAAGGTAAGGGTATCGCCTGTTAATAATCTGCTAGATGGCGTACTGTAGAACTAAGATCCATCTACACGGTGATTGGTTATTTTTGATGTGAGATGTCAAAATGCCACTAAACAACAAGACAGAACCTCTTCCCCTGGATTGTGGTACCGGTACACTAACTCAATCGGCGAAAAACTGTTTCACACAGGTTTTCAATGAGACCGTGGTATCACTGCGATCGAAGCATTAGCTTATTCATGTCAAAGTGACGGGCCAAATTAGTAGTCATATACGACTACGAGCTTCGCGTCAGTGCTACGAGTGCTACGCTGTCCGTAGCACTGACTGCTACGGAGCGCTGTAGCGCTACGATGTCGCAGCAGCGAAATCCTTCCCTAATATAGCTGGAGGCACGAAAGTATAGCGATGACCGTTATTTTGCGCATTTGTAAAAAAGAAGACTTTCTATCAAAATTGGTTTCTGCGCACTCAAGGTCATAACTACACTTTTTGCGTCGGACTATAAATGCTGTCACTTTTATAAAAGTTTCCGGTCCCATAATAGGTGACAGAAATTTAAATATTTGTTTTTAAAAGTTGTTTTTTAGCGGATACAGAAGTACAATTTTTGACAATTTTAAGTGTCTACATACATTACATCTTTATGATCATAGTGTGATGAAGTTAATATACATTTAATTTTTACGTGCACTAAATTCCTAAGTTAATATAATACCCAAATAACTCCCCGATAGTTTTATAGTTTTTCCTAGATCACGCAGTCGAGCAAAAGTACTTATTTATGTTCCAATTTTTTCCAAATATAACTCGGGATTGTGATCCCCAACCCGCTTTAGGCATGTGTGGTGATTGAGCCTAATCCCATCATAGAAGCAACGACCTAATTCCTTTGACCTGCAGTGGGACACATTTAGGCTGAGACTTTACTTATATCCAAGTTTTTTTTTTTTAATGTGATAAGTAGCAGACGAGCAGGCGGATCACCTGATGGTAAGCAATTGCCGCCGCTCATGGACACTTGCAACACCAGTGGAGTTACAAGTGCGCTGCCGCCTTTTATCCCCTTCCCCCCCGAGTGGGCCTCGGGTACCCTCACTCACTCGGCGAAACACAGCAGAGGAGCTGCTTCACGCAGGTTTTCTGTGAGGCAGTGGTATCACTCCGGTCGAGCCGGCCCATTCATGCCGAAGCATGGTTCTTCCACAATTGGATACAGAAGTATAATTTTTGACAATTTTATTAGTGTGATAAAGTTAATATACATTTAAATTTTACGTACACTAAATTCATTCTAGAAAAATAATGTACCTAATACCCAAGTTAATATAATACCCAAATAACTCCCCGATGGTTTTATGGTTTTTCCTAGATCACGCAGTCGAGCAAAAGTATATGTTCCAATTTTTTCCAAACGTAACTAGGGATTGTGATCCCCAACCCGCTTTAGGCATGTGTGGTGATTGAGCCTAATCCCATCATAGTAGCAACGACCAATATCCCATGTGGCATAATGGTATGAGCGCTGGTTGAGACGCAAGGGTCGCGGGTTCGATTCCCGCACCAACACAAATGTTTGTTGATGAAATAGATATTTGTGTTGGGTCTGGGTGTTTGTGGTTCCTTCGTTGTTTCTGGTTTCCATAGTACAAGGGAAAACCTTAGTTTGGGACCAGGACAATGTATGTGATGTTGTCTCAATTTATTTATCTATGGAGGCCTTTGACCTGCAGTGGGACACATTTAGGCTGAGACTTTACTTAAATCCAAGTTCAAAATTTATAATTTATACGAGCGTTATTTTCTACCAAGTTTGAAGTAGGATTAAAAAATAATATATCATCGTCAAATAGGTTTATTTAATCGTGCGCCTGACTGCGAGCGACTATCAATCTTCGTGGGCGGTCTATCTAACTATCGAATCGGGAATGTATCGATAATACAGGTGTTAGGGTTCTAACTAAACGGGGTTTATCTACATTGACTTTATAAATACCTACCTATTTTGTTACATATAAAATTTTATTACATATAAAATTTTATTATTTGGTAGGAATCTATCGATTTGATATTCAATTGATTCGATTCGGAGATTTTTGACTTAACGTGTCCCATCTCTAATTCAACCTCATCACTAAACCATGGAGCTGCCATAGCTAAAAAATATTTTGATGAGGATGGATGACAGATGGGAAATTAATGTTTTGTAATTCAATTTGTTAACCCAAATTTGTTTTAAATACAAATTTGTATTTCTATAATTTTTCCTCTTTTAAATAATCATCGTTGTAATTTATTTCCTTTAATTAGTCTCACTTGATTCTTGAACGTCATTGCATTTTTTATGCGGTTATCCCCCGCGGCCTGTCATTGCCGGTGACTCGGGATTTCGTCTTTCTTCTCGATTTTACGCTCCGACCGAGTGGATGGTCACATCACCGGATTAGGAGCACTTCTAGCCCTGCCAATGGCTTTTTGGTAAGTCTACCAATGCAGTGTCGTGGTGTGATATCAGTGATAGTGTCAAGTGGGGTTATTTTTACAATCCCTTCGTTTTTCCCTAGGCCCATCATATGATGTCCTGTTGAGAGACCTCCGTGGGGTCGGCATTGTGAGACGGTCCTCATGCAGCTCTAAATTTCCCCCATCGGTGAGTATTCCGTTCAGATTTCTTCAATCTAACGTCCCTTGTGGTTAGGGCGGCTGCACGCATGTCGGTCTCACGCCATTTTTACTCATTTTTGCACATAATTTACTTCCCCTCGCCACGTGGAACCACCACGCGTGCTGCCGCGCTGACGTTGTTCCCCCTCTGTCTTCTGCGGAGACACCCTTTTAGGTTAGGTTCTCTAAGAGAGTCCTTTTCTCCTGCTTTTCAGGAGGTCTTTAATTCCCCCGCCACAACGCAGTATGCAAAGGCGTTAGAGAGGTCGTGCAGCCGGGTGACTACCCGGGGATTGGACCGTCCCTCCACTCCACACTGAATCATGTCCGCGGACTTGCCCGGACCTGTCAAGTACCCTTTTTTTTTAATTTACGGCGCCCAACATAATTAATTATTTAAAAAGAGAAAACAAACTTTCGTTCCCAATTCGCCCAACTCCCTGAGTTTATAAAATGCTAGCCGGCACTGTATAAGGGTAATTTTAAATGTAAAATCATAAGATGCTTGCATAATTTTAAAATTAATTAACGGTAATAAAACATCTTTTGTCAAAATAATCTTGTATTTATTTCAGTACCCATTGACCTGTAGATCATCTCTTCTTTTAAATTTTCTAAAATTTTTATTATGTAACAATTTTTATATATCAACCTTTTTGTATACCTTCTATACCTATTACTATCTCCTATTATAGATAATAAGTTCTACTAACTTTCTTGCTGATTCTTCTCGATAGAAATTGACCTTCCGAATCAGCGGTACATTACAAAATTTGACATTCATAAATGTTCTGTAAAGGACTTAAACTGAATAAAGATTTTTTTGAATTTTGAAATAATTATAATAAACTCACACATCTCATACATTGACCTGACTCCGTACTAAGTAGTTTACCTAAGCACTTGTGTTACGGAAATCAGACAACAGATGATTGCAAATGTAATACTCAAATACATAAGAGCATAGGTATACCTAGTCTTGCCATAAGTTTTGTCTCAACTTATATGAGGGTATTAAAAAAAACTAATAAGGAGACTATTATTTGATGTCCAATTAGTAAGTAAGATTTATACTATTCATTTTGCTGTAACAAATCGCTGTGTAAACATGGAGTGGGGCACCACAGAGAATCGAATCGCAGTGATTGCGTTACACAAATGTAAGAAAACTGCAGTCGAGATTTTCAAGTTGTTAAAACCATTGAAAATAACGCAGAAATTTGTTTACCGGACCATTAAGCGTTACAATGAATTGTCTTCTGTCAATGATATGCCAGGTCGACCTCGTACAAAAAAGGACACCAGCAGCTATCAAAGCCTGGTGGGGCGTGTCTTACAAAGGGGTGACAAAGCTCCATTTTTATGAACAAGGGGTGAAAACACGAACACCAAAGCGATATTTTAGAGAAGGTAGTGAAGCCAGTAAGTAACACTTTATTTGCTGGTAAACAATGGATATTTCAACAAGACTCAGCACCAGCCCACAGAGCGAAATCAACCCAGCGCTGGTTAGAACAGAACTTAACAGATTCATCGCGTCTGAAGATTGGCCTCCCGCGAATCCTGATCTTAATCCTTTGGATTATTGCTTATAGAATATTTTAGAGGAGAAGGCCTGCTCAAAACCTCATCGAAATATCGAGTCGCTAAAAGCAAATTTAGTGAAAATAGCAGCCTCGATACCATTGGATGTGATTCGTGCAGCCATAGACGAATGGCCAGGACGTTTGGAGAAATGTGTTAAGGCTAAAGGAGGACATTTTGAATAATTTTAACATTTGTTTAAAATACATGCTTTTAAAATTTCTTTTATTTTTTTTTACTAGGCATGTTTATATGAGGGACAGAATTTATGGCACGACTCTGTAGCATATGGTTCTTTAACCTTTAATTCCATCCCAAAACGAAGTAAGTTTAGTATTAGTAGTTTTAAATTAAGGCGGACTGTATCTATAAAGGTGCTGTTAGACCGTAGGAGAATCACGCTTTGGAATGAATGGGCTGGCTCGATCGGAGTGATACCACGGCCTCACAGAAGGGTACCGAGGGGTTATTCCACTAATCTCCATTGATAATCCCCATTAATGGGGATTTGTGAACTCGTTGTAAAATGTTGCCCACAAATCCCCATTGAATGCCAATCGAGTTGATAATGGGGATTTGTGGACAAAATTTTACGAGTTCACAAATCCCCATTAATAAAAATTAAAGAACTATTTACTGTATGTATGACTTATATATGCTCACTATTGAGCAAGAGGACTAGCTTTTATTAAATTTGGAAAAAAAATAAAACTGGGGTTATAGTGGTTATAGGTTGACAGCGCACTTATGACTCTACTGGTGTTGCAGTATCTGTGGGCGGTGGTAATTGACGAATATTCCGCCAAGGTAGAAAACACAATGTAGTATTTTATTTCCGACCCTAATTCATAGTAATAAATAGCACGTACACCATACCGTAAATGCCAAATAGCGCTCTTCGCAAATTTGCGAATGGTCTTCATAATAAAAACAATAAACTGTAAAACCCTCAGCTATTGCAATGCCCTTACATGGCGCTACATTATATTCTTTAACACCTATGTAAGTATCATATTCTTCTATCTTCTACACTATTTATAAAGAGATAACTTCTATAGACAAAGACAAGGCTTATAGGTAAACCGAAAACACGAAACGCTTGCGCGATGTAATTGAGCACAGCGCCATCTATTGGTTCATTTCTGAATTACGGTCCCGAAGCGAAGTGAGGGTAGGCCATATTTTATAAAAATCTGTACTCCAATGGGACATGCAATAAACGATAACGATTAAGATTAGGCGACGACACTTTTAATGCGTTTACGCTGTATCTAGTTAGGTGTCTGTATGTATGTAGGATCGCTATGGGCGAAGAGCCTATCGACGAGAAGAAAGAGATGACAGAATTGTGGGAGAGCCATGCTTCGGCATGAATGGGCCAGTGCTACCACTGCCTCATAGAAAACCGGCGTGAAGCAGCTCCTGTGCTGTGTTTCGCCGAGTGAATGAGGGTACCGGAGGCCCATCGGGAGGAAAGAGGATAAAAGGTTAGCAGCGCACTTGTTGCATGTGTTCATGGGCGGCGGCAATTGCTTACCATCAGGTGATCCGCCTGCTCGTCTGCTACCTATCACATAAAAAAAAAGAAGTAACGGATGCTAAGACGGTACTTAATGGAATAAGCAAACAAGCAATCCCTTCATTGCACTGATTGCTCGGCATCAAAAAACTAATTACAAAGTCATTGAACCTCAACTTTAATTTAGCCGCGGGTCACTCCGAAAAATCCTCGGGGGTTGAGGATCTTTATGATCGGATTAATGGTTAAACGGGGAATTAGAGGGATCCGGGAGGGAGGAGAAGCAAGTCACTCGAGTCACTTTCCTGACCTGACTGACCCTAATTCATTTCGACTTTCACTGCTTCTTAAGCAGGGGAACAGAAAACCGGCGTGAAGCAGCCCCTGTGCTGTGTTTCGCCGAGTGAGTGAGGGTAACGGAGGCCCACTTGGGGGGGAAGGGGATAAAAGGTTAGCAGCGCACTTGTAACTCCACTGGTGTTGCAAGTGTCCATGGGCGGCGGCAATTGCTTACCATCAGGTGATCCGCCTGCTCGCCTGCTACCTATCACATAAAAAAAAACTGAATCGTGGTTACGCGTTTGGTCCATCTAATGTTTTTTTATGTGATTGATGTAGACGAGGAGACGGGTCACCTGTTGGTAAGCAATTGTTAGAATATACACTTAGATTTGATAATTCCTAAGGCTTTAAACCTCCGTACGGCGCACGATGTCATTCATTGAAAATATGCTTACAACAGAAAATGCAACTGGAGGGGAAAGAGTGCCTCGAGTGAAATAATACGTTGATTAAAATATGCCATATGATCGTAAGACCCAAAAGCCTTTTAAAAGACATAAAATTACCCGCGTCATCTGTCGTCCGCGTGGAATAGTATCTTAATTAATCACCCCCCCCCCCCCTTTTAACCCCTTGCAATCCCGTTTTCGCAATAATAAGTAGCTATGTTCTTTCTCAGGGTCTGACCCATTATATGTGAGGTACGGATGTGTATTTCCTACTAGTTCTATTATTAAAGGAAGCTACTTTCCCGCGGGCCGCACGACTAACTCCCCGCCGCAAGTTTGGACGACCACGGGTCCTAGGACCATCTGAGACCAAACATTCAAATCCGTTCAGTAGTTATGGTGTGAAAGAGTAATAATTAGGATTATAATTAGGAGAGTAACAGTTATACTGAAGTAAGAAAGAAACTTCTCCCCAGGTCGGTTCCATTTGGCTTTCCAACTCGAGTGGGTTCCAGTTCCGACTCGAGTTAGTTACTCGAGTGGAGCAAGTTACTCGAGTGGTCCATCACTACCGCCGCGGGCGCAGGCGCCGCCGCGGCCGCGGAGCCCGGACTTCCGCGGGATTAGGAAGGGTTGCGTTTTGCAGCGGACACGGATTTTGATCACTTCAAAGTTGGAATATTGGGTGTTCAGCGCCGGATTTAGGGATTGCGTAAGAGAGGACAGTAACAGTTTAGCCCGATTGCGAGAATTAAGCCTCTTTTATTTATCGTTTACTGAAATTGCTTGTGCATGCAATCTCTGTTAAGTTAACTACTTTATCTATAATTACTAGAAGCCCGTCCTCACTTCATTTTGGCGCTTACTTAGCTAAAGGCTCCAATAGATGGCGCTAGGTGCCGATTACATCGCCCAAGTGTTTCATCATTTCAGATTACCTATAAGCCTTGTGGTTGTCTACAAAAGACATCACACTATCTCTTTATAATGGTAGATTTGACTGGCCAGAAGGCTCATTTGATAATGACTCTACCTAATACGCTGCAGATTGTGGATTCGATCCCCATCCTAGACAAACATTCGTGTATTGCATAGAATAGGGCGGCATCCTAAGTCTATAGTATAATGATGACTTGTGCTCAGTTTTTGGGTGTACTAAGTAGTTTTTTAGGTTTTCTAAAGGCGGAAAACGAGCAAGTGGGTCACTTGATGGCAAGTAATCACCGCCGCTCATGAACATCTGCGTGATCAGAGAGGTCGATGATGCGTTGCCAATAGGTCTTCTCAATTGATATGGTGAGATTAAGCACATCTACGTCTCTGACTCGGCCACCTCAGTGAAATTGGTTATCCCAGTTAGTACAGTAATGGGAGTTAAAATAGTATGGGACAGCTGAATGCGTGAAGTCCAGTCAGATCGTTCAAGATTCCGCAAGGAATATGAAATGAAGTCTAGTTGGATTTGCGAGGACTCTTGGCGGATAACTGGCTATGATAGAAACCGAAAGAAAACTAGATAAGGCTCTATAATCGAAGATCAAGGTTCACATTTTTCCTACCTACTACGTTAACCTACTTAGTTTTTTTACAAAATACATACATACATACAAAATTGTCGTATAAAGAACACTCAAATGTGCAGTTCAAAATTCAAGTTATTTTTATAACTCTATAGTAAAACAACATTTCATCCAAAAGAAACCGCAATTTTTATTTTAAAACGTTGTTTTATTTCTTTTTCCTTTTGGTTTGTCGACATCCCAATGTTCCTTTCAAATGAAATATTTATAAACGGGAAAGCGAAGACGAAAATATCATTTCTGTAGCATCCCCAATCTCCCCTATAATTGGATGGAATCTGAGACGATAAATAAGCGATAAATAGTCTATTAAAAGAAACGCTGATAAGACAGATTAAATTCCCCCGGCGCTGCCCGCCCGGGGGGAGGGGGGGGGGGGAGATTGACTTGATGATATTTCAATATCAAAACATACTTTACAGTGGTTGTTGAATTATATTTTTGGAAGTGAATAGATTTATGAGCTTTTTAGAGGCCGTAAACAATAATGTGTTTGGCATTCGTTGTCGGCACATGTTTCTTTTTCTACAACATACTCAGGATTCTTCAATTGATGTGTGAGCACTGTCACCAAATATCATGTTCTTGGCGGGACTGTCTCGCTTTTTTGGGTAAAATTAATTGCCCAGTACCGCTTATGAAACATTTGAGTACTAAGTACTCAAATGTTTCAAAAGCGACCATTTAAAGTAATGACTTATAGAAGTCCCGCTATTGGCACCTATTGGGGACAAAATAGGATAGGAGGAGATCAAATCTTTGGTTTCAGGTCATTTTCGTTTTGTCCCGCTTTCGACTAATAAAATCCCGCTTCATTCAAAATAATCTGGTGACACTAGTGGGGATGTACATACCTCGTATTAAAGAAGAGGATAAGTAAGTATGGTGATTTAATATTGGAACAAATCATTACCAATAGTTTCTAGTTCTCCTTACTCGGGAGTAAGGAGAACTAGAAAAGTGGCATAGGTTTTACTAAGATAGAAAGTGTGCTTTAGGATTGACAGTGAAAAGAATTCGGAATAAGTTTCTTAGTGTGAATTAGTTTCTTAAACGCGTGTCTCAAATCAGCACCATCATCAGCTCTACGTGTATTCCCAGTTGCGTCCAAAGCTGACACTTCAAAAACCCTGGGTTATGCTTAAACCATGATTCAGGATATGGGAGGTCTTGCAATTACAATAAAGAAGACTACTTACTATTCACCTTCGCAACTTACGTACCAGCCAGACTGGAATGGTCGTAAATTAAAAGAAAATTTAGGATCATCAGGATTTAATAAATAATTGGAATAAACGTTTTGGCGATTAAAAGAGTAACTGGCGAGTTTCTTGCCGGATCTTTTCGTCAGAATCAACTTTCCAATTCTGGTGGTAGAATCGCATTACCTAACTATTTCTATTTATACCAAACCCTGAAACATGGTCTAAGGTCTGAAAGCTTCAGACGCAACCTCAATCACACTCTAATATGAGAGATTTAATAGCCCATACGTTCATGATAACCCTCTATACTCTAGTGAAATCGACTAAATAATAATGTTCTCCACCAACATTTCGGCTCCTTGGTAATCATCACGCATAACGACTAGCCAAGGACGCAGGGACCAGCAAGGTGTGGGCGTTAACACAAGGGAACTCTCTAGCATCGGACACCAGTATATGCCTGACGAGGGACCGGGCGCGGGCGCGCGGCGACACCGCCCTATACAAGCTCTAGAAGATGCGAATCACTTGTAAACCTGTATCGATTCTTTGATCTCGAAAGAATACGAAGACTACAGGTCTTTTGTATAACAAACGCCACATTAATTTGAGAAATGGGTAACTTAAAAATACGTTTCAACTTTCACGGGAAGGTGAGAAATAAGTACCACTGAGGAAAGAAACTGCCAAGCCCTTCGTGTCCTCGCCTCCTTTGTAACTGCAACGTGGGGTCTCCTTTTGCTTGCCATCAAGCTAAAGCGAGTCAATATCCTGTGTTACTATGAAAAAAAGCTAAAATGTAACGGGACTGGGCATGCTATGATTGAAGCATTCAGAGCATGAAGAAGAATGCACACCGGAGACCCCAGTTGTCTCGAAATAGCGTCCAAGAGGCAGACCTCAAAAATTAAGTGACGACGTGGACCTAAATTCCCATAATTGGTAAACTTTAGCAAAGGATAGAGAACCAGTGAAGCTAAAAGGGAAGGCCATTGCCCAGCCGTGGGACAATTAGACTTTCAAAAAGTTCTAAGCTTTAAAATATGAGGTTTGTTTGACATGAATTAAAATTCGATAAGGTAAGCCCAACCCTAAACTGGTATCGGAAGTCACACATGATCCCAGTAGGTAACCACTACAAAAAACTATTTTACAACCAATTAGATTCTTAGATCTCACTCACTTTAACAAGGTCTATTCGGATCCTCAAAATCAATTGAGTGTAAGTAATGCTATATTTTTGATTATACAAGAACGTTGATTATTTCGGTGATAGTAGAGTAACTATTATAACGAATCGTACCTAATTCACACATTAATCAAATAAATAATCTGTGTCGAAATTAGTCCCTGAAAATAATAGGTAATCTGGTAAAATAATATATATAAGAAAAGAAAATACAAAGTTGAAATGCAAACATGATACTTATAAGTAAGTCATTTCTAAAAGAAATAAGACAAAATCTGTTTTACGTAAATTACACAAAAATCGTTTTGAAAACACCGATAAATCAATATGTTCGCGTAAATGATTGCACCCAAAACATGTAGATAAAATGGATAAGAATGACATACCTATTTGAATCGTTGTAAAACAGCATTATTCAATAAAACTTATGAGAAAACGCATACAAAATGTCATGGTATCATGTCGTCAGTGCTACGAACTACGAGCGACTACAGCTACGAACGCTACGGACTACGGCGCTACAGTGCTACGCTACACTACACACGTGCTGCACAACCCAACTCCAGCCGCAGCTTCATCACCCGATATTATGTAATAAGTACTAATATTAAGTGAAAGTCACCAAGATCATTACATGAGATCGCGCAGCCTCGCTGCCGCGTCTATTTGTCATCGTACCCTCTGATAACACTCCATCCGACCGATCCTCAATTCCTCTAAAAATAAAGGCTAATCAATATCAAAACTATAAAAAGGCTTCCACTACTAGACACTAGGTTGGCACAGATTTTGAATAATGCAGACTGCATGTGCAGCCGGCCTACGAGTGAGAGGGACGCGCGTATGCGTGCGAGCGAGACGCCGGCTGCGGCACTGCCGCCTCTCCCTAGGACATGGGCTGATGCCGTACGCATGTATAGCACAGAAGGTCTTCTCGTCACTGAAGCACTGGGGGCGCCGCGTGGGGGCGCGGCGGGGCGCGGGCCCGGGCGCCGCGGCGGGGCTGCGGCCGGCCTGGGCGCGCGACCCTACGCGTGCGGGGTGATAGTAACCATGACTGCGGGCGTGTCGGCTCGTTACATAAGCGCGGGCGTCGGATCGCCTGGCGCGCACGGTTACCTCTCTGGCCATCGCGGCATGTCCGGCGGACGCCGCGGGCGGCGCGCGTTCACGCCGCCATCGTCGAGGGCCAAGCCCGGGGCTCGCGTTGCGACTCGCGGAGCACTTTGCGCTGGCCCGCGTGGGCGGCGATCGATGCTCGCCGCGCGCCTGCGCCGCGGAGCCGCCCGACGCGCCCCGAGCGCGCCCGAGCGGTGCATCCCGCGGGCCTGACCCACTTCCAGCGCGCACAGTGACCTCCTTCTGCTCGGGGCCCGTGCATGCGTTGCACTATTTAGATAGCGGGTATCTAAGTAGATAGGGTGCGCCCGGCATCGCCACTCGATGCATAACGAACTGTGAAATAAGAGTCAACTCGACGTTTGACTCCGCTTCGATGAAGCAAATAGCGCGATGTAGCTAACAATGTTCGTTTTGGAGTTATTTATAACTTGTATCTATTAAAAACTTAGAAGCTGATTATAGATTTTATTTATAGAGTCATAAGGATTTTATGTAACTAGGAAAACTAGTTTTTAATGGAACTTATCTAATACCATAAATACCATCAATGAACAATGAAGTACATTGACTAATGGAATACCGATGCGTGAAAAACGTAGGCTCGCTTTTTGTAGATTTCAATAATGTACATACATACTTAGGAAATACTTTTCAGTGCAAAATCATTCCACGAATATGACTACCTAGATATAATATATAGCTGTTATTACTGTTGTTCATTATTACAAACTCGTACTCTGATACCCCCTTAGTACACAATATTTTGGTCTTGAATATTTCAAGGCCCCCAAAAACCCCCTTTTAGTAAATTTTTTACCCCCCTTTTAAACCCTTACAACCCCCTTTTTCGCAATAAAAAGTAGCCTATGTTCTTTCTCAGGGTCTAGATCATCTGTATACCAAATTTCATTTAAATCCGTTCAGTAGTTTTGGCGTGAAAGAGTAACAGACAGACAGACAGACAGACAGACAGACAGACAGACAGACAGAGTTACTTTCGCATTTATAATATTAGTATGGAAAACATTCAAAAATATAAATAAATTACGCGACTCCACTTTTTGTCTTCTCGTCCTCACTGTTTTGAGCGACAGAGTGAATTTTCCAAATGCATGCATACTACACCTCGATACACTCGTCATGGCAGATGCGGTATTAATAAATACTCAAAGGCTAAAAAAAATAACAAGTCTCCCAGCACACCCCGGACAATTTAGAAGATCCGACTCTTCTAAATTGTAACCTTCCTCACTTGGGTGTATCTAATTAGCCATTGCGCCATCGAGATCCTCAAATATCCTACTCTACCTAAGTATCTATTACCATTTTTTCATTGAATGGAAAAAGTGTACCTATGAGGCAAATAAATAAAAACACTTCTCCAACAATCCAAAAAAACGAATAACTACCACTACAAATAGAGTGCAATAGCGGGATTTGCGGGAGGCCTTTGCAGAAGGGGACAACGTAGGCAAATAAAAAAAAAACAAAATGTGTAATCTGTGATTAGGTACAGTCACCCACACATCAGGTTACCACAACCTGTCAAATTTTCTCACTTGACATTCAACCTAATGTGTATGACAGTAAGATGAGAGTCGATTGAAGAAATTTGACAGTTTTGTATACTTTGATGAGTGGCTGTACGTACATAGGTACCTACATAATCAGTTAAGCTTGGGTAGAAATACCAAATCCTATTTATGATTAGAAGCCTATTAAGTACCTACCAATATTTAATTCCTCTGAATTGGTTTATGTCTAATTAAGTTCGTAATTAATTAGATAAGTTTTAAGCCACCACTACAAAAAAAAACAAAGGTAGACTCAGCCTAGGTAATAAATACTGTACTGCAGGGCAAAAAAAAGGTACAGTCGAGTTTAAAAATATGTATACACTTTAGGACCTTGTCACAATATATATTTATAAGAAAAGTGGAAGTCGTTTTCTTATACATACATACTGTGACAAGGTCCTATATTGTATACATATTTTTGAACTCGACTGTACATCATAGAAATGAGGTCATCGCTACTATGATGGATTAGGCATAATCACTACGATGGTGATCACTTCACAGAAATTCGAAACATACTTTTTGTTCGATCCGGGAATCAATTACTGAACCCCGAGATCACGGCCCGGTACTTAAACCACTAGACCTGGCTCATTCACTCCGTGGGGCGTAAGTGCGAGTCTACCCTGGCTTCTCCTGTCCCTTCTGTAACGATGTTCTGGCCAGTTCTGGCGCGTGGTGTTCAAGCCGCTCGACAACTTTAGCGACTAAAATAACTGCTAGTGCCATCTAGCGCCGAATAGACGAAAATTACATTTAAACCTGTCACCGTTTTTTCAATACCTTATAATATTATTATATATTTCTAAATTATTTTAAGTGAAAATCTAGTAATCTTATTACACTAGCGACGAAGAAATATGTACATTTCACCATCGTCGTGCGTAGCTGATAAAATTATAAAGTGATGATGTCACTATTATTTTACTAGAGTGAATCACAAAGTGATAAATAACGCGTGAGAATTTCAGAACGAAATATTAGATGTCACTGTCAAAACCAGTCGAACAGCTGCGCACGGGTGTCGGACGTGTTTCCATCGAACGCTCGGTTTTCTATGGAATTTACTAGTTTCCCTGCTAATATTTGTGAAAGCTAGTCTCCACAGTCTGCGTCAATCGCTATCGGTGATAATAACGATGTGACGACACGTGGTTCTTATGAAAAGTGTCCATTTAATGGTATACAAACACCGTCGAGTCGGATGGAATGCCCCTGCTGTATACAAAGTGAGTATATTTTCATGTAATGTATACGTTTTCACCTGGTGATTGGGGGGAGTCGGTGGTGGGCATGTTATTAGTGTTTGTTATCACCTCGGCCGCTGGCTCGGCGGCCGTGTGACACGTATGCAGGCTGTGTTTGGGTCGCCCACGCAAACCCTTTCGGCCTCGGAATGTTTGTAACCAGTTCATATCTATATTTAGAGTATAAATTTTTAGGTCTGACTTAGATCTGTGACTTTGAGATCTGTGCTCGAACTAGATGTTAAAAAAAATAGGTAGTGAATTTTAAATAACATTAAAATTCTTGTTACTTTATCAGTCATGTTTTAAACTATCTAATTGCTTCGAGCGAGGCAATAAAATTTTTAACGACCTATAATAGATATCACAGCACTAGATAAATTTGAGTCTCTGCTCTGGTAAATGACATGTTACCTACTGTTTTTGTTTTAAATTTATGCTATCAGCAGTGTTAATTTACGGGCACAATCATGTCCTCATTACTACTAGTTAACCAAATTGCTTATATTTAACAGTATTATTTACTTTTTCTTTATAAAAAATGCAGTGCTATTTTTACCTAAGTAATACATTAGAATTAGTATGAACAAACTTTTTCGAAATTATTATTCATTTAAAGGCATTATCGGCATATCCAGATTACTTGATAATTGCTAAAGCCAATCACTGATATTTACATACACATACAACAAAGTCCTCAAATCATCAAAAAATATTATAATTTAAATTTATGTTTACAATCAGCCCTAAAGACCTCTAGTTTTAATCAGATTTCATGAAATATTAACATTTATTTGAAGAGATCACACCATAATGCGACATCTCATACCCTATATTTTTCAAAGCTTTTATACAGAAGCCATATAAATGAACTGGTTTGACTGTATCAGCTCAAATTCTTCACTTCCAATAACATCTAAGCAACCACGGAGTTTTGTTGAAGCAGTCTTTAGATTTTGTCAGCAGGAAACCGGTGTGAAGCAGCTCCTGCGCTGTGTTTCGCCGAGTGAGTGAGGGTACCGGAGGCCCATCGCGGGGGAAGGGGGTAAAAGGTTAGCAGCGCAATTGTTGCATGTGTTCATGTGCGGCGGCAATTGCTTACCACCAGGTGATCCGCCTGCTCGTCTGCTACCTATCACATAAAAAAAAAAGGAGAGGATTGCAGTATGGTTAGCATAAGTAGCAGTCAAGGTTGCCAAATCAGCAGTGAAGACTGTATAAGGCATTCCACTGAACCCTGGAGCAGTCTTGCATTTATTTCACAGATAAATGATGAACATCACCTATTTAAAAATATAGTTTATGTAAATTAATCTTATTATAAATACATTGAGAAACCTAAGATTTTTGGGAAAGAAAAATCCTAGGTAACTTAACAGCAATGAATGTGTAATTTTAATTTACATTGGAATATGGACTTAAAATATACCTATAGGTAATAACATATTCCCACAAAACAATGATAAATGTTAATGTTCCAACTTTAGGGAGGATTCCTGGTGAGAATTGAGAATAAACTTTATTTATTATGATGGTTCAGGTGACAATGATGGTGGTGGGGCGCGTGAGCATGCGCGTGGTGCTGGGCGCGCTGTGCGTGTCCGTCATGCTGCTGACCCTCTTCTGGAGCCACTGCGGGGAGCTGTCGCACAGGCCAAGTAATACATTTTTTAATTTAATAAGTGTTACCAGTAAGTTGTAACTACTACATATAGAGAAGCTAAGCCAAACAAAAAAAATGTCGCGAAGGACGCTGTGGCGGACAGCCCCGGGGCGGGATAGGGTGACGTTCCATACTTGTGTGAGTTGTTACCCGGCAACAACATCATGGCGCAAAAAACTGTTTTACTGCGGCGGTTCTATACACTAGTAATATTAGTTCAATGAGTCTAACCAACTGTCCTGCAACTCTTGTCAGGTTGTCCTTCCATCTCGTGGGTTCCACCTGCTACCAAATACTCTGGAAGTTAATGTGCTGCCTTTGTTCAGCAGTATCCATCAGACTCACTTAGTTTCCGATACTTAGCTTAGACCAGTGCTAATATTTAGTACAACATACACTTTTAAGAGACAATAAAACATTTTCATTTATTTCATTTATTCAATAGATGGCGCTGAAAGTCGATTACATTGGTTTACCTATAAGCCTTGGACTAAGAGATTTACCTCTTTATTAATGCTTTAGAGTTCTATTATTGTATTCATTTAACTCCAGCAATTAATTAGTCCTTCATTTGCTAATATTCCTACAGCTAAATTCTTACATCGAACCACACGCAAGCGATTATCATTCCATCCTCACCATCTTGACGGATGGCGGTCCAGTAATGTGCGTTTCTCGCGGAACTTTCTACCACTCACCTCAGTTTTGTGGAATGGTTTAGGCTGTAGCAGTATTTGCCGACGGCTACGACTTTGGGATATTCGAGAGAAGAGCATACTTCTTTCTAAAAGGCTGGCAACGCAACAGTGACCTCTCTGATTTCGTAAATGCGACTACTGAGAATGTATTAACAAAAAATCTCAGGTACAAATTTTGTCCTGACCCAGGGGTCGTACCCGGGACCTCAAGCGGAGCCATCGCTTTAAAGTCCTCCAGCAGTCACAATACAGATGGAACAACAAAATAGTGTATTAAAGAAACATATTAATTTTATTCGAGTATTTTCCGCTACCACATTAAAAATGCA
The DNA here is from genome assembly GCA_014851415.1 of Cnaphalocrocis medinalis. NCBI lineage: Eukaryota > Metazoa > Arthropoda > Insecta > Lepidoptera > Crambidae > Cnaphalocrocis > Cnaphalocrocis medinalis. The sequence goes on from CM026279.1 coordinate 1,790,162, forward strand.
AGTGTAAACGGTAGCATATTTTGAAATACAAGGTCGCATGCTCGCAACAGTCGCAACATGTTCCATTATACAGTTAAAAAATCATAAACATTACCGCAGACTGTTTACGTATTCGACTAGCTTTGTCTGAGTCGCAATGTACCATCTTGCGGTTTTACATCACCAAGGTTTAAGATAAACTAACGATGACATCACCTTTGGAATAAGACTGCAAATATACTGAGACTAAGTGCGGCTGAGGTCGGCTGTATAGTGTATAATCTACTTGTGTAGGTTTAAGTAGATATATGTTTTATTTATTAGCTAAGACCATCTGACTGTGGCGTCCGTACGATCCAGAATGTAGAGTGTCTGGTATTTACAATAAAGCAACTGCCTTCTAACCATTGCAAGCCTCAAACAAGATTACCCAGACCAACTGAATCATAGTTATTACACACCCTCAAATCCAGACCTATTACTATTACACACCGTAGGTTCTAGCCAATTTAGGCTATATGGTAAATCCGCCATTGCCCTTCCTACCGATGTGGCATTCGGTATCCACGCTAACTTGTTTAGGGTTCAGTTCACTTCAGCTAGTTTAGGGTTTTAAACATGTGTCGTGGTGCTAAGCTCCGTGTCGCGGACCCATGACATCTTCCAAGATGGACTGGAAAAAACTGTCGATCACGAGTTCATCAGTAACAATTGTGTGTATCTCGCGCAGTCGGGTCGGTGATATCGAACGCCCTCTCGGAGCGCGCGGCCAGCAGCGACGACATCGAGTGCGCCATCAACGGCGAGTACTCGGTGGCGTGCCGCCGCGACAGGGACGAGGTCTACGTGCCCTTCTCCTTCATACACAAGTACTTCGAGGTATGTGCTGTCGAACATTATAGAGAAGCTTTTAACAAATCGACGTAATACCATATGGCATGATAAGTACCCGTTATCACTCCCAACGGATACTTTTAAATGGCCTCTAAATATACTTCGATCGGCATCGTAGATCAGTCAGACTAGGAGGCCAATTCTCGGTTCTCGTCATGGATCAATAGGAGAACAAGATAAGGAATGTCTACTGTAATCTGTGTTCTCCTATTGGTTGTGCGTTCCATGAAGTCGACTCGACATAGAAAGCGAAAACCGAGAATTGGCCTCCAGCGTAGCAATTCTCGTGCTCTCGACATTACAGATTTGTATGGACGAATGTATGAAATCTCTAAATTCGACTTCAATGTCGAGTGCACGAGAATTGGCCCCCAGCGTTAATATAATATGAGGGTTATGGTGTTCAAATTGGTTAATAGGTTTAAAGGGAAGTAACTGTTATACTCGAGCAGAAGATTCGTGACAGTTGGTGTCATATTTCAACTAATGAGATATACTCTACCGTCTGGCTTTGCTTTTGCCACCGCAAAATAATTGTAAAAAATTATGAGTATTTTATGCAAGTATTAGTGGCAAACGAGCATGCGGATGATAAGCAATTGCGACCGCCCTTAGACACCAGCAACACCTGTGGAGTGACATTTATCCCCTTCCGCCCGGACTGGGCCTATGGTGCCCTCACTCGATGCGTTGCGTGAAGCAGTCTTCACGCTGCTTTTCTTTGTACTAGTAAACAACAGAGACGATTAAAATTATAAGTAATCCTCGCTTCCTTAACTGAATAGTTTGTGTATCTCTCGCAGATCTACGGCAAGATAACAACAACTGACGGGGTCGGAGAAGTTCGAGTGGTCGCACAGCTACAGCAAGATCTACCACCCCGAAGAAGAAGTACGACCCGAGAGGGACCTTCACCACCTTCGAAAACTACAATGTAGAGGTATGTTTATCTTCATGTAGAACTACTGCGCTCGCGGCGTTGCTCACGCAGTTTAAGTCTCTCAGTTATAGTAATCTCACAACCTGACGATTTTTCAATAAAGTTTTATTATTTATTAATTTATTATTATTTTAATCTTTATCCAAACTTTGAGCAGCAGAGTCCAAAAGTCCACCACCACTTCAGCTACCAAATGACCCCCAAACATCAACCCCTAAGGGGCTGAAAAGTCTATCACACTGTCAAAACCATAGGATCCGATGTTTTTACATTTAAAAAACACTTTTCTTTCGTTCCTGGATCCCAAAAAATCGTAATTCTTTAACTGGGAAGCCGTTTTAATTGGTTTATAGCTCTAAATGTAAATTTCCAATACTAACATCAACGGATTTACAAACTTCAACCCCCTTTTACTCCCTAAAAGTTTTTTTTAATTGTACAACTTTATTTACGTTATGCTTCTTGAGGCTACCAGATTGTTAAGGATGTACCTGGTGTTCGTTGTCCAGGTGCGGGACATATTTAACCCACCAACTTCCTATGGTCCTATGTTTTTAAACTTTCGCGTTGCATTATACAAATACTTGGTTGATTAGTCGAAACGTCAAGCAGTAAGTGCTATAATGTACTTATTTTTAAATATCGCGTTTAGTTACGTTTAAATCAAGTGTTCCTATGGTCCTTCCCGCCTTGGCATACGGACCCAATCATGGGATACGCCATTGATACTTGCTCGGGGCTCTTTCCCGTATGACGTTTGCTTGACTCCCTACAAAATCCCCAGGTGCGGGACAGGGTGAAGTGCATCAGCGGCATCGAAGGCGTGCCGGTGTCGATGCAGTGGGAGCCGCGCGGGTTCTTCTACCCCACGCAGATCGCGCAGTTCGGCCTCGCGCACTACAGCAAGAACATCACGGAGCCAGGTGAGGCCTCACGCTCAGCCAGTCAGTTTTTGGTGGAACGCCCAAGTTTCGGCATAAATGGGTAGTAATAATATCGGCTTCACAGAAGGCTGGCGAAGCAGCGCCTGCGTACGGTTTCGCCGAGTGAGTGAGGTGACCAAAGCAGAGGGCCAATAGCCCCCTAAGGAGATAAAAGCTTAGCAGCGCACTTGTAAATCTACTGGTGTTGCGGGTGTCTATGGGCGGCAGCAATCTTTACCATCAGGTGATCCGTTTGCTCGGCCGCCACCTATCACATAAAAAAAATATACTCTATGACATGAGTGGAAGTGGCGTGATCATTAATTTCACGACTAATAAATTACATAATTGTTTCTTAAATGACCAGCCAAAATAAATGTTTTTTTTATTTTATTCCCTTGTTCAGAACCCAGAAGGCGAACCATAGACGACGGCGAGAAGCACCTGGAGAACTGGATCGTGAGCAAGGACGCGTACATGGCGCGCGAGTACGACACCGTGCTGCAGACCAACGTGCTGCGCTTCAGCACCTCCGACCACCCCGCCAGCCAAGTGTGGCTCAAGGTACCAGCCCCCCCATTGTGACTCAAGCTACCAGCTCCCAGCCAAGTGTGGCTCAAGGTACCGGCTCCCAGCCCAGCCAGTGTGGCTCAAGGTACCAGCTACCAGCCACCTAGAACACCAGCCAAGTGTGGGTCAGGGTACCGGCTCCCAGCCAAGTGTGGCTCAAGGCACCAGCCCCCAGCCATTTGTGCCTCAAGGTACCGGCTCCCACCCCAGCCAGTGTGGCTCAAGGTACCAGCTCCCAGCCATTTGTGACTCAAGGTACCAGCTCCCACCCCAGCCAGTGTGGCTCAAGGTACCAGCTACCAGCCACCTAGAACACCAGCCAAGTGTGGGTCAAGGTACCGGCTCCCAGCCAAGTGTGGCTCAAGGTACCAGCTCCCAGCCATTTGTGACTCAAGGTACCTCCCAACCAAGTAGTCGCTCAAGGTACCAGCTCCCAGCCAAGTGTGGCTCAAGGAACTGGGTCCCAGGCCACCAAGTGTATAAGTAATCGCCCATAGTGAAAAAGTTTCCAGTATTCTTCTTCATTTAGTGATCTAGACCTCGGTTCTCTGTTCAAGCAACATGTTGTCTCTGGCAGGTGAACATCACGCAGGACTTCGTGCTGAGCCTGGACCTGTCGCTGACGGCCAACTCGTCGCTGACGGTGGTGCTGCAGAACAAGGACAAGCGCGAGACCGTGTACCTGCACTACGTTACTAACCAGCATCTCATCCACGCGCAGGTAACACACGCCTAACCGTAGAAAAACCTCTTTCAAGTATAGCGTTTGCTTGACTCGCTGACAAAAAATTCCGTTCGTTCCGTCCCATATCTGTTACACCTCTTCTCATCTGGGCATGAACTATACAGGATGTATCTGTGAACATTTACATCCCTTTAACCACGTGTTCTACCAACCGTTCTGAACAACATTTGTTCTATGACTTTTGAAAATTCGCATAAAAACTTTTCATCTTTCCATACAAAGTCGGTCACGTGACTATGTCATTTTGTATGAGTCGAAAATTTATTCGAAGAATTTGGAAAAGTTGTTGAACAAATGTTGTTTAGAATGGTTGATAGAACACGTGGTTAAAGGGATGTAAATGTTCACAGATACACCCTGTACAGACTGACTGTGCGCTCAGGCAGTATAGTCCGCGGCATCTAAATAGAGCGATGACCGTTAGTTTGCGCACTTGTGAAAAAGAATCTCCTGATGGTAAATCAGGCTCGTGAAGTTCCTGTTCCAGTCTTTCAGCTCATCTTTTGTCGCTCGCAGTATATAGGCTGATACTGTTTTTTTTTATATAAGATGGGTTTGCACTTGACCCAGAAGAAGCCTATTCACTCTTGACTTAAAGACACCCAAATTGTAGCTCTCTGTTGTTCCATTCCTTAGCAGTTCGTACCAAGAAAGAAGAAGCGAAACGCTTAGTACGAGCTGGTGGAACTTCCACAGTATAAGGGTGGATTTCTTTCGTCTTCCGCATTGTCCGGTGGTAGAAAGGAGAAGGTGGTATCAGGTCGTGAAGCTCTTTCGAACACTCCCCAAAATGCATCCTGTAAAAAACCGATAGACAGGCCACTCTACGTCGTACTGATACTGACTGAGAGGCTCCACTGTAACTGATCCAGGAGGAGCACGTGTACTACGGCATCGGCGCGGAGCCGGCGTGGCGGCGCGTCACGCGCGACCTCGTCATCGACATGCAGAAGGGCTGGCAGCTGCTCGACCGGCCCAAGAGGAAGTCGCCCCGGACCAAGTTCAAGGTATGTGTACAAGGCACCCTCAAGGTCCAGGCAGTTAGACGGTTGAATGAAAATACCAGTTCCGTCTGTGTAGCTTGAGTTTATTTTATAACCTAGGCAAACCTAGTCAAACCTAGGCAGGCGGCTTGGGGTCATTATTCCGGTGACACACAATGCTTGAGTAATGTAAAAATGCATAGTGCCATCTACCGGAATAATGACGAACCGTGTGCTTTGTACAGTATGTTCGGTGGGAGAGACGCTTTAGCATTAATGACCCGGGTCGTCCGGAGTGAAACCATGGTCTCAAAGAAGTGTTTTGCTGAGTGAGTGACGGTTCTGGAGGCAAAATCACGGGAAAGGGGGTTAAAAGTTTGGCAGCGCACTTTTTTCAGTTTGTGACTCCACTGCTGTTACGTGTTTCTATGGGCGACAGCGACAGATCTACCACCTATAACATAAAATAATATATTTCATGACATCTTTGTTCCCTCTCATTACAGAGAAAATATTGACAACGAATGTTTGAGGAACACGGGGTTCTCACGCCATGCCTACCGATGGAGTTAGCATTATGACATTTACAATTACACCAAATGCTTTGGTGTACAAATGACGTTTTCACGCCGCAAATATCCCCTCCACCCCGTTTTAGATGATACGATCAGCCCCTCTCCGTTTAGAGCGAAAAAAGAAATGGTCATGGCGTTTATGCATAACAACGTGTGTCTACCTCAGATCTCGTCGCTGATCCTGCGCGGCGCGGGCAGCGTGGACAACGTGACGCTGGCGGGCAGCGAGCACATGGCGCACTTCCTGGCCGCCGCGCGCTGGCTCACGAGACACCAGCGCGCGCGCTCCGGCGGCTGGCCCGTGCCCGCGCGCCGCCGCATCGCCGCCGGCGTCGCCGACCTCAAGCCCGGCTGGTGAGTGACTTGTTCCAGATGTCACGCGCCACCAGCGTCGCCGACCTCAAGCCCGGCTGGTGAGTGACTTGTTCCAGATGTCACGCGCCGCCGGCGTCGCCGACCTCAAGCCCGGCTGGTGAGTGACTTGTTCCAGATGTCACGCGCCACCAGCGTCGCCGACCTCAAGCCCGGCTGGTGAGTGACTTGTTCCAGATGTCACGCGCCACCAGCGCGCGCGCTCCGGCGGCTGGCCCGTGCCCGCGCGCCGCCGCATCGCCGCCGGCGTCGCCGACCTCAAGCCCGGCTGGTGAGTCACAGGTCCAGCTGCCACGCGCCGCCGGCGTCGCCGACCTCAAGCCCGGCTGGTGAGTGACTTGTTCCAGATGTCACGCGCCACCAGCGTCGCCGACCTCAAGCCCGGCTGGTGAGTGACTTGTTCCAGATGTCACGCGCCGCCGGCGTCGCCGACCTCAAGCCCGGCTGGTGAGTGACTTGTTCCAGATGTCACGCGCCACCAGCGCGCGCGCTCCGGCGGCTGGCCCGTGCCCGCGCGCCGCCGCATCGCCGCCGGCGTCGCCGACCTCAAGCCCGGCTGGTGAGTGACTTGTTCCAGATGTCACGCGCCACCAGCGTCGCCGACCTCAAGCCCGGCTGGTGAGTGACTTGTTCCAGATGTCACGCGCCACCAGCGTCGCCGACCTCAAGCCCGGCTGGTGAGTGACTTGTTCCAGATGTCACGCGCCACCAGCGTCGCCGACCTCAAGCCCGGCTGGTGAGTGACTTGTCCAGATGTCACGCGCCACCAGGCCGTCGCCGACCTCAAGCCCGGCTGGTGAAGTGAACGTTCCAGATGTCCACGCGCCACCAGCGTCGTCCGACCCTCAAGCCCGGCTGGTGAGTGACTGTTCCAGATGTCAACGCGCCACCAGCGTCGCCGACCTCAAGCCCGGCTGGTGAGTGACGTTGTTCCATGATGTCACGCGCCACCAGCGTCGCCGACCTCAAGCCCGGCTGGTGAGTGACTGTCCAGATGTCCACGCGCCACCAGCGTCGCCGACCTCAGCCGGCTGGTGAGTGCACTTGTTCCAGATGTCACGCGCCACCAGCGTCGCCGACCTCAAGCCCGGCTGGTGAGTGACTTGTTCCAGCTGTCCACGCGCCACCAGCGTCGCCGACCTCAAGCCGGCTGGTGAGTGACATTGTTCCAGATGCACGCGCCACCAGCGTCGCCGACCTCAAGCCCGGCTGGTGAGTGACTTGTTCCAGATGTCACGCGCCCACCAGCGTCGCCGACCTCAAGCCCTGGCTGGTGAGTGACTTGTTCCAGATGTCACGCGCCACCAGCGTCGCCGACCTCAAGCCCGGCTGGTGAGTGACTTGTTCCAGATGTCACGCGCCACCAGCGTCGCCGACCTCAAGCCCGGCTGGTGAGTGACTTGTTCCAGATGTCACGCGCCGCCGGCGTCGCCGACCTCAAGCCCGGCTGGTGAGTGACTTGTTCCAGATGTCACGCGCCGCCGGCGTCGCCGACCTCAAGCCCGGCTGGTGAGTGACTTGTTCCAGATGTCACGCGCCACCAGCGTCGCCGACCTCAAGCCCGGCTGGTGAGTGACTTGTTCCAGATGTCACGCGCCACCAGCGCGCGCGCTCCGGCGGCTGGCCCGTGCCCGCGCGCCGCCGCATCGCCGCCGGCGTCGCCGACCTCAAGCCCGGCTGGTGACTCACTTGTTGTTGTTTGCGGATGTTCTTCACCCCGTCTTCGACTTCACACATCTTATATCTACGTCGGTGACTTTTGATATGATAAATCTAGCTTATAGGAGAAGACGTTCCGCTTCGGAGTCACCAAAACAAATAATGACGATTCAATAAATACTATACTTTATTACCCATTAAAAACTGTACAGTCACATACATGAGAAAAAAAATGTAGTAGTGGGCAAATCAAAAGCTGACTACGAGTAACGTTGAAATACTCGTATTTTAACAGCGTCTTCGATAAAACGGCGTAATTTTGCAAATATAGTACCGACCCCGTAACCCACTGCGATATAATTGAAATCAAAACATAAATCATGTCGCGAACTGCGCCCGACACTGCATCAACACATGACGCGTACAAGACAAGGTTATCGTGCGTCTGCACTCATCCGTCGTATATCTAGTAGGACCTCAGTTGAATTATCATACCAAATAATTCATTAGTTTATAATTCCTATGCTTTGTACGATTGGAATTTCACTCATTAAAAATAACTTTTCATACGCACGTGACTTACACTTTGGAATGGGGAGTCGAAATTTGTTGACGTATTTCCAAAAGTCATAGAACAATGTTCTTCGGAATGGTTGGTAGAGTTAATTGGTGACCCGCTTGCTCGTTTGCCGCCTCTAGAATAAAAAAACATACAGTGAAAGGGATGTAACAGTGTAAGTAACTTCTATGTTCCAATATTCATGCGACAAACTGAATATATTCCTCTTTCCAGGCACTCTGCGATGAGTCAAGGGCACGCGATCTCCGTGCTGTCCCGCGCCTACTACCGCAGCGGCGAGCTGTCGTACCTGCAGGCGGCCCGCAAGGCGCTGTACCTGCTGGACGTGGCCAGCGCCGCGGGGGGCGTCAAGGCCATGTGGATGGACAAGCACGTGTGGTGAGTGACACACGACACGGATCCTGTGGCGGCTCGCCAGGCGCTGTACCTGCTGGACGTGGCCAGCGCCGCGGGGGGCGTCAAGGCCATGTGGATGGACAAGCACGTGTGGTGAGTGACACACGACACGGATCCTGTGGCGGCTCGCCAGGCGCTGTACCTGCTGGACGTGGCCAGCGCCGCGGGGGGGCGTCAAGGCCATGTGGATGGACAAGCACGTGTGGTGAGTGACACGCGACACGGATCCTGTGGCGGCTCGCCAGGCGCTGTACCTGCTGGACGTGGCCAGCGCCGCGGGGGGCGTCAAGGCCATGTGGATGGACAAGCACGTGTGGTGAGTGACACACGACACGGATCCTGTGGCGGCTCGCCAGGCGCTGTACCTGCTGGACGTGGCCAGCGCCGCGGGGGGCGTCAAGGCCATGTGGATGGACAAGCACGTGTGGTGAGTGACACGCGACACGGATCCTGTGGCGGCTCGCCAGGCGCTGTACCTGCTGGACGTGGCCAGCGCCGCGGGGGGCGTCAAGGCCATGTGGATGGACAAGCACGTGTGGTGAGTGACACACGACACGGATCCTGTGGCGGCTCGCCAGGCGCTGTACCTGCTGGACGTGGCCAGCGCCGCGGGGGGCGTCAAGGCCATGTGGATGGACAAGCACGTGTGGTGAGTGACACACGACACGGATCCTGTGGCGGCTCGCCAGGCGCTGTACCTGCTGGACGTGGCCAGCGCCGCGGGGGGCGTCAAGGCCATGTGGATGGACAAGCACGTGTGGTGAGTGACACACGACACGGATCCTGTGGCGGCTCGCCAGGCGCTGTACCTGCTGGACGTGGCCAGCGCCGCGGGGGGCGTCAAGGCCATGTGGATGGACAAGCACGTGTGGTGAGTGACACACGACACGGATCCTGTGGCGGCTCGCCAGGCGCTGTACCTGCTGGACGTGGCCAGCGCCGCGGGGGGCGTCAAGGCCATGTGGATGGACAAGCACGTGTGGTGAGTGACACACGACACGGATCCTGTGGCGGCTCGCCAGGCGCTGTACCTGCTGGACGTGGCCAGCGCCGCGGGGGGCGTCAAGGCCATGTGGATGGACAAGCACGTGTGGTGAGTGACACACGACACGGATCCTGTGGCGGCTCGCCAGGCGCTGTACCTGCTGGACGTGGCCAGCGCCGCGGGGGGCGTCAAGGCCATGTGGATGGACAAGCACGTGTGGTGAGTAACACGCGACACGGATCCTGTGGCGGCTCGCCAGGCGCTGTACCTGCTGGACGTGGCCAGCGCCGCGGGGGGCGTCAAGGCCATGTGGATGGACAAGCACGTGTGGTGAGTAACACACCGACACGGATCCTGTGGCGGCTCGCCAGGCGCTGTACCTGCTGGACGTGGCCAGCGCCGCGGGGGGCGTCAAGGCCATGTGGATGGACAAGCACGTGTGGTGAGTGACACGCGACACGGATCCTGTGGGGGTTCGCCAGGCGGCGCTGTACAGCAACAGCAAAAGTAGATGATCAAAATCAAAAACTCGATACTCACTATTGAGCGGAGTTTGCGTCAGAACTGCATGGTGTCAAACTCATACAGATCGGACGCGAACTCCTCTCAATAAAGAGTAAAGAGTTTTTGATGTTAATCATCTACTTTTGCTGTTCTGTATATGCTGGACGTGACCAGCGCGGCTAAACAAGCACGTGTGTTTTGTAATTCACTGTCAAAACCCTAAACCAGAAGTCACCTTGGCGGATCGCCTAGCCTCCACCTATACTCCATACTGTAATTCAAGACCAAAAAATCTACGACAGATACGTCACTGTCAAATCTGTTAATGTCACTTATGATATTTTCAAGTGACGTTTTCAGGTTTCGCCAACCATTTTGGCATTATTTTTCTTATTAAGCAAACTAAACTGTCAAGTTTCCATACATAGTTAAAATGTTGTGGGTAGATACCAAATGTTATTAACACCCGAAGTGTTACAAGCGCAATACCATCTTGAAAACGAAATTACGGATGGTTAAGTGTCTTGTATTTAAATGAAAAAAGTTAGTAAAATTATTTTTTTAAATTATAGAATCACAATTACCAATAATAAATTACATCAGCGAGTGTTTTTAGAAGATGGGCAGACGGATCACCTGATGGTAAGCGATTACCGCCATATGCGTTCTTTGTGCGGACCGCGATGGTAATTTCTGAAAACGGACTCGCGAAGCAATCAGTGGTCCCTTCCCTAAACAAGCCCATGTTCCAGGTACGAGGAGTACCCGACGACGCCGCCGCTGTTCGTGCTGAACGGGTTCATCTACACGCTGCTGGGGCTGTACGACCTGCACGTGATCGAGGGCGAGAACTCCATCTCGCTCGCCAAGAAGATGTTCGACGACGGCATGACGTCACTCAAGACGCTGCTGCCGCTCTTCGACACGGGCAGCGGCAGCTTCTACGACCTCAGGTAACAACACGGTGAATAGTAGAAATAGAAATATTCTTTATTCAATTTAAGTCCTTATAGAACATTTATGAATGTCAAATATTATGTAAGCTACCGCTGATTCGGAAAGTTGATTTCTACCGAGAAGAAAGAGGTGGGGAATACGGAGAGAGCATACCGCTTCCTACGAGGCCTAATGAGGGGAAAAGGGGTGTTAAAGGTTGTCTATGGGTGGCGGCAATCGCTTATCAACAGGCAACATAAATAAAATAAATAAATTGAGACAACATCACATATAAATATCTGTTTCATCAACAAACATTTGTGTTGGTGCGGGAATCGAACCCGCGACCCTTACGTCTCAACCGGCGCTCAAACCATTGCGCTAAACGGGTCGTCAACAAAAACAATGAATAAATACAATTTAACACACAAAATATTTATTTTAATACACAAAAATGCGTGTGCCAAAAGAGCGGGCTACGTCTTGATAGAGCGACCCGCACCAGCGGACGTCGCATCCTGAAGGATAATACGAACTTTTCGCAGAAATCGTAGGATCACTTCATTTCCGATTCAATCCCACAGAAGAACGCCGATCACATCTCTTTCCGAAATGCCAGACTAGAAAACTTATTTTATAATATACTAGTGACCCGCCCTCACTTCGTTTCGGAATACTAGTTCGTACCGATAGATAGCGCTAGACGTCGAATGCATCGCGCTAGTGTCTCGTTCGCTTGTTCTATATAAGATTTGTCGATGTTTTAGCATTTATCTCTTTACTAATGGTATTATTTATATTTCAGGCACTTCACTCTAGGCGTAAGTCCGAACATAGCCAGGTGGGACTACCACGCGACGCACGTGAACCAGCTGTACCTCCTCGCGGGGCTGGACGACGACCCCATCCTCATCAACACGGCGCGGCGCTGGGAGGGCTACATGCAGGGCAAGCGCGCCGCGCACAACTGAACTGAATGGACCCACCGGGGACACACGCGGCAAGCGTAACGAGCGTAACGCGCCAGCGTAACACGCAGCGTAACTCGCCGAGCGCAATTCACCGAGCGTAACTCGCCGAGCGTGACGCGCCGAGCGTAACTCACCAAGCGTAACGCGCCGAGCGCAAGCGCCAGGCGTAACTCAGCGACACTGTGAGTATGCGCATGCAAGCGACCCTCGCACGTCACTTTAGCACTTAATGCTGTAAGCAAACGATGTAACGCGGGCAATATTATGTTAAGATGCATTGAGTAGATTGAATCTCGAAAATTGGAAGTCGAAAAGATGTTTTAGAATCGCGGAGCTAACGAGAGCCACCTGCCGAGTGGTTTGGAGTAAAGTTACTAATTTCTACAATCGTGATCTGTACACAGCACGATTGTAATACTATCAGAAAACTTTATTGAGTTTTCTGCTTCACTTTGAATTATGATATTTTGTAGGTATTCCTGTCTTGAAACGTGGGGACGACATTTTGGGCAATTATTACAAAGAGCTTATAAACACCATGAACTGTGAAACTTCGTTTTGAAATTCATTGTCGCAATTGTCTTGTCTTTGGAAGGCAGTTTATCGGTGTTTTGTAAATAATGTCGGCTACCACATGACTCAGAATCATAAAATATACTCTTGTGTAAAGGAAGACTAGATAAAGTTGCCAAAAGACTGAAATTTGCCGGAATGAGTTTGAGCAACCTTTCTTGTACGAAAGGCTGGTTTATTTATAGATTTTTCATCATATTTCACACCATTATATTCTTCAATATATTTCTTACTAATTTAAAAATGTTTAACATAAAACTACTAAAATTTTAATAATCGTGCTCGGACACAGCAATTTATTATAATAATAAAAAATGATTAATCATTTATTGCAAGCCGAAGAGCCCATATAAATGTGTTAATAAACATTTTTCTTGTAACGATATTTAAATGTAATAAAACATTGTGTAACACAGTAATGTGTGTAACAGTTTGCTATAACATGTCAATTTGCAAAGCAATGTGTTTAAAAAGTTATGCAGCTCTTTCACGTTTTAAAACTGCTGTGTGCAACCTTTAGATAAAATATTTCATTCATTTTGAAATGTGCATGAAATATCTATAGCAACAAACTAAGCATTTAATATACCTTTCTAAATTAATAAGTATCAACCAAAAACATATACTGACAAAGACTGAAAACAATTTATAAGTGTATAGTATTTTGCCAGAAAAAAAATATTCACTAGTAAAGAGAAATATAATGTAAAATTAATCTTTTTGAAAATACTGAAGCATGAGTCATTTTAACTACAATACTCTTGAATTTCTACGACGCATTATAATTTTGTACTTAATCATAATTTTTACCTTGGGGGTTACTCTTGAAATGAGTTTCATTTTATCATGATGAATGTCATCAAAGTGTATAAAATTATCGATGATCCTTGTTATAAGTCAAGTCTGGCTCTAAATAGAGGCAAAAATAAGGTTAAGGAAAATGCAGTACTGTAAAAATTTACTAGAATTATCTCTTAAAATTTGACAAGTGAAATCTAAATCTCCGCCATATTGCGGAGTTTTATCAAACTATTTTTTTTACGCATGTCAAAGCACAGATTATAAAATCGATCGAAACGCCGCCAATGCAAGTTCCTGGCTAACCTTTACATTTATACTCGTGTTTGCATTTACTTCGGCCAGTTGTATTTTAAGAATAACCTCTTCGGTATTTCTTTAGTATTATAGTTTTTACTAAATTATCTACTTAATTATCAACTACCATATCAATGTACATAGTTAAGACTAGTGGTAATATATTTATTTGCAACGGAAATGTTGTATCCATGAATGATTGTGAGCGCTGTAACCGCCACTCATAGAGGTAAAGTTGTGTATTAGTGAGTTATGAAGTAGAGTTTTAAGGCAGTTAAGTTTACTCTGCCTCGGTATAATCTATTAGAAATTAACTTACCGACACTACAGCTTGGCTAGATAATTTTTGTGTGATGATAAACGATGGCAAAGTGTCCGTGCCGGTGAGTATATCAAGAGGCACTCTAAATGAGATAATAGATGGCGGAATAAGTGAATAAATATTTACATATAGTTTCACAACTACTAACATTTCAATAGACTTGTATATTCTCGCTATCCACTCTATGTTTGTCCGCCCCGGGTGGACTGTGATTTAAATGTTATTGATGTTCCTGATGTCCACCCCCACTTGATACTGAGCAGGGGTGGACAACGGGAATGTTTTAAACATTTGTGTTACGTCCACCCGGGGTAGACCTACAGAGGGTGGCTCTACTTTGATATTTTGGTCGGAGTTGTGAGCTATGTAACCATTTTTCAACTTCTCTGCTTAAAAAAGATATTTGTTTGAAGTAGTCTAAGAATCGACTGGTAACTCGATATTTGCTTAAACCCTATTTTCTTCTCTTAATAATATTTTAAAACTTGCCTTCAACATTGCCTAAAAGACTAGAATTCAAAATTTTCCTTCGTATAATTTCGTGTTTAGATTAGAATTTTGATAAATCTCAACATGTCTTATATAAACGACAAATAACTAAGTATAGTCGAATTCTTCTCTTACTAAACTGTAGTGGAAAAGTCTTCTATGGAAAATGTAGAAAATTGTAAAGATAATGTATACTGTGTATATATCATATTGTATATTTATGTAAAATATGAATTCTGAATAGGTGTGTCTATTCCTGATTCTACTCGCTAGGTTTATAGAAACACATAATATAGGCCAAGGTGATTCTTATATAGATGTCACTACCGTAGCAGGCTTTAAACCCATATTTTTCCGAAATTGACAGCAGAATCTTAAAATAACATAAAAGATAAATTTCTTATAGACAAAGCCTACTATGTAATCGATAAAAATTAAGATTCTGATGTCAATTTTGGAAGCATATGACTTTAAGTCTACCTGTCTACCGAAGCGAAACGGAGCAGAGTGAAATCAGCCAATAGCATGGCATAAAAACTCCGCTACTCGACAAACAAACTTCTTCTATTGGTGGATTGCACTCCGCTCCGCTTCTGTGGACTGGCAGCCTAACGCCTGCCACGATGACATCTCCGAGAATGACTCGCCCATTACTGGCTATGCGAATGACTATTCGATGAAACTTTAAGGGTATAAATAACACACGATGGGTATTAGACTTGTGAATGTTAGAAATATAAAGTATCTATGATAGGGTATCACGTTTAAAAACACGAAGTTCCGAAATTGCAATATTTATTTACGAAGTTTGAATGTTTGTTTGGCGAACTGACGACGCACAAATGTTACTTAGAAATTCAATACTCATCTACTGAAGTTGAATACTTAGTAATATTACTGAAATCCTATTTTATCAAGATTTTGTCGTTAAAAAGCAATGTTGGTAATACGATTAGTAATAATAACTCATAAATGGCTGAACTGAATTGAATGATCTTAGTTGTTTCGATTTGGCCTCGAATAGAAGAATACCGAATAAAATATCGCAAGAACAAAAAAATATAGGGCGAAAAGATGGTGTTCGGAGGCTAGTAGGGTAGGTACATACGATGTAATTTTAAACAAAGTTAGTGTTTAATCGGTTTTGCACTGATATTTATTTGCGCACTCAATACCAGTTTATAGGACTATAAAGAGGGTAAATTGTCCGATTATCCCTCCCGTCGAAAATAAGACTACTGCCCATTTAGCTCAAAATATCGCTATTCAGAAAGTCCACTGTTTGCTCTATCTTGCATAATAACAACCGCCTTTTGAAAAAGGACCTGTATATCATTATTCTCTAATAATTGCCTATTTACCTTGCCAGGGTTATTTTAGCATGATTCTTGTCTATTACTATTTCCTAGGAAATTTTATATTTATTTATTTTGACACAAAAATGCGTAAAGCCACAATTTGTCTGTAAGATATTGTAGTTATGTATATATGTTGTATAATTCTTGCCTCCACCTTAGTGGTCTGAATTCATATTTTATATGCAATGACCATATTGTGAAACTGCGAGTTTCTTGTAGTTATCTAGATTTGATATAATTTAATAGAGTAACATATCAGATTTTGATACGGTGAAAACGTATTAATGTAATACGTATGTGTATTAGATTAGTGAAATAGTATGGCGTATCGTTTGCACAACGTAAAAAGTTTTTGACTTCGAATAACTGATATATTATATTAGGTAGTTAAATATAACATTTTAAACTGAATAAATGTTCCATATACTTTCATCACATCATTCATACTTTCATTTGACTGGCCCGATGGCACATTTGGTAGTGACCCTGCCTTATACGCCAAAGGTCGTGCGTTCGATCCCTACCCTGGACAAACATACGTGTGAAAAATACTTGTGTTTGTTCAGTGTCTGGGTGTAATATGTGTTTAAATATTATATTTGTAAATCCTCTGTTGTCTGATATCAGTAACACAAGTGCTTAAGCTACTTAGTAAAGAGTCAGGTCAACGTATGAGATGTTGTGTGAACGTACACCTCCAATCAAATAATATTTTGTCACTTATTCTAAAATATCAAAACCAATTTTTAGTACAGTCGCATGAAACAAACACTTCCTTGTAACGGTTGTCGATCGGCTGTGAATCGATGCACAAACCTGAACTTATTGACTGTCAATTGAATAATAAATGTTTTGCTAAAGAGTTTTATATAGATTTAAACTAGGCCAAAAACAGCACAAGCAAAAACAAATAAAATAATCTTTGTACATACTTACATAATAGCATAAATGTATATAAATAAATATTTATAGCTCTGAAGCTGAAATGTAGCTTTGCCACTTACACACTGACTGAAATATAATCAGCAATATGTTCTTCAAACCTAAAGACACATCAAAACGCTGGCGTTTGTTTGGCAAGCTGAAAGGGAAATACAAGCACATCGTGTGTGAAAGGGTGAGCTTGTTAGTCAGTCTGCATTACAAGCTTGTGGAAGCACCGGAAGTTAACCCTTTATGGTGCTCTGTCGATATGTTAGACACCATTTTTTGAACCTGATGTGTTGGAGATAAGGTCCAAACCAGTGAATTGTATTTATACTTACTGCCCATTAAGGGGTTAAGGTGCAAAAGTTGCAAAATGGCTTGTAAAATCTCCATTAGTTTAGCGAAGACGAGCAAAGCGAGCTAAAGTGATGGAAATTTTAAATTTGAAAACATTCACTAAAGCTTAAAGTTGACGTAACACATTGACGTATGTATTTCCAACTGTATCAATCACAAATGCAAATGGTATACCTTTAAGCACTTTAAGTACAGTCTACGCCTGCTGAATTCAATCAATTGGCCTTAGTTCTCTTACCTCATCTTTCTAAATAGTCGATGTACTTACTTACTGAATAATGTATGTCATTGTAGAAACAAAAGATAAATGTTGTAAATATTTACTTCAAGCACACATTATTTAGATTCAAAACTATCATTTCATTTGCGCAATACGATTTATTTGTAATTTTTAAGTAAATTTTCACTTTGGGTTTACCTACTCTTGAAATATTTTATTGATGTTACCCTAAAGGCCTAAATTATAACAAACAAAATTACTGCTTTTGGTTTATTTTGTTACTTCGTTTAAGATGAATAAGGGCTTAAGAAGAAACCTACAGTTTATTGTATATTATTTTGATGTCTTGCTGCAGTGATATTGAATTAGTATAGAACCGAAAATGTATTTTATACAGGTTGTATCGGTAAATAGTTACATCTTTTTAAACATAATTTCTACCAACAAATCCGAACAAAACTTTTGTTCTACTTCTTTTGAAAATTCGTCAAAATGAACAAGTCACTTGACCGATTTTGCGTGAAAAGTAAAATTGTAAATTTATTTTGCGAATTTCTGAAACTTTTCTTGAAGAACATTAATTTATTAATTAATGTTGTTAAAAGGATGTATATGTTTACCAGTACGACCTGTATAACAATATTAACAATCACTTTAATTTTAATGAATTATAAATTATTATTGTTCGCCCGGCAATGTTATGATAATGTTGATTAGATTAAAATTAAAAAGGATCAAAGTAGAATAAATTAGCTATGTATGCTCGGTAGTGCAATATTAGTCGCCAACGAACGTAGGGATCTATCGGAAGACATGTAATTAGAAAACATTCCAATTTAAAGAGAGCTTATTACTCTGTAGTTACTTACTGTACATAGCGTTTGTTACATACGATTGTTTTATTTTATTTTATTGTTAATCTTCTGTGACTAATGTGTGCAGTGTTGTTGATGAATATGTAACAAAGTTTTGGTGTATTTTTAAATTTGTTAGTTATGAAAACGTGTACGACATAAGAAACTAAAAGGCGTCAAAATAACGTTAAAGTGAATTAGAAAAAACATTTACATTACATTATATTATTATCTCTATCGGGTTATATTATCCTAATTAAGTGTGTACTTACGAAAACCAACTATTGGGCTTGATTATTATTGGGGTCCACCACCAACTTTCTATAACTTGGTTTGGTTGATCTATGTATATTAAAGTCAGTTATTAAATCTATTTTTTTTTCGAATCCAACCATTTCGGTCTGCGTGGCATTCTATTGTGGCGCCATTAGTTTCTTATATCTTATATTTAATGTTAATAGTCACGCACACGTTTAAGGCTATTACTTGAGAGTTTGAGATACTCTGAAATTATCTAATTCTGAAACCTTAATTAGTACGTACGTTTTGATGTGTGTTTGTAGAATACTGGTACATATCCTTTATTATCACTTCTATTGGTGACATTTGAAAACCAGCTCTTATGCAGGTAGTGGGGTCTATTTATTTATTTTACTTCTTCTCTTACTCTATCCTTACAGATAAAAACTTAACCAAATACGATAGAGTAACTTCTAAATAATAGTAAATGTATAAATTTTAATCAGTTTACATAGTCATTCCACTATGTATGTATACATTTTAAGTAAAATATAAGTCAAATAACTAGGTAGCTATTTGACGTATACCTCACACAGGCATGACAGGTATGATAGTATTGTGACAAAGTACTAAAATGTATACATTTATTGCAGCTGACTGTACCTAGCATTGATTGACTGTATTATTAGCCTACTAACCTATATTTTTTAGTAAAAATTGATAATAATCGACCGTCAGCAAATAAAAAGGAGGTATACAAAAAGTAATAAAAAGTCTAAAATCTTGTAGGTAGGTACTAAGTAAATTACATTTTGCATGGAGCAGCAAATTTGAAGAAGATTAAAACTTTAAAGTTTCACAATGTCACCAATAGAGGAGTTTGTTTCCTAACCGCCAGATCGATGAATTAAGAGTTGTTAAAGTGAATAACTTAGACTCATATTACCCGTAGTGTCTCTTTCTTAGTTTGTGATATTGCCACTGCTATTACATTAGGTCGCCGTAAGCGCAGCCGCTGCATGGCGCATTAACACCTTGTTAAGCTTTCCTTAAGAAACTCCTACAGATGTTATGGGAGCGTACCCATGGGTACCTGCAGGTCCCAACTCAGTATTTTTTTATCTTTATTTTTTCTTGATGAAGGCAACAAAATGACAGTTTAAAAAAAAGTAATATTGTAATTTAAATAAGTAAGGATACCTACCTAAGTAAATTGAGTATTTATACACACAAAATGGAAGTGCTCCTATTTCCTTGTAAACGTATCACTTTAAATCACGCGAACTCTTTGATCGCTTGCCTCTATTTTGCATACAAACAATTTATTTTATTTATTTATTAGCTATCTCGATCTATAGTGACCATAGACACAAGCCCCATCTCCCTACTTTCTCTGCTGTCTTTAACCGCCCAGATCGGCAGATTATACTCGTAGTAGTGTCGCCTTCCCTACCACCAATGCAGAGGTGTTGTGGTAATATTACACCCCGGGGCCAGGATGAAGAAGATATTTTGCCGCCCCCTTATTAATGCCGCCCGGGGCGAAAGCTGTCCCCAAGCGTCCCTTACGCTATGCTACTGTCTGTGTCTATCATTTCATAATTAAAATGGGTATCAGCACGTAGGTATTATGGGTACGTTCCCACCGCGTAGGGTCTCAAAGAACTCCGATATGCTATTGCCGCTCTTACTTGGTATAAATGAATGAATTTATTGTTTACTTGGGACCTAAGTTGAGAGTAATTTGTACCTACGTAAAGTATGTTAAGTAGGTACTTGATAATGTTATTACTTGATCCATTTACTTAATATTTATGTACAGTCGTGTAAAAGCTTGTAAATGTAGAGAGTTAGAGGATGCACTTGTGAATGACAATAAAGGTGTCTCAAATAGACATGTTTTTCTTTTTTTAACATCTGATGATTTGTTTTAGTGAAGCCATGGGGGAAAGGAAATTTACCATTTCATCATTTGTAGGTATAATGCACCAAGAAAGTCAGGGAATTAATTGATGGCGCCACTGCTGCTTACGTCATATAGTATGGCAGCCCCATTAGTTATAATACTATAGAACTCCATAATAATTCCTCAAGAATAAATTTCACGACTTACTTAATTGACAGAGTATAAGTATATGCCAAAATATGTATGTTCAGAATAAAATAGCCTACCTACAGAGAGCCCTCTGTCCTCTGTCCCGATAGTTGCCCGAGTGATTGTACTTGCTCAGTGGTTACCCCAATGGCTAAGGAATTTATTCCTTA